>JABTTQ020002076.1:0-340854 GCA_016081115.2 Rehmannia glutinosa
GGCGCCAGCTCATTGCATGTATAGCCAATCCGGAGAAAGGTTATATCGGCAGAGGGTTATCTTACAAATCATGAAGAGGCACTTATACTAGGATGCATCGATAACGGGAGAAATGTGCGTTTCTATTTATTTACATAAAGGAAGTCTCGACCTCGTGGGCAGCCCACTACCTCCTGTGAGTCTCAGAAGCTGCGGTAAGTCGATGGACAGTCATCCGATGTGATCTGGTGTCTTGAGGTCTTGATGGCATCTACTGAATCTCAACTCCGCCGGATTGCGCTTTCATTGCCAGATGTTAACTCGGGCGAGATCCATCTAATGCCTCATTGCATCGGCGACGTCAGCTTAACTGCGGAGCGATTGGCACCTCGGTTTGCGATAGTCTCAGGCCATACAAAGGCCTCGTTAGTGACAACAGTGTGTTTCCGTTTGTTTGTTACTTCCCTCCCATCACTCCTAGATTCGTTGTGGTCATACCACGGCAAGCCTCAGAGCTAGGTGGCTCGACTTGGGTCCCCAAGTTCTAGTTTCATCGCCCGTCCCTAGATCCATCCTCTCGGGTGGTGGGAAGTGGTTGCAACAATAACATGATAGCAATTTGGTGTACCACTCCCAATGGATCAATCTCCGGTGTGATTTGGAAGACTCTCCAGTCCTTCCATCACTGTTGCTCATGCATCATTCTCGATTCCCGCATGGCTTTCTGATTTCCAATTTTTACGTATGCAGCAGGTCCAAATCCTCATCACTTTCGAAAGTATTTCAAGATGTGGATGGGTATGATCAATGGTCCGGGTTAGAGGACAAACACGGCTTTCGCATGAGCTTCGCTTCCTCTCACGCTTCTTTGTTCTTTCTCCTTTAGAATTTGCGGCATGTTGATGCAATTATCTCATCAAGGGCTTGCAAAGAATGTATCAACTTCAAGGAACTGAAGAGTTCCTCTTCCTCATCAATAAACTCCGGGTGTTCAAACTGTACCCTAGAGTGACTTAACTTCCATTTTCTCCATTCTCATGAGATGATTTTGGATGTCCGGATACAAAGTGGAGATAGCATGATCACATCATCTTCATCATTTTCTGTTGTACACCATCAACAACATCTCGTCGCGGGCGAAGATACAGGCGAGGGAGATTCAAATTGTCTCGGCTTCTTCTTGTTCCTCGGCCTATCTTGTCCACAATTTGGGTCTTTGACTTGCCTTTGCTGATCGGCCTCAATGAGACTTGGTTGTTTCATCAATTATTTCTCGGAGACTCTACTTCTCCAATTTGTCTCAAACCAATTTGTTCATTTGAGTGGCCAACTGTTGTTTTCTCAAGCTCAACGCTTGAAGAGTCTTCTTCTTTTGGTCCTCACCGAGGAATTTCTAGTTTGGATTCGGTTTCCTCAAAATCCAGGCGGCGAGGCCGGTGCCACTTTCTTGGTTTGAGGAGTGGCTTTCTTGGCTTGTCGGTCCTCTTCTTTTTGACAATGGAGAAGTTATTTGAGGTTACTTCTCACCGCGATCGCAGGGCGGGGAGACACGGCCGCAGGGGCAGTGACTCGGCTGCGGGCGAGTGCGAGTTGTTTTTCTTTTTTATTCTTGGGCCGGGCGCAGCTAGATCTTCTTTCGGTGCAAGGGCAACTTTCTTCTTGGGAGGGGAGACAACAGTTGTTTCCTCAGGGTCATTGATTCCCCTCACTGGTATCCACTCTCTTAGCATAAGCTCTCTTCTAAGCTCCTAAAAGATTCGATCGGAACATCTTCTTGTTGACATGGAACACCTTTCCATGTCGGAGAGGAACACCTTTCACTTCCATCAACCGCCAATCACAAGGCCATACTACCAAGAGATCCTCCAAATGACCCATCGTCCTTGAAGGATTTATTCCCAACATACGCAAAGTCGATGTATACAAACTATTGATTGATCTTCTTCTCTTCCATAATCGCAACCATGACTATCGCTTGGTTTTGGAAAGTGATTGAAGCTTCCAAACTTCATATCCACACAATTCGCGACGATATCCATCAACTTGTGATAATCGTCCTTCACATTTTTCTTATCACCGTGTAAACCACCTTCAGAACACATTCGAGTTTGGCCACTTCCTTCCATGCAGCGTGACCAAGTTTACATCACCTCAAGTATCTCCGGTTTTCCTTTCGACGGTGCAAGCGTGCTCGCAAGGTCTTGAAGAGTGATTGTGAATTCTTGGCCATGAACAGAGGACTTCTTGCCTCGTCGTGAACTTCGGCGTTCACGTAGAACGAGCGACTTCTTCAACATAAGTCATCTCGAAACTCCATCGTGAGAAAGGGTTTGATTTGCATTTCTCCACTTTTCAGCTATCTTCTTCACAAGGGTTTCATCGGACCCTATTTAATCATTCCTTCAAAATCCACAAGAGAGCCAGTGTGGATTTGTTTTCCGAACTTAACAAAATCATAAGTAGATGCCATTTCTTGAAGATTTACCGAACGAAACTTTAGAAATTCACTTTGGAGATCTGTAGTGTTTCGAGAGAAAAATACGATGTTGCTTTTGGAGAGATGAACAATTTTGGTGTAGTGTGAGAGAGAAGTCATTTGACAAAATGGTATATGTATGGGTTATGAAAGGACGTGCATACGGTTTTTGAAATTTGATCGAGATTAACGCTCGATTTAGCATGCCGATTAGCATTTAATTTCTCGCATTTAATGCGACAACATTTATATCCAATCATAAGCTTTGTCGTGCGACTTTTGATTGTACTCGTCATTATTATCCGACATCATCCTTAAAACGTTCCGCTTATTAAAAATGACATTTGTGTTTTTGTCACTTAGCTCATAAATGACTCAACTTACTTCTTAGCCGGTTCAATTCTTCTTCTCTCTTTTCACATAGTGACTCAAGTATTAGTTAACTCGATACAACCGATCTTCGACGAGCCGATTCACTTAGCCGATTCACACGCTCCGCTCTATTTTCATCTTTTCACATTCCATCTCTTCTCCTTAAGTCTTTCGAGTGTTAACTCAACTCAATTAACCTAGCTCATGCTTGAGTTCTTCAAATCTTGATTCACAGAATGGCTTTGTGAATATGTCACTAATCTGTTTATCGGTTGAGATGTATTCCAAAGTGATGTCCTTCTTTTCAACATGGTCTCTTATGAAATGATATCTGACATCAATGTGCTTTGTTCTTGAGTGCAACACAGGATTTTGAGTGATTGCAATAGCACTTATTTTATCACATATAATTGGAATTTCTTTTTCTTCAACTTCATAATCTCTCACCGTTGTCTCATCCATAAGATTTGGGCACAACTTTTTGCCGCAACTATGTACTCGCTTCATTTGTGGATGTGGCTATTGAGTTTTGCTTCTTGCTAAACCAGGAAACCAATCTGTTTCCAAGCATTTGACATGTACCCGAGGTACTCTTCCGTCAACTCAACATCCAACATAGTCGAGTCCGAATAACCAATAAGCTTGAATCCACCTTCCTTTGGATACCATAAGCTGACTTCCTGGTATCCCTTCAAATATCTTATGATTCTCTTAGCTCGAGTCATATGGCTTTCTTTTGGTGCAGATCGAAATCTTGCACATACACCTACTACAAAGGTGATGTCCGGCCTCTTCTTTGTTAAATAGAGCAATGGTCCAATAAGTGCTCAGATCTTGTTTGATCGATCCACAGGCTTGCCATGCATCCATATCCATCTTGACCGATGTATTCATTGGTATTTTCATGAAGATTTCTCTTCCATACCAAATTTCTTCATTAAATCTCCGGTGTACTTTGTTTGACTTATGAATGTTCCATCCTTTGTATATATCTTGAAGTCCTAGAAAGAATGTCGAGCTCTCCCATCATGCTCATTTCAAATTTGCCTTGCATGAGGTTTGAGAACTTATCACACAGCTCTTTGTTTGTGGATCCAAAAATAATGTCATCCACATATATTTGAACAAGCGAGATACTCTCTCCATCTTGAATTCTGAAGAGTGTTCTGTCCATTTTGCCTTTGGTGAATCCATTATCTGTTAGGAATTGAGATAATGTATCATACCATGCTCTTGGTGCCTGTTTCAATCCATATAGAGCTTTCTTGAGGTTGTACACCTTATCTCCAAGAGTCTTCTGCTCAAATCCTGGAGGTTGTTCAACATAGACTTCTTCTTCCAATAATTCATTTAGAAGTGCACTATTCACATCCATTTGATATACAGTGAAGTTCTTGTGTGCAGCATAGGCAAGAAACATCCTTATTGCTTCTAATCTTGCAACAGGAGCAAATGTTTCATCAAAATCTATACCTTCTTCTTGGCAATACCCTTTGGCTACTAATCTTGCTTTGTTTCTTACCACAGAACCTTCTTCATTCATCTTGTTTCTGAAAACCCATTTTGTGCCAATGACATTTTGATGGGTTGGTCTTTGAACCAATTCCCATACTTTGTTTCTTTCAAACTGATTCAACTCTTCTTGTATGGCTTGAATCCAATGTGTGTCATCCAATGCTTGGGACACATATTTTTGTTCTATTTGGGAAATAAAACAAGTGAACATAGCTTCTTCTTGAGCTATGGATCGGTTCTTACACCATCTCTTACATTTTCAATGACTAACTCGGTGGATGGTCTCTTAGCCATCTTACATCAGGTTGGAGTAAGTTAGCTGGGTTAGGTTGTCTTGCGTTTGTGTTATCTTGTGCAACTCTCTCATCATCACTTAGTCCGCAGACTTTCCAGTTGTCTTTGAGATTCACTATCTCATCTTCACCTTGATTAATTACTCCAGTTTCGGCTTCAACATAAGGACTTTTTCGCATAGTTGGCTAATTCGACTTATCGCCTAACTCTTCGATGTCTTCTCCATTTACATTAGGTTCATCAAAAACCACATGGATAGACTCTTTGTGACCATAGTCCTTTTGTTCAAGACTTATAGGCTTTGCTTTCAGTGAGTATCCCAAGAAGATACCTTCATCGACTTTAGCATCAAACGCCTTTAGATTATCCTTGCCATTGTTGTGGATGAAGCATTTACATCCAAAGATTCTAAAATATGCAACATTTGGCTTTCTCCTGTCCAAATCTCATAGGAGTCTTTGTCACTTTTGTCTATTTATCATGCATCTATTTTGAGTATAGCATGCGGTATTGATAGCTTCACCCAAAATCTTTTAGTGACCAGCCCTTGACTAACATGGTCATTCATTGCTTCCTTGAGAGTTCTATTCCTTCTTTTCGCAACTCCATTATCTTTGTGGAGTCCTTCTTTTGCAGATAATTCATGAGCAATACCATTTTCAACACAAATCGAGTTATTATTCCATTGACAAACTCGGTTCCTCTATCGATCTTATCTTTATAATGGTTTGACTCTTCTCATTTTGAACTCTTTTCATCACCGAGGTAACTCAAAAGTTTCCTTCTTTTTACACATGAAGATTGTCCATGTATATCTTGAATAATCATCCACCACTACTAGAGTGTATTTCTTCCCACTTATGCTAGTATTTGGCTCAATGGACCAAATAGATCCATGTGCAATGTGATGCAATATCCTTGTTGAAGATGGGCTTGACTTCTCTTTGAATGATGATTTGTTCTCGCTTCCCATCCGGCATGCATCACAAACACTTTCTTTCTTGTATATCGAAGTCCGCAATCCTTCTACAAGATTACTCCTTGCAAGCTTGTTCATTGTCTTGAAATTAAGGTGACTCACTTCTTGTACCACAACCAACTTGATTCGGCTGTACTTTTTGCTTGCAGACAAGTGCTTGGTATGGCGATCGACCAATCTACCACATACATGTTCTTTTGTCCGAACCTTGCAACACTACTTCATTTGATTGATTATCTTTGATTTGACATACTCCCATATTGAATCCAACATTATAGCCCTTGTCACGAGTTGGTCGATGCTAAAAAGTTGAAGTTGAGGCCTTCAACATACGCAACATCGTGATTTCTAATCCATTTTTCTTGATGGATCCAGACTCTTATTTCCCCTGGAGCTTCATTTCCTCCAAATATGACTTTCACGCCTCTAATCTCCTTGAATCTTGACATATTTTTCTTGTTTCTGTCATGTGTCCGGAATAGGTTCCTTACTCATTGTTCCTTGAACTTGCAATCAAGGAAATCGAGTTTTAGGTACCCATACTTGCCTGGGTCCCGAGGGGTTATCTTGCACGATGAACCAACCAACCTATAGCCAAATGATTTGACTCAAGAGGTTGCCATCTATCTCGTGCCATAATCATAATTAACTTTTGCAAATTGCTTGGGGGCTTTTAGGTTCATACAACTGTCTCTTTTGTCTCAGTATGCTGTGTGTGTGATTTAGCAATTGCCTTCTTTGGGTAGTTGTTATATCTCCGAGTGTAGTGCTTGGGTGCGTATGTGTGCCGATAATAGCTCTTTGGCCTTTGGAATGACCTTTGTTGAGTTCTGGGCTTTTGCCATTTAGGCTTGTATTCCATAGGTCTTTTGATATTTCACATTATTCCGATCGGCTTGGCTTGGGTAGTTTCTACCATTCCCATCATTTGTGTTCCTTTGATGGAACTTCATGGATTCCAGTAGCTCTGTTTCTTCTTCACAGAGTACTTCTGTTTGGAGTTTTTGAGGAACTCTGTTTGGATTTCTTCTCATTTGTCCTCTCAAAGATACTCAATGGTTGTTTTCCTTTTCCTTTATATCCAAGGTCGGTTTGTTTGTGGTTGAGCTTTGGAATGAATGTGTGTGCAACATTTGGTGTCTTGGATTTTGAGATGCTTCATTACTTGAAGATCCTTTTTTCCAAAATCATTTCTTAGGTTGTCAGCTCTTTGATATTCGACTTTTGATACTCAGTTCTCTTTGGTGGCCTATCTTTCCTTGACTTAGAGGGGAGTGAATGCCTTTTGGAGTATTCACCTTTATTTCTTTTTGTAGTTCTTGTTGAAGACCTTGTTGAATCTTTTAACCATCAAGGCAATTTCCTCCTGGTCTATGACTTCTTTGGTCTCGGCTCTCTTTCCTTCCTTGACTATGAGAGCACTGTTTTGGGTACAACTATCTCCTCTTGATCCTTTCTTCTCAGCTCAAACTCATAAGCTTTGAGGTCTGAGAATAGTTCCTGATTGGACGATTTTGATAGGTCCATCGAGTGCCTTAGAGCCATGGTCTTCATTTCCCACTCAGCTGGGAGGCTCCTTAGTATCTTCATACACATCTCCTTCTGAGTGTATTCTTTCCCGAGTGCTAAGAGCTCATTTGTAATTTCAGTGAATCTAGCATCCAGCTGGTCCATTGTTTCATCTGCAAGCATTTTAAAGTTTTCAAATTTTTGAACAACAACAGATAATTTGTTTTCCTTAATTTGTTCCGATCCTTCACAAATTAAGGTTAATTTATCCCAGATTTCTTTGGCTGTCTTGCAAGATTTGACTTTGTTAAACATGGCTTTGTCCAAAGTCTTGTAAAGTATATCCTTGGCCACATTGTCAAGATTGTATCTTTTCGTCATCATTTGTCCATTCGCTCTTGTTTTTCAACCATAGCATTTTGGTCTAGGAGGAGCAACCTCATCTTCTTGACTTTCAGACTCTCCTTGCGGTGTGTTCACCTTCATTATTTGCGGTGGCCCATCCTCTATCACTATCCACATCTCATCATGTAAAGCTGATAGATGAGCCTGAATACGTATTCTCCAGTCATCAAATTCCTCAATGGTGAACATAGGGATGCGAGTCAAATTTGCTTCCATGATATTAACTTTGTCTTTGTTTTGAAAATGACTTGTAAGAACAAGTGTTAAAGACTTCTTTGAAAGATTGGAGATCTAGTTCGATAACTGATTCGGAAGGCTCAATGAACCAACCGCTCGATACCACTTGTAGGTCCCGAGGGTGAGTGTAAGGTTTAGAAGGGGTTGAATAAACCTTACCAACTTTTCGATTTTAGTCCTTTTAAAATAATACAGATTAAATACACAGCTAAGTCCTTGGGGGGGCTGCTAAGTTAGTTAATAGAGTTAGCCACTCAGCGAGGACTCGATTGAGTTGTTGATAGAATAACTCGACTATTTACTCTAAACCTTAACTTGTTTGTGATGAGATTTTTAGTGGAAGACTTAACACCCTAGAATTTGGTTTAAGATTGTTTTAACACTTGATTTTAGCACTTTGTTAATTATCAGTTGGATAGCAAATTATCGTGAGATATAAAATGATATCAAAGTAAATCTTGAAATGTAAATGACACAATAAGTTTTATAGAGGTTCAAAGATGGGGTAATTCTTCTACTCCTCTCTTCTCCAACTCCTGGAGGAATCCACTAAGTATTGATCGAGTACAAAGTAGTTAAGTCCGGATACAAGTTTTGATCACACAGCCTAACTTGATCCTTTGGGACTCGATCCCGGAGATGCCTTGGTCACACACGGTGGCTTCTCGTCCGACTCGGCTTCTTCAGTGGCGGCCGCTTTGCTACTTGCTACTTGACTCACTTGCTCAAGCTTCTTGGATTTGATCACGAAGACCTCCAATAACTTGAGACCGGTTCGACCTTGAACCTTTCCTCCTTGGAATATAGACCCCATTTGATTCTTCAAAAGTTTCCTCTTCAATGAGTTTGAAGTTGTCTTTCCTTCATAGCTTGGTGTTGGATCTATAAACAAGACAAAACACAAATGGGGTAATGAAGAGCAACTCAAGAACAACGCATCACAATTCATGTCATTTATCCCTAGACGCCAAGCAACAAATCAACCAAGCTTCGAATATCTAACATAGGGCACAAGTCAATTAAAACCATGGTAAATACTTCAAATCACGCCTCTCATGGATAAAGTGTATACTCTCCTCTCTAGAATAATAAGGGACGTGTATTCGCTCAAATCATATCAATGTTGAAGAATTACCATAGGCTTGGAAATCGTCTCACATCTCCGCCACTCGATTGTATGCAATTCATAAATCAGATAGGACTTTTCTTTTGGTTGTAATGAAGGCTCTTTGGTTAAGGTAGGGAAATATGGAGAAAGTGACTCAAACTTAAGCGTATAGACTGGTAAGCACATCTTTTTTTCTCACTCAAATATTCTCATTCAAATCAATTATGCACCACCAATTACCTCTTATTCTTATAACATCTCTTTTTTTCCCTTTTTTCCTACAATCTGATCTCTTTCGCCTTACATCATAATCCTCTGCCTATAAATTCATTTAAGGCCAACTCACATATGCGATCACTTTTTTTTTGAGCTTTTTTTTTCGACTCTTTTGTGAGTATATCCTCCTTTTTCCTCATTTTCTTCTTTTATCCCCACATCCAACATGCACACCATTATCTAAATTCTCGATATCCTCCTATTCAACCTTTATTCAATCCCCTTACTCAATGCTATACGCTCAAGTTTAGGGTAATAGATATATCAAGTTTAAAGCTTGAAATGTGGCTACCAAAAAATCGGGGCAATAGGCTCAAATTAGCTAACTAGGAAAATTAAATGTCATTAGGTAGGCAATAGGCTTGAAAGGCTTAACAAAAATGGCCTAAAATCATCTTCATAAATTGCATACAACATGTGACTTCAACGAGAGATACCGAGAGCAAGTTCTAGAATTCATATCAACATGAATGACACACTCAATCAACAAAAAGATCGCATATAATGAAAGCGGTAAAAGGCTCGTAAAGCTCACAGGCTTGTAATTGCATAATTCAAAGTATATCAACCATGATTTCAATATTCACATGCTCCATATCATCTATTCTCAACCCGGTCAACTCACGCTCAACACCCAATTCAAAAGAACATAAACGTTCAACAAATGTTCCCAAGATCACAACAAGCACACAATAGCGGTCAACTCATTTGCCTAAAAACCTAAGAAAGCGATAGAACGTGCTAAAGCAATAAACTTGCTAAAATAAAAATAAGCATCTAATGCAATGCAACCTATATGCTCTACATGCAACTATATGAATGCAAAAATCGCCACACCCTTCAATCAAAATTTCTACCTCTCCCCCAAACTTGAATGAAATTATAGCGCATAGAAGAGAAGATAGAATTTCAAAGAAAAGTGTGGAATGGACCTGTCTCACTGTGGGGGTGGCGGCGGAAAGTGGCCCGGGAGATGTGCCACATTTGCACTTGATGCATCATCGCGCAACATCTCCAATTCCCGCTCCTGGGCTGATACCGCTTTGCTCTTGCTCCATTCGAAAAGTACGGAACTCATCCGGTGATGCGGAAATCATCCCGTGATCGGAAATCATCCTAGTGCTACGAAATCGTCCAGTCTTTGTCGTATGCTCTCCTCAAGAGCAAACAGTCTATCCTGGTAATCTTGTCCCCCACGCTCCTCACGTTGGTGAGAGCTTTCCGGAATGTCGGGCCTCCCTTGTGGGAACCCCTGCTCAAAACCCCCATGCTGGAAACCCGGCTCAAAACCTCTCTCTTGCCGATCATACTCCATCGCCTCAATTGCCAAGTCCTCCTCATCGGGCAACCCGGCTACCCTCCTCCTTTTTCGCTCACGCATGGCTTCCGTGACTCTGGTATGCGCCTCAGAGTTCATTAGCCAATTAGTATCATTTTCAACCACATAAGTGAGCTACGGGTTAGGAAGTGGGAAGGCAGGTCCAACCCTCTGTTGGAAGAAGGTTATGTTCTCTTCGTCTGTTAAGATCTTCATTTGGCGGAGGACATTCTTATCAATTCGCCGACTGCCCTCAATGGGCTCCATTCTTCTCAAATCAACTCAAAAATCTTTGAGCAATGGGGTGATTATCCCCCAATCGATGCATCGTACCGCGATCTGCTTGGCCAAAAACACGGCATGTTCCACGAAATGGGCCGCCATGTTGTAGGGGGTACGGGTTAGCATACACCATAGTAGGTATAGCTCCCGAGCTTGAATGCCCCCGTTATTGTGTTGGGCGGAGACGGAGTGTGCGGTGACCTTTTGGATGTAGCGGAAGACGGGGTTTCGGAGTGATGAGGCCTTAGATGAGCGCGCCTCATATAGCATTTCGATAATGTCCAGTGTGCTTAGGAACTCGAGCGCTAGCATTTTATAAGTCGTCCACCACCCTTGCATGAACGCAATCTACCCAACCCGTTCGAACATCGGCCAAACATCATCGTGTATCCCAAGAGCTTGGGTACACTCGTTGTCAGCATATCTCGTTGGCGTAAAAGAACGAGTGATCAACCTATTCCAGCGCTCCAATATATCGGCCTCAGTCAGAAAAAGTCCATAAGCCTCGGGGCTGTCTGGATGTACCTCCCGCTGTAAGGCAGTGGCCCCCCTCGGGCGTCCACTCCGACCCTGTCGGTTCCTTTGGTCAGCCATATGTTCAAGTCTGTACCTAGCAAAAGAAATGTGAGATTCCGAACATGCCAAGCAACACAAGAACATGATGAATTCAATACAAACAAATCAAATACGGAATATTGTCTCATCCCTACAATTTAATCAACAATTAAGCTCCCAAGCCTAAATAACAATGTAATTGCAGAGAATCATAGCCACTAACACCTTAAATACTAAAGCTTATGCAAGATTCATCAATAAAACAACCACAAATACTCCAATTCCACAACCCACAAGGTGTTCGATAAAATGCCCAAAAGAAAAATTCAATTAAATCATGACAAATTCATCAAAACATGCACCATATATGAACTCTAAACCATAATCTACAAGAAATTCAAAACAAAACATGAAATTCTTACCGGAATTATCGAAGATTAGGAAAGAGGCAAAGTTGAACCCTAGGTGCTCTTTGTAATTAAAAACTAACTCCAAAACAAGTTTGAGTGTTCAATTCGCGTAGAGTAGTGTGGGGGACGAATTTTTGTGATGAAAACAACGTGATTTTGCCGAAGATTGAGGTTGGGGAGCAGTTCTTTTCAGTTTAGGGCGCAAGGATGTGTGGAAAGTGAAAAAAAAACAATGACCTTCTGCGCCTGTTTTAAGCTTTCCCCGATAGGCGCACGGGCTGCCCGTGCGGGGTGCCGAGAGTTTTGGTCCAAATCCCTAAAGCACGCATAGGCCGTGCGCATGGCGCATGCCCTGCCCGTTCGGGGTGCCGTACCAACATTCCGAAATTTCAATTTTTTTTTGTAATAAAAGGAAAGCACAAAAAAAAAATCCTAACTTATGAAAGCATTAAAAAATCCTAACTTAGCAAAAGGGAAACCAAGAAAAAAAACATGGGAAGAAATAAAACAGCAAACCGTTGGGTTGCCTCCCAACAAACGCTAAATTTAACGTCTATAGCTTGACGCCTGTTTACTCGATCACAGTTCTAGCAAAGTGAGGCGTGTCACCTCTTTCTTTTGGTCTCTATGAAGGTAGTGCTTGATCCTCTGGCCATTCACCATAAATGTCTCCCCATCCCGGGTCAACAATTCCACTATTCCTGGAGGATTTAACACTTTCTTGATAACAAACGGCCCCGACCACCGAGACTTGAGTTTTCCGGGAAAGAGTTTAAGACGCGAGTTAAACAAAAGGACTTGTTCACCCGGTAAAAACTCTCTCTTCTTTATCATTCGATCATGCCATCTCTTGGTGCGTTCCTTGTAAATCCGGGAATTTTCATAGGCTTCATCCCGGAACTCCTCCATCTCATTCAAATGTAAAAGCCTCTTCTCACTCGCTGCTTGGAAGTCAAAATTTAACTTCTTTACAGCCCAAAACGCCTTGTGCTCTAGTTCTATGGGCAAGTGGCATGATTTCCCGAATACCAACTGATAAGGTGATGTGCCCAATGGTGTCTTGTACGCAGTCCGATATGCCCATAATGCATCATCTAACTTCATAGCCCAATCCTTGCGATTTATGTTCACTGTCTTCTCTAAGATCTGCTTAATCTCGCGATTGGCTACCTCTGCTTGCCCGTTTGCTTGCGGATGGTATGCTAATGCCACTTTATGCTTGACCCCGTATTTCGCAAGTAAAGTGCTCATCAATTTGTTCACAAAGTGTGACCCCCCATCGCTAATCAAAGCTCTCGGGGTTCCAAACCGAGTGAATATATTTTTCTTTAGGAATTTGAGCACTACTCGCGCATCATTTGTTTGTGCCGGAATCGCCTCAACCCATCGAGATACGTCTCCCCATGCAAGTAGAATGTACCGATAACCGAAGAAGATTGAAAGGGACCCATAAATTCAATCCCCACACATCAAAGAGCTCGACTTCCATCACATTGGTCATAGGCATCTCATGTCGTCTCGAGATGTTCCCATCTGTTGGCATCTATCACACATCACGCGCACATATAAATAGCAATCATTAGACAAAGTAGGCCAGTATAAACCACTCTGCAATACCTTTGCCGCAGTGCGTGTCGGACCGAAGTGTCCACCGGAAGGTGAAGAATGGCACTATTGTAGAACTCCCTCCCACTCTTCTTGAGGCACACATCGTAGGATGATAGTGTCTGCGCACCTGTTAAAGAGCAAGGGGTCGTCCCACATGTAGAACTTGACATCATGGAGGAACTTCTTCTTTTGATAGGAAGATAAATCCAGAGGCATGACTCCCGCCACCAAGTAATTCACAAAATCAGCATACCATGGGAATTTAGCCTCTAACATTAGGAGTTGCTCATCGGGGAACTCCTCCTTAATTGCATCTGTGCCTTCTTTCTCATCTTTCTTGTACTCTAACCTGGACAAGTGGTTCGCTACCACATTCTCACAACCCTTCCTATCTCGGATTTCCACATCAAACTCCTGCAACAAAAGAATCCACCGAATCAGTCTCGGTTTGGCATCCTTCTTGTCGAATAGGTATTTGATTGCCGCATGGTCTGTGTGGACAATCGTCTTAGTTCCAATCAAGTAAGATCGGAACTTATCGAACGCAAAAACGATTACTAGCATTTCCTTCTTCGTGGTTGTATAGTTTTGCTGGGCATTGACTAAAGTTCTCGCTTTCGCGCATGTAGTAGATGGCTCGAACAACTTGTCCTTTTTCGCCCGAGAACAACCCCAACCGCAAAGTCACCGCATCGCACATCAGCTCGAAGAGTTGACTCCAATCCGGAACTACAAGAATTGGTCTTTGTCACCAAAGCCTTCTTTAGAATCTCAAATGCCTGCAAATAATCATCGGAAAAATTGAAAGCAGTATCTTTTTCTAATAACTGACTCAAAGGTTTAGTGATTTTAGAAAAGTCACGAATGAACCTTCTGTAGAATCCGACGTGCCTCAAAAAGCTTCTAATGGCCTTCTCATTTGTTGGAGGTGGGAGTTTCTCGATTGCAACAATCTTTGCTCTGTCCACTTTTAAACCTGCAGAAGAAACCCGGTGGCCTAATACAATGCCATCTCGTACCATAAAATGGCACTTCTCCCAATTCAAAACAAGGTTAGTTTCCTCGCATCTCTGCAATACTAGAGAAAGATTATCCAAGCAATGATCAAAGGAATCTCCAAAAACAGAAAAATCATCCATAAAAACCTCCATTATGTTCTCGATAAAATCATGAAATATAGCCATCATGCATCATTTGAAAAGTCGCAGTGCATTACATAGTCCGAATGGCATTCTGTGAAATGCAAACATACCGTAGGGACATGTAAATGTCGTCTTCTCTTGGTCTTCCGGGGCAATCATGATCTGATTATACCCGGAATAACCATCGAGAAAGCAATAATAATCATATCCCACCAAGCGATCTAACATCATATCAATAAAGGGAAGGGGAAAGTGATCTTTACGAGTGGCATCATTCAACTTCCTATAATCAATGCAAATACGCCACCCAATAACTATTCTAGTCGCAATAAGCTCATCACTTTCGTTTCTAACTACAGTCATCCCCCCCTTTCTTTGGTACCACTTGTATCGGACTTAGCCAAGAACTATCAGAAATAACATATATGATTCCAGCATCTAACCATTTTAAAACCTCTTTTCTAACGACCTCTTGCATTATAGGGTTCAATCTTCTTTGATTCTGCACTGAAGGTTTATATACATCTTCCATTCTAATTTTATGCATTACAATCGATGGACTTATGCCTTTTAAATCAGAAATTGACCAACCTATCGCAGACTTATGTTTTCTCAACACCCTAAGCAATTTATCAAGTTGAACTAAAGTTAAAAGGGATGATACGATTACGATTCATGTTATTTGCTCCAAGGAATGCGTATTTGAGATGCTCGGGCAAGGGTTTGAGTTCTGGGTTGAAATGGGTTCTTCGGGTTGACGCATGGGCTGCCCGTGCTCAGGCGCATGGGCCATGCGTTCTTTAGTGATTTCCTCTATTCCTTCGACCCCACGCACGACCTTCTTGTGATCGAGGCGCACGGCCGTGCGCTCTTCAATTTCTCGGCCTCCTCTTCGGCCATGCGCGCACGACCGGGCGTGCTCAAGCACGGTCGTGCGCCCATGCGAAACAGGACTCCGCACGTTTTTTTCTTCGTGTACGCACCTCTCGCGCTTCTTGGTAGCTCCTGCGCATATTATCTAAAGCACAAACACGATCATACAAGTCTTGAGTATCAAAATCAATCATCATGTTTGATGTTGAACACGAATGTGTCAAACCAAACTCTAAATCATCCTTAAACAATGTATGATCCGCATATTCATCAATGCAAGACTCAACTACGTCTATGAAACTACAATTCTCAACACCATCATGAAATTGTAGTGCCTTATAGATAGTAAATAAAACATGCTCATCATTAACCCGTAATGTGAGTTCTCCCTTTTGCACATCTATCAAGGCCTTCCCGGTAGCTAGGAATGGACGCCCAAGTATCAAAGGGACGTCTTTGTCCTCCTCCATATCCAGCACCAAAAAATCCACAGGGAATATGAATTTATCAACTTTGACAAGCACATCCTCGATGATTCCCTTCGGATACGTGAGTGATCGGTCCGCAAGTTGTAAGGTGACCGTAGATGGCTTCACCTCTCCCAATCCAAGTTGCCTGAAAATGGACAAGGGCATTAAGTTAATACTTGCTCCTAAATCACAAAGTGCTTTCTTAAAGAAAACATCACCAATAGCACAAGGGATAGTGAAACTCCTCGGATCTTTCGGTTTTGTGGTAGTTTTCTCGGATTATTGACCGCACTTTTCTCCCGATTAAGCTGTCTAAAAACCAGTCATCTTTCTTTTCTTTGACATAACATCCTAAAAAATTTAGCGTAATTGGGCATTTGCTCCAATGCTTACGCAAAAAGGTATGTTAATATGCGTTTCTTAAATATATCCAAAAATTTCGCAAATTGCGCATCTAGCTTTTTCTTTTGAAAACGTTGGGGAAAAGGAAGGGGAATATTAAGTTTTGAAATATGAGGGTTAGAGGAAGATTTAAGCTTCTCGGCCCCTTTTTGTTCGACAAGATGGTCCTCAACTCCTTCATCGGCCTCATGAACATCGCCATTTGCTTCAGTTTCCACGTCTCCTAGAACAACAGTCGCTGCCCCTGAAGGACGCACGACCTGGCCATGCGGTGGCGCACGGGCCATGCCCCTACGTCATTCGATATTATCGGTATTTTCGGCCCCTCGTATTATTCCGTTCCACTCCTTAGACGAATGACTTTTACTGCTCCTTTAGATTAACCTCGGTGTTGCTCGGAAATGGGTTTCAAGATTTTTCATTTGGGACCCCATTGTGTTGGACAATTGCGCGACATGGTTTTCGATTTTATCTAGCTTCGCCTCATCCTTATTGAATTGGTTCCTCGTCTCATTCATAAATGAGGTGAAGATCTCCTCCATAGATGGCTTAGCCTCAGCATTAATGACACCATTTGTCACATTAAACCGGGGTGGTTGCATCACATTCTTCGTGTTTGCATAAGAGAAGTTCTCGTGGTTCCTCAAACCCGGATGGTAATGAGTGGGAGTCGATTGTTCGAAATTATTGAAATTCGATTATTAACATAATTTGCTTCCTCCATGGGATCTAGAGAAACTCCCCATTACTTGCACCAGCGTTTCCTTCATTTACCTTCATCAATGCACTCAATTGATTTGTCAATGCAGTCATCTGAGCTGTCAACTCCTTAATTGGGTCCGAATCAGTAACTTCGGCTACCCTTTTCACATTAGTCCTCTCGGAGGGCCACTGATAGCTATTCATGGCCATCTCCTCCAACAAGTTGAATGCATCCTCTGGGAATCTTGCAAGTAAAGCGCGCCTCTCTGCGGCATCTACAAATGACCTAGTCTGTCCCATCAACCCATTGTAAAAGAAGCAGAGCTGCTGATCATCGGGAAATCCGTGTTGCGGGCACCTCCTCAATAAATCCCAGAATCTCTCCCAGGCCTCATACAATGGCTCGAGTCAAACCGCTCGAATCTGCGTGATCTCACTTTTGAGCCGTAGTGTCTTACTTGGTGGGAAGTATTTAAACAAGAATCTCTGACTCAGCTCATCCGGTATTCACACTCCACTGAGTTAGGGTGCCTAGCCAGTTTCTAGCCTTATCTCTTAAAGAGAAAGGGAATAGGCGCAGACGTATAGCATCATCATCACCCAATTCATCTTGATTGTGTTGCAACCGCATGAAGTTCGTGAGTGGCATGTATTTTGCATGTATTTTAGGCTTAATTTTGGCTATAATGTGTTGATATGCATGCATTACATGAGTAAATAAGGCTTTATTTCTGTTTTGTGGAAAAGGTATTACGCTTTGCTCGTTTTGTAGGAATTTGTTGATAATTATAGCACTTTGGCCACAATTCGAGCATCACGATAAAGAACCGACAAGACTTGACGTAATGTACAAAGTTTGGAGTTGAATCAGGAAGAAGTCAGACGAACCGGGCGAGAAACGAAAGAAAACGAACTGAAATCAAGCTTAGCAGGTGCGCACAGGCAGGGCGTGCGTCCCTAGCACGGCCCGTGCGCTAACCCAAGGCAGCCCTCAAAGTTTCGACTATACGCACGGGCTGGTCGTGCTCTAGCGCACGGCCCGTGCGTCCTTCAAGACAATGTGAAAGTTTACGTGGCACCCAAAGACGGGTTGGGCGTGCTCAGGCGCACGACACGTGCTCTGTGCGGAAAACAGTCGACTGTTTCGAACTAGGTTTTCGGCCGAACAAAGTACAAATAGAGACGGGCGGCCACAAACACGAGACGCTGATTTTGGCCCTAGAAAGTAGAGAAAAGAGCAATTTTCCAGAGGAGAATTGGAGAGATCGATCAAGACCGCAACCACACCTTCGAGGATTGAAAATAGATCGAGAGATCGTCAACATCCCCGAGTTCACTCATTCCATAGTCTTTTTATCATTCAATTAGTTAGACATGAACATGAATAATTTGTTTATGGATTATTTATTTTCTATGTCGGCTAAAATTCTTGTGATTCTTGGGTTTGGGAGTAGGTTAATGGATACTTTTATTTGATGATTAATTGCAATTGAAGTTAATGTTTTCCAACCCTATTCAAGTACTTTGCTTTAATTCTTATTTTATCAAAACGCGATTGGTTTAACTTGTTTGATGTATTGATTCATAATTCTAACCGATGAGTTTCAATACTAGATCTGTGAGTACTTGACATCAATATCTTATATGATTGAGAAGTCTGTGAATATTTGTGAGAATATATAATCTTTTGAGCTTTTGGGAGTTGGGTATCTCATGTTGAGTAGAGATGCTAGCTTAGATATTCCAATCAACGCTTTTACATACATCTCGAGAGAGAGGGTAAATTATTTGGTGATCGTTCTATAGGGAACAATACGTTTAACTTTGGTTTGATTAATCTGATAATAAAAGGGGATATTAACTAAAACCATAACCCAGGAATCCATTCATCTACTTGATCTTTTAATCAACTCTTTGCTTTGTTTCTTTTAGGATAAATTTCTGCTTTAGTTTATAAAACCAATTCACTCACTTTCGATCGTCTAGATAAAAATAAGGCTATTATAATCCAGTACTTAGTACATTAATTTATTAGTCCCTGTGGATTCGACCTTGCAAACCCTATTCTATAAACTGCACCGTACACTTGCGGTGAAGCTAAAAAATAAGGCGAACAGTTCGCAAGATGAGAATTGGGATCCTCAGACGGGAAACCCCCAAACTGATATTGTTGCACCATCGAGATCAGTGCTGGCTTCAGCTCAAAGTTATTCGCATTAATTGGGACATTGGCAATTCCACCATAGTTGCGATTTGTCAGTGGGCGAAAGTAATCGCGAATCGCTTGCTGCTGGACTACCGGAACCTCTGGTACTAGTAACTCATTGTTGACCCTGTTGGCCCCATTGTTACCTCTGTTGTTGCCTCCATTATTTCCCCCGTTGTTATCTTCCACGCCATAGCCATTTTGTTCTTGTTTTTTTCGCTCGTCTAGTAGCCGCACTAATTCGTCTAGCAAAAGCCTCAACCTCTGGTATGAACGGTGCTAATTCTCCTTGCTTCGAGCGAGTATTCATGCACTACCTGAACCAACTAAAGAAAACAAGTCAAACACAGTAGGAGTAAAATTAAACAACCAATAAAAGAAAAGAAAAAAATGTCTAAATTAAAAATAATTCTATTTATCGCAATATTAGTACTAAAAATTTAATTAGTCCCCGGCAACGGCGCCAAAAACTTTTTCGCCTTATTTTTAGTTTCACCGCAAGTGTACGGTGCAGTTTATAGAATAGGGTTAGCAAGGTCGAATCCATATTGGGATTATAATAGCCTTATTTTTATCTAGACGATCGAAATTAAGTGATTTAGTTTTATAAAACTAAGACAAGAATCTAGCATAAAAAGACAAACCAAAGATTGATTAAAAGATCAAGGAGATGAATGGATTCCTGGGCTATGGTTTCAGTTAATATCCCCTATTATTATCAGATTAATCAAACCAAAGTTATACGTATTCTTCCCTATAGAACAATCACAAAAGTAATTTACCATCTCTCTCGAGATGCATGTAAAAACGTTGATTGGAATATCTAAGCTAGCATCTCTACTCAACATGAGATATCTAACTACTAAAAAGCTTAAAGGATTATAAATATCCTCACAAATATTCATGAGACTTCTCAATCTTGCAAATATTCATGTCAAGTACTCACAGATCTAGTATTGAAAGTCATCTTTGAATTATGAATCAATACATCAAAGCAAGTTAAACCAATAGCTTTTTGATAAAACAAGAATTAAAACAAAGTACTGGAATAGGGTTGGAAAACAATAACTTCAATTGCAATTAATCATCAAATAAAAGTATCCATTAACCTACTCCCAAACCCAGGAATCACAAGATGTTTAGCCAGACATAGAAAATAAATAATCCATAGACAAATTATTCATGTTCATGTCTAACTAATTGAAAATAAAGATACTATGGAATGCGAAGACTCGGGGACGTCGATGATCTCTCGATCTATCTTCAATCCTCAAGCGTGTTGTTGTAGCCTTGATCGATCTCTCCAATTCTCCGGTGCAAAATTGCTCTTTTCTCTGTATTCTAGGGCAAAAGTCAGTGTGTCCTTGTTTGTGGCCGCCCCGTCTCTATTTGTACTTTGTTCGGGTCCAAACCTAGTTCAAAATCTGTCAAACTCTGTTTTTCCCGCACAGACGCACGGGCCGTGCGCCTAGCACGCCGCCTTGCCCGTCTTAAGTGTCGTAGGAACTCAACTTTTACTGAAAGATGCACGGGCCGTGCGCATCACGCACGACCAGCCCGTGCGTCATGCCGTGGCTCGAGTCTTAGTCTTGGGTTGGCGCACGGGTCGTGCTAGGGACGCATGCCCTGCCCGTGCGCACCTACTGGACTTGATACTTGTTCGTTTCTTTTTGTTTTTCGCCGGTTCGTCTGACTTCTTCCCGATTCAACTCCAAACTTCGTACGTTACTTCAAGTATCGGCGGTTCTTTACCGCAATGCTCCGAATTATTGCCAAAATGCTACAATTATCAACAAATTCCTACAAAACGAGCAAAGCGTAATACCTTTTTCACAAAACAGAAATAAAGCCCTTTTTACTCATGTAATGCATGCATAGCAACTAATTCTATCTACAATTAAGCTAAAAATACATGCAAAACACATATCAATCACATTGCTCTTTTGTTTCCATCGGATATGAAATATTCCAAGGAATATTGTGTTCATTGTCGGATTGTAGGTCATAACATTAATCATTGTAGACAATCCACAACTCATGAGGTAAAACAGACAGATGTTGAGGTGCGTCCTCGTAGTCGTTCGGCGGGCAGACACTATAATATGGGGAGGTCTCCGGCTAAAAAGGATAAGGAGGTGGGTGAAACTTGGGTACAAGTGAAAAACAAAAAGGGACGGCCCTCGAAAGACAACCCGGATAACAGAGCTTCTACATCAGGTATTGCGACCCGGAACTCGTTTGGTATCTTTGAGGAGTTTGATGTCAATCGTCAACAGCAGGAGGAATATCATACCAATTTTGATGGTGGAGAATTACATGGCAATGGAGACATCATGACGGTTAAGAACAATGATAAAGATGATCAAGGAAACAAAGAGCGTCCGCTGGTGGTCTACGAACCTCAACCATCAAATACTGTTCATAATCAGGTGCAGGCTGATCAGTTGGTTGACAAGGAGAAGGCTGACTTAAATAAGGCCATTGAGACCGTGAATAACAATAACCCTGTTAGTAATTACGTGTTAAAACCTAGTGATCCTTTGTAAAGTTTTAATTCGACTGAACTTTCGGAGAGCTTTCAAGCCATGGCGGCAATAGCCCCAAAGAGGTGGTCCGCCGTAAGATGAAGAAGAACAAGACAAATCAGAAGCTTTAAAGACCAAGCTAGACGACTCTTCAACTACTCCGCTTGTCATTCACTCATGTGCTCTATCAGAAGCTATGAAGAATATGGACATTGTAGCTCAAGGATCTTGGGCCAACATTCAATAAGATACATTAGACCATCAAGACGATACTCGATCACGTGCAAAAATAACAAATGATAATATTCTCGAAAATCCTTGAGACCGAAACGTCCTTCACATAAATTGTGTTTTTAAGTTATTTTTGTGGTTTTTTCCAGAAATTTTGCATTGTTTTTCCTTTACTACCTGATCGGCTTGTGATCAGAACTTTTTCTTTTTTTATATAATTTCATTTATCTAAAAAAATAGTTAAATTTAATTAATTTATTAAAAGGCTATCTCTTAATTAATTTTTATTTTTAAATTTGAATAATTTTAATTAATAGTTAACTTTTAAATAAAAATAATTAATCATTTTTTAATTTAATTAGTTTTTAAAAAATGTTTCAAGCATTAAGTTTTTAAACCTTCTGAAATAAATGCATCTTGTACACTAGTCCAGGTCCACTTCTTGGAGATAATTCTACTCACCAAAGGTTAATTATATATATGACAAATTATTCTGAATTTACTAATTTGATGTAATTATTTTATTTTTCCTAAAACTCGTTAATTGTTTTAGAAATTTCTATTTATTTTATTTTTTTATTAATCAAATTAATTTACTTTTTAATTTAATTTAATTTTCAATAATTGAAGTTTAATTATTTTACTTTTGGTCCAATAAAAAAATATATGAAGTGTGGGTACTAACCTTTTAATAAATTAGTTAATTAAATTTGAACTATTGCTAAGTTATAGGACTAAATTTTTGAAATGTGTTAAGTTATAGGACCAAAAGTAAAATTGCTAACTTAAAGGACTGAATATCTAGAAAATTTGAAAGTTAAAGGACTGAATATCTAGAAATGAACGTAACAACTTAGAAGACTAGGTCCAACTTACAGGACTAAAAACCTTATTTTCCCTACTTCATAATATACCTACTTATTTTGGTCTTTCATACAATAAACATTTAAAAGCAGAACAAAACTATTAACTCAATCCTTTGACATAGAAAAACAGTAAATATACCTTGGCACATACATACTAATATGTTAAACCAACAACAATTAATTGATGCATATTCGCAAGTGGCAACAAGCTTTGTTTCTTTCTTTTTCTGTACAGAGGGAAAGCAAACATTAAAGAAAGATTTACCTTCGGAGCCAGTTGAGGAAAGAACCCGACAAGCTCACAAGCCCGTGTTCAACGAGAATCAAGGTGATAATATTATGATGAAATTGATAACAAGGAAGATTAGAAAATTATAATTAAAGACGGACCATTTTGGGGCTAGGTTTTCTAGAATATTCTCAGAGGAAAAAGAAAGGCGAGAAAAAGGTTAGTAAAAGGATGTCTGAAGTGGGAAACTTCACCGACAGTAAAAGATTGTCGCAACTTTCGGATATCTGGGACATACATTACATCTTTCAGCTTCAACTCATTGCCCAAAGTAAGCTTGATCGTTGTACCAATGCTAGGAGCTTTCTTTTGGTTTGACGGGTGTAAAGCGAACGCCTCCCTCTTTGAACAGATATGGCAAATGAAAGAGATATCCACAAACTATTCTTTTGGTTATTGACCAAGTTGGCTTGAGACACCATAACCGGCATGTCAATGTCGGTCGGTTCCTTTTCTTAACCACATCGACATTGGTCGCTACTTGTATTCTTTTTCTTTGGCAAATGATAGTCATTTGCCATGTGATTCGGTTTAACTATTTCCTTGGAACATTCCAACTGCTAGTTTTTTGCCTTTATCATTAGGCCTATTCTTCGAGTTATTTTATGAACCATGCTCCATCAAGCCTGTTTTCGACTCTATAGAGACTCTCCTGCATTTAGAGTCAATCCTCCTTTTGTATTTCCCAATCCTAAGTTGACAATTGGATCCTCTAATCCCATCTCATTTAGCTTATGCTTGAGATAATTCTTAAAATCCCTCCAACTTGGGGACTACTTCTCAATCAAAATTGCAACTTGGAATGCATCCGGCAAAGCCATTCCTTCAGCGGATATCTCGTGTAGGATCAACTAAACTGTTGCACTTGTTCATTACAATTTTGGTATCCACCATCACAAAATCGAAGAATTTACCGACCACAAATTTCTTTATTCCAGCATCCTCGATTTTGTACTTCTTCTCCAAATATTTTTGCAACTCTTTGGAAGATTTCACCATACATTACACATTGTACAATGCATTGCTAAGTCTGTTTAGAGCATTTGTTTCATTTTTAGCAACCACGGGCACATCTTCAGTCAGGTATTTCGTCAGGCTGAGGGTGATCAGACAAAATATCAATTTCTGTTGTCACCTTTTTGAAGTCAAACCCCAATTTTTTTTTTTTTTTTGGGTTTTTAGCTTGAGCGGGAGGGATGATCGTAGTTACGCTCTTGGACACCATCGAGAAGGTTTGATAATTGCCATGCAATTGGGAAGTCCTTCGACAATGGTTTACAAAAGCGAGAAACAATAAATTACAAGAAAATAGAACTTAATTATTGCAACTTATGGTGAAAATTTGAAATAGAATAACCGAGTCGAGACTATGTCTATGTCTGCAAAGCAATTATGTCTCAACTAGTACTCAAGGTCTGATGTATTATCCCCAAATCTAAAATGACTTACGACTTTTGTGTAATAGCACCACTAACACAAAAGCTCATTCGAACTAGATTTGGTATGTAGACTTCACTACAGGAAATCACACATTTTATGACGAATTTCTTTACCACGCATAAATTTTTGTCATAATTTGTTAACTAACAGTGACGAATTTTATTTTTGTCAATGAAAATTACTTTTTTATGACACCTTTTATGTGCGTCGCTATTGATCTTATATGTCGTCACTATTGTTCTTATTCCATGAAGATTAATTGAAATCCGTCATAGTAATTTTAGATGGCAGAATTTCGCACCAAAATTTAGGTGGGAAATCTTTCAATGACAAATAGATTATAATCCGTGAAGCCAATTGGTGTCATAAAATATTTTCTTTCTTGACAATATCATATTTTGTCATTTATTTCTTCAAAAAAGTAGTGACGCCATTATTTCGTCGAGAAACACATATTTAGTGACAATGGATGTGCATTTGTCGCCATTTTATATTGTGGCAAAATATTTTGTCAAATATTTATCATAATTTGTCAATTAACAGTGATGAAAATATTTTCTTTCATGATAATATTACATTTTGTCATTTATTATTTCTTCAAAAGAGTAGTGACGCCATTATTTCGTCACGGAAACACATATTTAGTGACAATGAATGTGCATTTGTCGCCATTTTATATTGTGGCAAAATATTTTGTCAAATATTTGTCATATTTGTTGATTAACAGTGATGAAAATATTTTCTTTCATGACAATATAATATTTTGTCATTTATTTCTTCAAAAAGTAATGACACCATTATTTCATCATCAAAACACATATTTAGTGACAATGAATGTGCATTTGTCACCATTTTATATTGTGGAAAAATATTTTCTACTTTATATTTGGAGATAGCTTTAGTTTCCTCTCCCTTTTTACTTGGTTATTATCACTATTCTGTACTAGACGCTAGTCGGGCGGCAGGCTGGGGCCTAGCGCCTAGACAGAGCCTCGGCGGGGTTAGGCGGGGCTTAACCGGAAGAAAAATATAGGCAGACAAGGAGAGCCTAGCACCTAGGCGGGGACTAGTCAGGCTAGGCGGGACTTTTTAGAACAATGGTTATTATTTTCCTCACCCTTTTTTACTGGTTATTCATTATCTAACGAGTGAAGGTTCTGCCTAAACACCTACCTATGCACTAAGATCCCCCAATGATTAGAGTGAAGGACACGTGACATATAAATGGAATATGATTTTCCGGCACGTATGTTTTTTAAACTTTTATTCAATTTTTATACTATTCATAAAATCGAATCATGTTTGTTCAGTAATTTTCATTAAAAATGTTCACGATTGGATAAGGCAATGAGCATATAATTAAATAAAGTTCCAAGGACAATATATTTCAGAATGCCCTTAGAGAAACTAGCACCACAGGAAAGTTGCAATTTAGCAGCGAAATGTTTCCTCGCTAACATTGTTGATTTCTTCGCAAATGGAAATTAGTGAGGAAATATATCCTCGCGCATCATCTCATTTGCTATAAGAGCGTCACTAACCTATATTGGCAGCGTATGTCAGAAATTCCTCGCAAACTTTAGATAGTAGATTCTTGGTATTGCGGCTAAAGTTTAGAGTGAAATTTTTTAATTTCGCAGCTAAAGTTAACGATAATTTTATTAATTTCCTCGCTAAACATGATAAAATATGAACATTAACCGCAGAATATGTTATTTTCCTTGCTAAAATGGATATAATTTTTCTATGTATCATGTATATATTTATATTTTTTAATTTTTAGGCTGATCTTATTTGAAAATAATTCACTAGAAGTCAATAATATGAAATATATTAAATACAAAATTACCACAATGCTCATTCAAAAGAAATTAAATAAAGATATTTGAGTTTGAGCGCTTATGTTCAAGTGTTGATTGTAATCAACTACTACAAGTTTTTCTTTTTCAAAGAGAACTACTACAAATTTAGTTGGATGAAATATGTTCGAACGTTGTTTCAAAAGCAAAAGATAATATCAGCATTCCTTCGAGAAACATTCTCTTCGATCTAGTTATCGGTTACTCCAACAGATGTCTTTATCCAACCTTTGTTAATTTATAACATCACTGTTAACATCATTTGTTTGAAATTTGATGTTATATTAATTATTATAAATTTAAAATAAAACTATTTTCATTTACCCCAAATAAATCTTCTTTTTTTTTTAGAAAATTCCCCCCAATAACACTTCTCATACTGACACTTAGAGATTTTCAGCGAACCCAACCAAAAGCCCTAATCCGACCGCACCTCCTCCCACCGCACCTCCATCATCTCCAAAACCTCACCTCCAAAACCTCCGTTCTGAGATTATCAATTGATCAATCGTTTGAATCTTGATTTTTGTGGAAAAAATTTCAAGTCCCCAATCGGTTCTGAGATGTTTATGAGCATGCCGAGATTTGGTTCAAAATCAAAGGTATTCTTCAAACCCTTCTTGCAAACCAGTTGAATGTATAACTTTTCTTCATCCTTAATTTAATTGTGAGTTTCATACAAAGATTAATCCCACTATTTTCTGATATCGTCTTTCACTGTAATTGAACTGTAATGCATTTGGTGAAATACCCATACGTTTTGCTGCTAATTGGACTGTAATGCATTGGGTAAAATTCACAAAGATGCTCGCTTTGTGGAATTGTCTGTTAATAGTCTATGGGCTCAAGTTCTTTTTGTCACATTGATGCTTGGTTCCAGAGTTCATAGGTGTGAGTTTCAGAAGGACTGAGTGGTTTAGTCAAATGTAAGGATTTATTGGAGTTTCATATTATCCAAGTTAAAAAACTTATAATATCATGTGGATATCTAAGTTCTTACACAAAGAAGGGGTGATGTTTTTTGGGAGTTGGATGCATAGAAATTACAGAGTATGATTGACATTTTTTCCTTTATTTGTTCAAGGATAGCCACATAGATATTAATCATATTATCTTTATGAACAAACTTGTCTCTCATGCTCCTGTTATGCACAATCTAAATGTTGTCTTTCCAGAGAATTTCACCCTGAAGATATCGCATTCTCGTTGTCCCCAGTCACCTCACCACCGGTATGAGCAATTACGGATGGTTCAATAATTCCATGATTGATATTTACTTTGTGAGTTTTTATTGATATCGTGTTTTATAATTGATGATGGCTTAGAAGCACAATAGTTTTGAACTAGTGCAAACCCTAAGGCATAGATCGTAGAATGTCTTGATATTTTTATGTTTATGATTGCACTTTGCTTTGAGAGGGGGCCTTACATTATTATTTACAAACAAGACAGAGTGAATCTTAATTTTACTTGGGCAAGGATGGGGAAAACTTATTACTACAAGAAATCGGGCTATTTGCCACCGAAGTTTTTGCAACCATATTTTGTTGAGGCAAAAAAATTGTTTTCGCTACAACAATCCGTCGCAAACAGTCTCAACAAGACACCTTTAGAATATCCTTAGTATTAGTAGCAATTTTTAGTCGTCGCAAGTTGTTGTATTTATTTGCCCCACTGATTATCTTCCTCCTCACTTTTTGGTGCCCCAATTTTCTACTTTCCCTTCGCTGCCCATCAGTGCGTCGCGATTGTGAGGATATCTGGCATTGTGACACGTTGCTCAGATGTCGAACTCTGCTAATGCAGGTGGCTGGTTGATAGCAGTTGGTTCCACTTTCAGGCACTATTCTATGAAAACCACTATTTGATGATTGGAACCTTGTAAGTGAATTTGAAAACGCCTACATTTGAATTTTTTGAGTATCAAAACACACAAGATGAGTAAATTCGACTGCATTTGAGAATCTTGATTAGTATCTTTGCTTTCTCTGCATGAGACATGGGATACTATAAATAATGGAGTACGTCTCAACGTTCTTTACTCAATCCATTCCAGGAAATTTACTAACCCCAAGTAAACGTCAACGGAATCGCTGCAATCAAGAAGTTCCTTGATTTTTTTGGTGAGTTTTCCTCTGAATTTACAAGCAAAGTTTTCATTTTCTGTTGATCATCCTAATTCGAGTGATCGTCATAAATGTTTATTCTTGCTGCATATAAAATTGTTGGTTAGTTTTTGTGAGTGTTGTTGAAGATTTGTTAATTTCCTCAAAGTCTAGATTAGATTCTTTTTCATTTTGTTTCATGCACAAACTTTACTTCATTGACATCCGAGCGAGTCAATGAAATTTATGTTTATATTTCATTTTCAAACGTATACATGTGTTTGTTAACTTAAAGAAGGGGTGGTCTTGTTTCTTTGATAGTTGATTGTGTAATTGTTGAAAGCTTTGGCAAATGGAGATAAATGTTGACCTTGCTTAGAAGAAAAGGATGACTCAAGTTTTTCTTGGTGTTGATCGGAACCGTTGGCTCTATGAAGGTCCTGGTCTAGATAGGGCCATTTTCGCAAGCACCTGATCTCATTGTCTTTTAAAAATAATAGTAGATGATTATGGATGCAAGTTCAATTTTTTAGTCAATTGAAGGTTGATTTATGTGTCATTAATGCAATAGGATTAAAAACATGTGCATGCAATTTCTGATTATCTTTTGTTGGAATGATGTGTATTTTATTCTTGATGCTCGTTTTGTATTGGTTTATGTAGAAATACATTAAGTTTTTGAAATGGTTTTTAACAATTTGAAGCATGCTCAACTTAGTAGTAATTCCAATTCTTAGATTTATGGAAGGGGATATGTTGTCATCTATCAACTATATTAGGCATTTGAAATCTAATGTTAAAATGACATATTGAAGGAATAATATTAGACAATGGATGGATCATTCACATAATTACAAAGATACCAAAAGATATTCAAATTTAATACGAGCATCTCTAGTATTGTTGAATACTTAAAATTGCTAGATGGATTTATTTCGAGTTTTTTATTATGTACATCTTTAAAATTTGAATTATTTCCTACTTTTGAATTATAATTTTTAATTATATTATTTTACTGCGCAGTGATCACAAGATGTAGTTGTAGGTTAGTTGTATGTTTTGTACTCTGGATGATTCAACTCTTTCGGTTTTTGCGTAAAGGTGGAGAAGTTAGCATATTTGGAGAATCAATCTTTTGATGCTTTTTGTAAAATATTGGGAAACCGATTGTGTATATTGATTTGTGTATTGTATATATTGATGTGCGTATTCAGACTTGATGTGGTATATTGATCCTTTTGAAGTTCTGTAGTTTAGTATGTGCATTGTTTGGAGTTGTTGATACTAGTGTTATCCATTTGGAAATGATTTTGATGTAGATTGGATGAATTAGCATTAATGATCTATTGTTTCTCGCTTTGATG
This sequence comes from Rehmannia glutinosa, assembly GCA_016081115.2. Classification (NCBI taxonomy): domain Eukaryota; kingdom Viridiplantae; phylum Streptophyta; class Magnoliopsida; order Lamiales; family Orobanchaceae; genus Rehmannia; species Rehmannia glutinosa. The sequence goes on from JABTTQ020002076.1 coordinate 29,798, forward strand.
TTTGATGGTGGATGATTGTTACTTGCTTTGATGGTGGGATGATTGTTTCTTGCTTTGATGGTGGGATTGTTGTTTCTTGCTTTGTGAGGGAGATGATTGTTGATGTAAAACCATTTTAATAAAATGGTAGGCAATATTTTTAAACTAAAAACCGACTTTGTTTAGAATATTCGACATCGGTTTCAAACGACATCTAAACCATATAAATAGGTGTTTTTAAATGTGAATGACATCGGTTTATGGCCGTTTTCTAAAATGTTTAACACATCTGTTTCTAACCGATTTTGTTCCTAACAAAATTGATGTTCAACCCAAACACTATAGCATCATTTTTGTTAGAAACAAAATCGATTAAAAACCGATGTCTTTTTGATATAACAATATTGTTTTTTACATGCTTAAAACCGATGTTGAATATGCATACATTTAACATCACCGATTACGGCATTGGTAGATTTTTACATAGACATCGGCTAAAAACCGATGTCTGTGAGCGTTTTTCTTGTAGTGGTCGTGTCATTCAATATTACTTTTTGTGACACATTGTTTTGTCATTATATATATACTCATTAAGTGACGACCGATATTGTGTAACTATAAAACATCTCATTTATGACAAATTATATAATATATGACGAATTAGTTAATGCAATTGTGACACTGAAGGCGTCACTAAAATTTGATTACTTTGACAATATATTCATTTTCGTCACCAAAAATCTAATGTTTGGATGACAAAATATGCATTCGTCATTTAAAATGTTACCTTTTGATGACAAAATAAAAATTTGAGTGACAAAAGTTTGATCATTGAAGTGTGAGTTAGGCGTCACAAAAAATGATATAAATGATGACACTGGTCGTTAGCGTCATCATAGATTAAATATATAGTGACGAACTAAACAAATCGTCACATATACCTTTTACCACGCGGGTACAGTGACGATCGTTATGACGATCAAATTTCGTCACCGAATAACTTTCGTGACGAAAAATGATATTTATATGACGAATTTTATCGTCATGTTTTCTCTAATTTCTTGTAGTGCTTGTTGTTGGACTTAGAGAGAATTGGTGTGTAGACTGGTTGCTGATTTAATATGCAGAATGCATACAACATTGTATTGCTTTGTATGAAGTAAGAATTTTCTGTGTGTGTAACAATATACAGTGCACAAACGCCAACACATGCAGCTGCATAAGTTACAAACTCCAACAGTCCAGATTCATTGGGCTCCAATAGTCAGTCACTTAAATCTAGGTCAAGCTCAGTTATAGACTCCAACAGTCACACAAATCTGGACACCTCCAATGTCCAGGTTCATTGGGCTCCAACAATCAATAACTTGAATCTGGGCTAATTCCATTTTCAAGTGACAAAACTAACTGAACCTGAACCCAAGGTCAGTCGTGGTCGGCCTAACCGGCTGTCAGGCATGCACGTGTGGCCCTTTTGTGATCAACCACTTATTATATTATAGTGTATCCAACTAATAACACATTTTAGTATTTACACTAGGATAAAGAAGGTTTTATTTTCAATATAGGATAAGTCTTAAGAGCTTTCAACTACATTTACATAATGCACAAATGCAACCAACTTAATGTATTAATTTTTCATTCGCCGAAATTCGATTTTGTGAACTTAAAAATACTATAAACATCTACCCGAAATGTAGATTAACATTAATATACTATTTAATTTCTCCAAAATTAAATATTTAACCACGAAAAATTTGGTCAAATTCTGAATCGACGCTCACTTCCTCAAAACCAAATTTCCAACAACTTCTCCATTACAATGAAGTAGCTTTTATTACATTAAGTTCTACCCTAAAAGGCCATAACATTATGATGCCAATCATAATAAGTACATACATAAAAATTTTAAACATATAAAAACTATTTTATTCAATAGATTAGCTAACGCCCATTATTAAGAGAAGAGATGCGTCGAGATTGTCTATTGATAACACGAGCAGTAGAGGGGCTTTGCTGCAAGATGACTTCATACCCATCGGCAAAATTTTCCATTCCCTGAGTCATCAATTGCCAAAAGATTGTACCTCCACAAGGGCCTCCCCTTCTTGCACATACAATCACATTGTTGAATATGTCCGAAAAGTACCCGTCCCTGGCTCCGACCGTGTAATTTGCCGATTTTGAAGACTTGCCGACCGGGTCGGCGATAAGAAGTGGTTTCGCCAAGACTGACTGGGAGTCGCTTATGTGTGCTTCGATCCATTGCTTGGCGAATTGAGCTTGGACCATATTGTTTGATTGGGGCAACCTGCAGTGGTTCTAGTCGATTATTTACGATACATAAAAAAATATTTTCCTATATATATTTTCCGAAGATCTTGTGACATACGTGACAATATTAATGTACGAGGTGGTGGTATCACAATCACGAGTTAATGGGCACATTGCATATAATAATTTTTTGGTAGCAAGTGTTATTGGAGACATATGAAAATATTGACCCGTAGTGATTACTAAATAAAACACAAATCTCTTATGTCATATTTGGATGGAAGATCTAATATGAATTTGATAGAAGGATTTTGGGAAAGAAAAATGGAATGATTTGCATATATGGTTGAATTTGAAATGGCATTTCTCAAAGAATAACTTAAAATAAGAGCTCATTGATTTAAAATCGATTGTATTACAAAATTGCACTAGCAAGTTGATCAATAGATTTGTAATACTTAATTTCAATGTAATTAATTCAAATGAAGCTTAAGATAGTTTATATATAATGATTTATAGGGATCTTATGTGGGAAATAATGTTATTATTAAGTCTAGGTCCCCTTTAAATGAAAAGGGGCAAAACGAACATTTGAACTAAAAAACATGTTTTTGAAAAATATTGCGAAATTATATTTTTCTACGAAGAAGTGATGGCAAAAAATCGAGACATTTAACTCATGTTATTATTGTACATACAACACTCTTCCAATGTAATAAAAGACTAAATGAAATACGAAATTTGGAGTGTTATTTATGTATGTATGTATGTATTATATAAAAACACAATATAAAGACTTGTTAATACGATGATGAAGGATGAATATAATACCACCGATCCGGGTAGACATGAATTGTAGCGAAATCCACTCCGCAACGCGATTATTGGCAATGAAATCTGTCCCAACTTGGAAACCAGGATTGATAGTGTCTTATCCGGGCGTCGATTGTCCATAAAATCCTTCCAACCCAAGTTCTAGGAGATGGTTCGAGTCAATAGATTTTAAATAACTGCCATTTCTGCAACCCAACCCTAAATATTTAAAGAAAGTTGGATTAGTTATATCTAATTTAAATCACTTTAGGTTATATAAGATACTTTTGCTTCAATAGGATTATGAATACTATATGAAATGAAATATAAAACCAAAATTATTGTTACTCATCTTTCTTTCTTTGTGTAGTTCCAAATAAATGATGCTATGTTTTCTTTTTTTCTCCTAATAAAATATAAACTAAGGGAAATTATATAATCCGTTTGTTTCCATGATTCCTCTTATACTTAATTGTAATTTAAATTTTTTTCAATAATTTTATTTTATGAAATTTAATATGCAGCAAATTTTGCGGTTTGAAATTAATATGACACACACATACACACAAAATTAAGTAGGGCAATATACGAGACTTGAATAACTTTTCCGGAGAGGTCGGATTCGCAACGAGGTTCGTTCATAAGCTCCCATGCAAGTATGGTTGGATCATCCTTATAAGCTATCCGAGTTATTGTATTCACTCTTGTGAGCACCGTCACGCACCCGAATCAATTAGCAAAACAACATTTTAACATATAATGCATTAAACAACAAAACACAATAGGTTATTGTAAAAAAACTTATAAGGAGAAAGATTGAATCTTCATTTTTTTCTTTTTTTGGTTGTACTAACACGAGAAAAATATACCGGTTTACCTATAGAAAAATATCTTTGGTAAGTATTAAGATAATGGTAAAGTGTTGGTAAACTCATTGTAGGTCAAATCATTTTAGGTAAATACCTACATCATTTTTCGGTAAATGTAAAAATTGTCAGTGATATGTCGTTATAAATTTTTGGTAAAAACAATATTTTCTATTTTGTAGGTGGTTAATGTAAAATTTAATGACAAAATTATTTTTTATCGTAACTAGAATTTTTTGACGCGTAAAATACACTTGAGAGAGAGAGTAATTAAATAATTTTACAATACCTTGATGTGATTCTTGTAGAAGCCTTTAACAACAGGATCAGTGAAAAAGGCATCGTCATTTGCCAAGTTTCGGCCCTGATCCTCGCCCATTGAACATACTGTTTTTTACCCCCAAAGTCATTATAGTTATTCACCAAGCTTAGTATCAGGTAAATCCCACGCTTTTTGGCCTCAGCCACCACAAAATCCAGTCCCTATATAAAATCAATCCCCGAAAAGTAAATGCCATTAAATCAAATATTTACAATTCATGTTCATATTAATATTTGAACAATCAGAGCAAGAATTCCATGCATGCAAGTAATTGCTCAATTTTGCCAGGGTCTCAATCTTCATATTGCGCTTACTTAGTCAACTTTCTGTATTCTTTTCTATATATATATATATATATATATAACACGTGTCTATGAGGTAAATCAGACTCAAATATTCAACATATATATATATATATATCATCCCGCTAAAAAGTTGAATATACATTGGAATAAGAAAGGTTAATATAGGAAATTGGGATAATTAGCCCAATTAAAAGAAAATCAGTTATATTTCAAAATTACAAATATCTCTGTGATACTTGTTTATCACTTACAAGTCACCCCTCAATGTAGAGCTGGCAAAATTGGCTCCACCTCGCATATAGAGTAGAGTTGGGTTCCATTTTTAGAGGTCCGAAACGACCGGACCTACCTTGGCCTGACCTAAATGACCAAAAGCACAACAAGCACGTATAACCTGATCAAAACTACACGTGATAGATTGGGCCACAAGAAAAGCGGCCCAATGAAATTTTGGGCCAATTCGACCCAATCCATTGCTAGCTCTACACAAAAGGGGGTTATTTGTTTGGTAAATATAAACATAAGGTGTATTCGTCATTTTTAAAGATAACCAAGGACGGAGCCACATCTCCTATTATGGGTGCACCGGCCTCCATAACTTTTTTCCTATTCATTATTTATTTTTATTAATTGTATGTTAATTAGGTTAAGAAAAACAAACTATGACATTTTATTATTTATTATTTATTTTTAAAAGCTAAAAAAAGTATGCCCCACAAATTATTTTTGATGTAGCTAGGGTTTTTTATATTATTTGTTGTTTATATATTTTTAAAAAAAAAAGCTACACATTAATTAATTAGATTAAAAAAACAAAGTGTGCGGTAACTGATTATTTTTTATACAGTTTATAATCACATTTATTTTGTGCACCCATCGTAAAAAGATTCTGGATCCGGAATGTAGTTGGAATTTTTTTGATAATTAGGCTAAACTTCAGTAGTGTTTTTTTAATTATTTGTTAATTATCGCATACCTGGAACACTTGCTCATTATATTTTCCGGGAGAAGTTTGCAGGGCTCCATTGACATTACCATCACTAAAAGCCCATGTCCTCGCAACGTTCATTTTATACCTTGAAGCCTGAAACAACGCATCAGTCACCTTATTCCGATTCGACGGCTCGGATGCTATAACCATTAGCCAATATGCATTGAAACCATTGAAATAGAATGGCTTATTATTATTCACAAATTTGGTACCACTTGTTTTCACGAAATCAGCCTTGCTGTAAGAAATCAAAAGGGCTGCTAAAAAAAAACAAATACCCAAATTATTTCTCCCCATTTTTCTTTGGGATAAATTTTAAATTTATGTATTTGTTTTGTCAAATGTATTTTGCATATGTTTTGTGTTTGACTGATTATGATGATGCATGCAAAAGAGGTACATATATAGGAGGAGATGCATTGTCAAAACTTGAGAGATATGATTGGATGGTGATTTCAAAAACATGGATTTTTCTTGTCTAATTCTTGGATTATATATAATCAACATAAGCTAATTGATATATACCTTTTAGAAAATTTTGAATCGGACTATATATGGAAATGGGGTTAACAAAAAAGTTGAACGAGAGGAAATGGAGCATACAGTTCCCAAATATATTGTCTTTCTATTAATAAAATCATATTTTTGCAATGAATTTGGTAAGCAGTGAATAATGTCAAAAATCAGAATGACAAAGTCTGTAAAATCTGTTTTAGTGTTCTTACCAGCTTCAATTTAATTAATCTATAGTGAATACATTATAAAATATGATATTTAAGTTTTATAATATAGAAGAAGAAAGTAAAATTTGACATAATAATTATTTATCCATGCAACAATTTACTAATTTACTAATCCAGATTATAAATTCAATATTAAAAGTTATTCAAATATTATAAACTCCCTCTTTTGAATTCATGTTGTTCTTGTATGAATTACCTTGAAAACTATATCCCTCCAGATGGCAGATCACCTTAATTTTCCTTGAATATTTTTACATTCTTATCAACTCATGTAGCCGAAATTTGTAAATGAACACGAATGATAGCACTATCACGTAATCCAATCCCCTAAATGTCCTAGCAAGTTGGACTTTTCATTCTTAATTAGATAATATTTCCTGTCTTATTTTCAAAATCTTCTGCAGCTGTTATTCCATGAAGTTCAAACCATTGCAATCTTCCATGTATCCCAACAATGATCTGCACAAAATCAAACAAAATAATTAATTAAATCATCAATTAAAGGTCGACAGAGTTTCCTTCTATACTACAATTTCTATTTTTCATATTATAAGATCATTCAGGAAATTCTTGTAATTATAATATAGTTTGCCATAAAAATATACATCAACAATAAATTAGCAGTCCTAACCAACTATGGAAACAAAGAATCTAGTGAGAGAGCAAGATTGGCCTGTGGAATCCAATGTTGGGATAGTTTCACGAGTCTAGTTTGTTAGATTTTGTTGCCCTGTTTATTTAATATGTTCAATATATTTTACCAATTAAAACGTAAGTCAGCTTTTGATGTTTCAACATCGACTTAGACATGACCAAAATGCACAACAGAAGTTGAAAGAATTGACAAAAGGATTTTTAACGTGTGTCGAGTACATATATAAATACTCTAAATCCAGGACGCCACCGAGAAAAAATAATCCACTATTAGTCAAATTTTTATTCAAATCAATGGTCTTTTTGATGACACCGGTGGTGGCAACAAATTGATCCACGTGGCCATCCAAAGACATGGAGGTATGGGACCCACAAGGCCAACACGGGCCCGGCGATGGCGTCGAAGAACCGACCCGATGATGTCACGAATTGGGCTCGATTGCACGAGCCCAATAGCTTGGGAAACTTAAAGGATAACCATCCGGTTAAGAAAGACTAAGTGCATCATTAACATGAATAAGCTAACACTTGTCAATACGTCAATCGGATCGATCGACAAGTGGCAAACACTGGCCTACATGCGTGCTCGTGCAAAGGACAAGTGTCCTTTTTAATTAAGTGTAATAGTGGATATTAAAAGCCCACTAATGAGATAGGTATAAATAAGGCCTCATTTATGAGGAAAAGGACAAGAAAAATAAAAGAGAAAACACTTGTAAACTGTTGTAAGAAAAACCGAGAGAACTTTCGGCTCGGAAATATATATTGAAAGCAGAATTAGCCCCGATCTAAGGCTTATTTCCATTTCCACGTAGCATAACTTTGCACATTTTTGCTTGTTGCCAAACGCACGTCAACAAATTGGCGCTAGAAAGAGGGCCCGCCCAGTCTAGTCGATTCAGGCTACGTTGAATTAAGTGAAACCAGGTAAAGTTAAACGCTAACCTTTTTGTAATAAACAAGATGAGTCAACAATCACAAAATGCCCGTTTAACCGAGGAACAACACCTAAATAATCAAATGGACAAACCACCAACGGCCAAAACGTGCCCCAGGCCAAGGCGGGAGCACAACTTTATTCCCTTTGGCCCGAGTTGATTGCCAATCCTACTTTTTATGCAATGAGATGAACCAACTTATTTCTCAAACGCTTGCCACCACCAATTCACAAGCACCTCATCCACCACCCGTAAATACTCACCCACTCAACCCCCACTAAATATTAATATAAATCCGCAAGCCCCCTGTGCTTCCCATAATGAAGGCTAGGAGGCTAGTTCGGCCCACGAACAACACGTTCGCCGTGATAGAAGACGACCACGTGACAACGGGAACGAGCCGTGTGGTGGAATCGCGGCCGGAGCTACACGCCACCACCGTGCCCGCTCTGTGTTTGCGGCAGGACGACTAGGGACAATCCTCTTAACCCCACTCGATCAATAAGCTCAGGCTCCGGTTTCCGGATGAAAAAGAGAACAGGGGGAGGGCCTATCAAACTCAAGATCCTAGCCTCGCTATTGGAACAGGGAGGCGGTCAGCGCCTTCGCCGCGGGTTAAACGAACTAGAGGGTGGTCCCGAAAATGACCAGCTTCAGAGGCCGCATCAGGTATCTAGCCAGCCTTCCCGTTATATCACCTTTTTTTCCTAGTATTCTATCAACTTCGTTGCCGCCGAAGCTCAAAATCCCACAGGTCGGTGCGTACCTGGCGGCGAGGCCGACCCAACAACGCACATCCACAAGTACTTAGCGTGGATGGAATTTCTGACCCCAACGATGCCATTCTCTCGTAGGGCGTTTGTTGATGTTGGGCGACCGAGCCCATCGTTGGTTCAGGACCCTGCCGCAAGGGTCCATTCGGTCCTGGGCCGACCTGGCCCCCGCATTCAGAGTACATTTTCTCACCTGTAAAGTCCGAGCTGCACAAAAGGATTCCCTTGTAAATATCAAACAGGGAAATAATGAGTTCTTAAAAATTTATATCGCTCGGTTTAACAAACAACTTCGAGAAATGGAACCGGTGTCGACGATGCCATTCGATCGCTCCCATGGCTGGTCTCGCCCCCGAGACATGGTTTAATTACTCTATCCATGAATCGGGGGCGACCTCGTATTAGGAATTTTTGATCCGCATGGAACGCCACATCTGCGTGGAGGAGGCCATGGCAAGTCAACGCCCGAGCGAGAAGATAGGGGCGTAATGAAGGATGGGAAGAAAGAACCGTTCTTTGGGTTGGGGTCGGGATTCAGGCTATTTTCGGAGAACCCGACCACCGGATATAAGGCTCGGGGAAGTGCGAGCGAAGTTCTTCTGACTTGAAGAGTACCTTGACCCATACTCCTTTGACAATTTGGAACGAGATACTGGTCGAATTTTTGCCACGGCTTGGCCTTTGAGGCTCGGTAGCCCAAGGTGGATGCACGACGATATTGTGCCTATCATAAATCGATAGGTCATGATACCGATGAATGTCGGGACCTCATTAGTGAAATCATGCGCATCATCCAAAAGGGTGGTTTGAGGAGATACGTTCACGAATTACCGCCTCCACCAAAGACTCACCTCAGTGTGAACCGAAACGATTAACAAATCCAACTCCCTTACCACTACCACCGAATGAAAATCAAGGTAGGGAGATCCTAATGATGTCCAATGTAAATAGAATTAACACTAATGCGGTGAGGATAGTCTCGAATCGAAAAAGGAAGCGGATGTCATGCAAGATGCCCATGCGGAAAAGCGGTCCGGGTGGCGGAGATCGAGAAGGCCAACCACCAATCCATTTCGTCTTCTCGGGCGTTGATCGACCAGGTGGTCCACCCACACTCCGACCCCCTGGTCATTCTTGCACCGATCCCAGGCATCCGATTCCGCGAATTTTGATCGACTCGGGAGCTACTCATCGGTCATCTATGTTCGAGCTTTCCGGGAGGTTAAACGTGGGACGATAGTTATATTCATCCATGTAATGACAAAGTATTTTGGGCTTTGGTGGAGGAAAAATAATCCCGCTCGGGAAGGTTGACTGCCCATCCAAATGGGGACAGGGGCTGCATAAACGAACCGTCATCACCACATTCAAAATCATCAATCTTTGATTCGGAGTATAACGCAATTATTGGGAGGCCGTTGATTTATCACTTAAAAGCGATCGTTTCAATATATCACTTTTGTGTGAAGTTTCCGACTCGGATGGAGAAGCCATCCACAAGGAGAACCCGGAGGAGTCGCGGGAGTGCTCTCTCAAACTCGACCGAGAGAAATTAATGTGATAGAACGATGTGAAACCGGCGGGACGGTAAGAGGATGACACAAGGCGGGCGAGCCGAGCGGGAAGAAAAAGATTGTTTGAGAAAATGGTCAGGTAGGCGACACTGGAAAGGAATCGATGGAGGACAAAGAGAAAGAGGTGGAGGGGAAAAGAGTCGGCGACTAAAAATGAGCTGCCCCTTCGAGAAAAAAGAGGGGCGAGTAAGTAAAAAGAGAAAACATGCGGAACGAGTTGAGCAGGTCGACACGGTCGACGTTGGTGGGCAGAATGGAGGACGCCAATTACGCATTGGCCCACGACCTCCAAGAGCCATTTGACAGAGCTAATCGTCAATTTCGGGAAATAATCTCGATGTCTTTGCATGGACACACTCGACATGCCAGGAATTGATCCCAAACATGCTTGTCATCGTCTTAATATTGACTTGACGTTCCGCCAAGTTATCCAGAAAAGGCGCAAGCTCGGCCGACAGGTGTCGCCGCGAGGCCAAAGTTAATAAATTGCTTGATAACCAGTTTATCAGGGAGGCCTTATACCCCCGATGGGTGGCCAACCCTGTGTTAGTAAAGAAAAGCAATGGCCAATGGCACCTCTGCGTAGATTTCACCGACCTCGACAAGGCGTGCCCCAAAGACAGTTACCCATTGCCAAGTATCGACTATATGGTCGATGCCACGGCCGGACATGAGCTGATGAGTTTCATGGATGCATACTCAGGCTACAACCAGATACGAATGCATCCGGACGATGAGGAAAATACATCGTTTTTCTCCACTCGTGGTGTCTACTGTTATAGGATGATTCCCTTTGGGTTGAAGAATGCCAACGCGACCTACCAGAGGTTTGTTAATAAAATGTTCGAGGAGATGATAGGTCGTACCATGGAAGTATATGTTGATGACATGTTAGTGAAAAATTTGTATATATCGGACCATCTCAATAATCTTAATAAAATGTTTGCTATTTTGAGGGAGTATAAGATGATGTTGAACCCGAGAAAATGTACTTTTGGGGTCGGCTCGGGTAAATTTTTGGGTTATATGGTTAGCCAAAGGGGGATCGAAGCTAACCCGGATAAAATAAAAGCCATCATTGATCTTGAACCCCTAATTCGATCAAGAGAGTACAAAAACAGCCGATTAGCCGCCCTTAACCGGTTTGTCTCACGGTCCAAGGACAAGTGCAAACCATTCTTTGAAGTCATAAAGAAAAATAAGAACTTTGAATGGACCGATCAAGCACAATTTGCCTTTGAGTCACTCAAACAGCATTTGGCCTCCATATCTTTGCTACAAAAACCTACTCGGGGGGAAGACTTGTATTTATATCTGGCGGTCTCTGAATATGCCGTCAGTTCGGTACTGATCAGATTGGATAACTCTATCCAACATCCCATTTATTATACAAGTCAAGCATTACACGATGCTGAGCTCCGATACCCGCCTATGGAGAAGCTGGCCTACTCGCTGGTCATTTTTGCTCGGAAGCTTCGTCCGTACTTCCTGGAGCACAAGATCGTAGTTTTGACCAACTACCCATTGAAGCAAGTGTTGCACCGACCAGACACTTCAGGACGGATGATCAAGTGGGCCGTTGAGCTCAGCCAATTCGACATTCTGTACGAGCCACGTACGGCAATTAAAGGGCAAACATTACCCGACTTCGTAGCCGAATTCACACCGTCCATCCAGTTAGAGGTGGTTGAAGATCAGGAATGAAAATTGTTCGTCGATGGTTCCTTCACCACAGGCTGAGCAGGGGGCGGGATCATGATAATCGATCCAAAACTCAAGTGCTACTGCTCGGCCGTGCGGTTCAGTTCAGCGACCAACAATGAAGCCGAAGTACGAAGCACTCTTGGCGGGCTTGAAATGGCAAAAGATCGATGGGACTAAAACGACTATTGGTGCACAACGATTCACGCGATTGGTCGTCCATCGATCAATGGAGAGTACGAGGCGAAAGAACGGAAAATTCCTCGATATTTGGACTTGGTCAAGAAAAAATTATCGCGTTTTAAAAAGAAGTTACGCATATTCCCGAACGAGAAAACATGCAAGCGGATGCTTTGGCTCGGTTGGCCTCCAACTGGGACTAAGGCGATTGCGGATGTCACCATCACCGACTAGCTGCCCCATCACTTCATACGCAAAAGATACATGCTAGTGAAGCAGCCGAGTTGACCTGGATGACACCTATCATACAATATTTAGAAAAGGGAGTTCAGTCGGAAGACAAGACCGAAGCTAGAACCTTGCGAAATCAGGCTGCCCGATTTACGCTGGTTGATGGCGTCTTGTACAAATGTGGGTACTCCGTCCCACTCCTTCGGTGCCTGTCAGAGACGGATGCAGATTACGCACTCCGGGAGGTACACGAAGGTATATGTGGAAACCACGGGGCCAAACTTTGGCGTACAAGTTAATACGGCAGGGATATTATTGGCCGTCCTTGAAAAAGGATGCAACCGACCTCGTCAAAAAATACGAAAGGTGTCAAAGATTTGCACCATAGGTCAGGTATCACCCTGAGCAACTTAACTCCATATTTAGTCCGTCGTCGTTTGCCAAATGGGGAATGGACCTTATTGGGCCACTCCCCACTGGCAAAGGGGGCGTGAAGTATGCCATTGTGGCGGTGGATTATTTCACAAAATGGGTCGAGGCGGAACCTCGGCAAAGATAGACGAGGAAAAGGTCGTTAATTTTGTATGCAAGTCCATTATCTGCAGATTCGGGATACAACACTCAATCGTCACGAATAATAGGAAACAATTCGATAAGCTGGAGGTTTCAAATTTTACGGAGGATTTCACATCAAAAACCATTTTTTGACCCCATACCATCCCCAGTCTAATGGGCAGGTTGAAGCAGTTAACAAGATACTTAAATATACGTTGAAGGCAAGGTTGGAAGAATCTAAAGGCAATTGGCCGAGGAACGCACTGGCATACTATGGTCGTATACAACAACACACCGAGTAGCCACATGAGAGACACTTTTCTGTTTGGCCTATGGAACAGAAGTTGTCATTCCTGTTGAAATCAGAGCCCCTACCTTTAGGGTTGCGAATTTTTCTGAGGAAAATAGTGATGCCATGCTCTGAGCCAAGCTGGACCTGTTGGAGGAGAAGAGGTGCAGTGCCGAGATGAGAAACGCCGCATATAAGCAAAAGAGTGAAAGGTACTACAATTCAAAAGTAAAAGAAAGGAAGTTTCAGATTGGCGACCTCGTCCTAAAAAGAGTAACGGGAATCGAGCCCAGCCCGCTAAAACCGACCTGGGAAGGTCCGTTTCGGGTTAGAAAGGTCCTGTCAAATGGGGCGTATGAGCTGGAATACTTGAGTGGGAAAAAGTTCGAACACCCATGGAATGTAATATACCTTAAGAGGTACTATGAATAAAAAACTCAGTTTATGATTCAGATACGACCCTGGAGATTTATCCTTTCATCTGATATTCTGTGAGCTCTCCCAAAGGGGGAACAATTTTTATTCGCCTCGGCCAAGATCCGAGCGCCATTTCAATCGCCTCGGCCAATTGCCGGCGTCATCGCTCATCTCGGTACGCCCCCCGCACATTCAAATAAGGGAAAACTCGACCAAAAGGCGAACCTATCCTAAAAACTAAGACTCGGTTTAAGCTCCGAGCACAAAACTTAATGAATGAATTTGGGCAGTTGAAACCCACTACTCGTATTGCTTAAGAGTTAAAAACCGAGCCCCATACTTGGGAAAAATAAATAAGGCAAACAAAACAAAAGCCACACAACAAGAAGGAAAACGAGCACAATACTTAGCAGAATTCAAATGCATACACAAGTGATGAAAGAGTAGTTTCATTTCAACATTAAGAATATTTACATTGGGGGCGGAGCCTATTACATGCAGAGGCCGAGGTCAGCGACCTATCCAAAAAGCAAGTACAAAAAACCTTCAGAAAGAGGAAAGGAAAAAATATCAAGCCCCAGCAGGAGGCGGGATTTCAATGGGCCCACTAGAAGCCACTTCTTCTTCTGGAGAAGGCGAGCCTTGGTTTCCAGCAGCCTCGACAAAACGAGGGCGAAGGGCATCAAGGTCAGCATCCAACAAAGCAAGGTCCTCCTCGAGCTGTGCTACGGTCCTTCCGGCCTTGAGGTCCCCGAGGATTTCCCCGATACTAGTTGCGTGACCACGAGTCAGCATAAAGGCGTATTCCTTGGAATCCTTGTAAACTCGGACAGCATCCACCCGAGCCTCCTCCACCTTCCTGCGAGCGGCCTCCTATGCTTCCCGGCATACCTCGGCTACGCGCCTTTCCATTTCTTCAACATGAGTCGCAGCAGACGTTACAATGGTCTGCGACCTTGGCAAGAAGCTCATCTTGACTCTACGGGCCTGATCCCACTCGGCCTCGGCCTTCACGTGACGCCTTCCTTTCAATATTTGCCCTGGTCGCGGCCTCCTCTGCCTGGGTCTTCAAAGACTCTTGCACCCCTTGACAAAGAGCGTGAGCCTCTTGCAGGTCTTGGTGGCGCCATTCTAGCTCCTCCATCCCGCCGATCATGTGCCACAAAATCCCGAGTGATGCGCCTGTTCGCCTTATTTTTAGCGTCACCGCAAGTGTACGGTGTAGTTTATAGAATAGGGTAAGCAAGGTCGTATCCACGGAGACTAATAAATTTATGTGCTAAGTATTGAACCAAGATAGTCTTATTTTTATTTAGGACGATCGAAATTGGATGATTGTTGTATTGAGATTAAGACAATTTAAATCACTAAAACACAAGATTAAGATAATACAAATGATAGAAGTATCAAGATAATGAAATGGATTTTCGAGTTAAGGTTTCGACTAATAATCCTTTTGTTATCCGGTTTAATCAAGCCACGTCATTATCAATATTCCTATAAGACGATCACAAAGTTATTTTATCCTCCCTCTCGAGATGCATATAAAACGTAGATTGAAATACTTATGCTAGCATCTCTACTCAACATGAAGCATTCAACTCCCAAAAGTTTAAAAGATCAAATATCCTCACAAATATTTACAAACCTCTCGATTCATGCAAATATTTGTGTCGAGTATTCAAGATCTAATATTGAAACTCATCTCTCGAATTATGAATCAATATATCAAACAAGTTAAATCATTGATCAAGTGATAAAACAAGAATAAGCTCAAAATACTCAAATAGGCTTCAAGATAATAACTTCAACTAAGATTAAAACATCCAACAAGAGTTCATCAATCTACTCCCAAAACCCGGAAATCTCAAGAGTTTAGCTACACATGATTTCTAAACAACTTATAAACAAATTGTTCAAAGCCATTACAAATGAAAATAAAAGATTGAAACTAAAAGAGCAACAAGAAAAACTTAGGAACATCGACAATCTCTCGATATATCTCCGTTCTTCAAGCTCCGATGCAACCCGATTGTCTCCTTGATATCTTCTTCCAAGAGTTGACCCTTGTCTTGTGTTGTAGATCCCAAAAATGCCAGAATATCCTTGTGTGCCCCCAAAAGCCTTTTATACCCACAAATCAGTTTAGGGCATAATCTGCAGATTATGGGATTCAGCGCAGACGCACGAGTGGTGCATCGGAGTCACGGGCTACCCGTGCGCCACCTGTTGAAATAATTCCAGTCTCTGAGAGCGCACGGGTGGTGCGTAGGAGCACGGGCTACCCGTGCGCCATCCCGGTTGAACTCATCTATTCTTTGTAGGGCGCACGGGTCATGCGTCGGTGCATGGGCTACCCGTGCGCCATGTCTGACTCTAAATTTCTAAATTCGGGGGTGCACGGGTGGTGCCTAAGGCACGCCCAACCCATGTGCCCCATGTCTTTTCCTTAGACGTTCAACTTTCGCTCTTTTTGACTTTACTTTTCGTATACTCACTCAATTCTCCGTGTTTCCACTTTGCTATCCTCGTATTCGTATTCAATTTGCTTCAAATATCATGAAATTCCTACAAAATAAGCAAAGTGTAATATCTTTTCCACAAGGAGTGAATATGTAACATTTAACGCGAGTATGTGCATGTTTACCCATCATTATAGCCAGAAATACGCCTCAAAATACATGCAAAACTCACACCTATCAAAATCCCCCAAACTTAAACTGTTGACCGTCCCGATCAACAATGTTTAGAACACGATAAGGCACAACAGGGAGATAAGAATAACAGCGCACACAAAAAAAACTCACAAGAAGATTCATATTGTTCGTCATGAATGTTGAGCACAACCCAATCAAGCCTCAAATATCTGATCAAAGAACACGCCTCAAGTAAAACAAAGTGAAATGCTCTGAATTCCAACTCTCAAAGTTAAGTGTATACTCTCATCTCACGAGGATATAGGACGTGTTTACGCTCAAATCAATTCGATGTCGCAAAATTACCATAGGCTTGCAATTCGTCTCATATCTCCGCCACTAGAGTGTATGCAATTTGTGAATCAAAAAGGACTTTCCCATTTGGTTGTAATGAAGGCTCTTTGGTTTGGTAGGAAATTTTGGATAAAGTGACTCAAACTCGAGTATATAGACCGATGAGCATATCAATCATTTTCATTACAATCCCATATGCTACTCCAATCATCCCTCATTTTTATCAACTTTATTTATCTCCATTTCCTTTCTTTCTTTTGAGAATCGCCTCAAATCACAATCCTTCGCCCCCAAGTTTATCAACTTTTCAATTTTTTTTTTTCATTTGTGCATTTTCAACACTTCCTTTTCAACTTCTTTCCTTCCTCTTTTGTTCCATTTAACCAAGTATGCCCACTTATCCTACTCCTTCAACTCCATTTATTCCCTTTACTCTACGTTATACACTCGAGTTTAGGGTGATGGATCTATCAAGTTCAAAGCTTAAATCTTGTGGTTATCAAAAAAAAAAAAAAAAAATAGGCAATAGGCTCAACTTGGCTAACAAGGAATTTCATCATTTGTAGGAAAGCAAAAGGCTTGAAAGGCTAACAAAGATGCCCTTTTATCACATTCACAATTCGCATACAACATGTGACTTTGTGACAGAGATACCCAAGCAAGTTCTAGAATTCTGACAACACGAATGATCCCCTCATCAACAACAAGACCGCCCAAGATATAAGCCAGTAAAGGCTCAAAGCTCACAGGCTTGTCAAAATGTAATTCAAAGCATCACACCAAGTTTTTCATATTAACATGCTCAATGTCATCTATTCAAGGCTCAATCAACTCATACTCGCCATCCAATTCCAACAATATGAATTTTCAATCAACACACAAACAACAAGTTGCAACATGCCCGGTCAACTCACTCTCTAACCACTACGAAATGCAATAGACGTGCTAAAGCCATAAATGTGCTACGATGCAATGCTACCTAGAATGCTCTAATGCAACTATATGAAGACACAAAATGCATGATTTTTTTTTTTTTTTTTTTTTGTATCCACACTTTTCATATATTAAAATACTATCTATCCCCCAAACTTGAATGAAATTATAGTGTCCTAAGGGGAAAAATAGAATTTCAATAACGAAAAAGTGGGAATATACCGAATCTTTGTGGTGGCGGCGGTGGGAAGTGGCCTTGGGAAATATGCCACATTTGTAATCTGTTGGAGCACTTGCCATGTCTCCTCGTAACGCCGATCATAGCGCTCGTGAACGCGAGAAAATCAGTCCGATGTTGCCTCAAATCCTCCCCTTGTTGCCTCAACTCCTCTCCTTGCCGACGTAAGTCCTCCCCAAACGCATATAACATCTCGTGAAAATCGGTGCCGCGTTGGGGCCCTCCACTATGAGAAATACCGGGACGATCCCCGCTTTGAGAACGTCGGGGTAATCGCCTCCGTGTGAGGACTCGTGTATATCATATCCAATTTGGAGGTGATGAGGTTCCACCCCATTTCTCTTCCATGTATCTCATCCTCCTCTGCTACCAAATCTTCCTCATCCCCGGGAAGCCTTCAACTCTGCGCTTCTTCATTGCATCTATGGCCTCCGTAATTCGGTTATGTGCGTCATAGTTCATTAGGAAGTTGGTGGTGTCCGCCAATGTATCGATCATTGTGGTGTATGGCGGGTTAGGCAACGGAAATGCAACACCTTTCTTACGTAGAAGTACCAATGTGTTGTCTTCGTTTGCTATGAACTTCATGTGGTGCAATGATGCCAAATTAACCCGAGTCTTTGCCGGAACAGGCTCCAAGCCTCGGAAATCGACGTTGAAATGCCGGGCAATAGGGGTAATGAGGCCCTCTATAGAAATCGTACCCCCCTTTCCGCCTAGCTAATCGCTCGATTTGCTCTGCGAAATTGACTGTGTTGTAGGGGGTATTTGTGAGCATACACCATAGTAGATCTGACTCCTTAGTAGTCATCCCTCCAATATTTTCTCGGGTGAACACGGAGGATGCGATCACGCATCTTGTATGTCTTAGGAAAAGCTGGATTCGGATCCAAGAGGTTTTGGCGGTCCGTGCGGCATACAACATAGGCCCCATTTGTGGTGTTTCCACAAGCATTCTCCAAAAGTCATATTGATCATAATTGGGCATCGGGCGGGTACGAGCGTTCGTTGGAACCTCAAAAATGGTGTTCAATTGGGTCATAGATAGTTGTCTACGAACGTTCCCCAACTGAAAGCGTATCATATAGGGTTCAAAAGTCCCGCCTTGTTTGAATACTTCCACGGTACTCAAAAACTCCAATGTGAATCGTTTAAAGGTCGGCCACCTTCGGCTCATGAAATTGGTCCATCCGACCTTTGCGAAGAGACGCCAAACGTCCTCATGTATCCCCAAAGTTTGGGTGCATTCATCGTCGGCATAGCGGGATGGAGCTATTTGGCGACCAACCAAGCGATTCCATCGCTCAAGATCATCTGCGTTTGTCAATTCAACCCCATATCTTTGCGCGGATTGTTTTGGTCGACCTCACGGTGGTGCCACGTCTCGTTGTCGCCCCGCATGCACGTCTCCTTCCACCCGGGGATTTCTTCGCTCGACCATGAAGGATTTGTACCGAAATACATTCCATTAGCATCCCAAAGTATCATCAATGGCAACATCAAAGTAGGTGATTAACACTAACATATTAGGTGATGCAAATTCACTTCCCTACTTTCACTTTGATCGATCAACTACCCCAAGCAAGCAAGAATTATGGCCATTCTAGAAAGGTATTAGCTCAAACAATCATTGGCCATGCCTTATTATCAATATATCATCCAAAATTTCCTCAATTACACATGCCCACAAAGTGTTTGATAAATTGCCTTAAAGAAGATTTCATTCAAAACATAGCAAAAATATCAAAGCTAGCACCAATCATGATTCCCATAACATAATTGACAAGAAATTCACAAGGAAAAATGAAGCTCTTCTTCTGGAATTTTGAATTTCGAATCAAAGTGAACAACTTGAACCCTAGGTGCTTTATCTTCAATTTTCTTCAATCAAACTTGAATACAATGCAAATTGTGGTTCTAATGTGATGGGGGAGTGATTAAATGGGAGAATTTAGGTGGAAATTACAAGAAATTTTGAAGGCAAGGAAGTTGGGGGAATGGGCGCGCGATTTGGGGGTTTTTGAGAAGAAGAGCAGTTTTAAAACTGCTCTTATTTATGCCCCCTCTGTAAGGCGCACGGGTGGTGCGTCGAAGCACGGGCTACCCGTGCGCCACCCCGATGAAATCCTCAACTCTCTGTAGGGCGCACGGGTGGTGCGTCGAAGCACGGGCTACCCGTGCGCACCTGTACAGCAATTCAGGTAATTTTTTTTTTATCAAAAACACACAAAAATGAAACAAAAACACACAAATCACACTCATTAATAGAAACACGCATATCAAATCACTCAAATCACACAAAATTGAAACTAAACACACACAAAAATAAAAGTCACACGAAAAACCGTTGGGTTGCCTCCCAACAAGCGCTATATTTAACGTCTTTAGTTTGACGCTTGTTTTGTTAAATTACGGGTCGCGCAAGGTGGTGGATGTCATCTCCTCTTGATTTCCTCGGTGGAAGTAGTGCTTAATTCGTTGGCCGTTTACCATGAAAGTCTCAACTTCTTTTGTCAACAATTCTACAATCCGGGTGGATTCAATACTTTCTTTATCACGAATGGCCCCGACCACTTAGACTTGAGTTTTCCCGGGAAACATTTAAGGCGTGAATTGTATAGAGCACCGGTTCTCCGGTAAAAACTCTCTTTTCTTGATCATCTTATCATGCCACCTCTTGGTTCTTTCCTTATAAATTTGGGAGTTTTCGTAAGCTTCATCCCAAACCTCTTCCATCCGATTCAAATGGAGTAACCTTTCCTCCCGGCTTTACGAAAATCCATATTTAGCTTTTTGACCGCCAGAATGCCTTGTGTTCTAACTCCACCGGTAAGTGGCACGATTTCGAAAACAAGTTGATAGGGGATGTGCCCAACGGTGTCTTATATGCTGTCCGGTATGCCCACAAAGCGTCATCCAATTTTAACGCCCAATCTTTTCGGTTGATGTTCACCGTCTTTTCAAGGATTTGTTTGATCTCCTGTTAGCCATACGCTTGTCCATTGGCTTGTGGATGATATGCCAATGCAACTTTATGTTTGACCCCATATTTTGCCAACAAGTTGCTCATCAATTTGTTTACAAAATGCGACCCTCCATCACTAATTAAAGCTCTTGGAGTGCCGAATCTAGTAAAGATGTTTTTCTTAAGGAATCGCATTACAACCTGAGCATCATTTGTTTTGGAAGGAATCGCCTCTACCCAACGGGATACATATTCCACAGCAAGTAGAATATATTGATAACCCGAAGACGATGGAAATGGGCCCATAAAATCAATCCCCCACACATCGAACAACTCCACTTCGATTACATTGGTCATTGGCATCTCGTGTTTCCTTGAAATGTTTCCCATTCGCTGACACCTGTCACATTGTTGCACAAACAAATAACAGTCATTAAATAAAGTGGGCCAATATAGCCCACTTTGCAATACCTTCGCTGCGGTGCGAGTGGGGCCAAAATGTCCGCCAGAGGGAGCGGAGTGACACTGTTGTAGGACTCCCTCCCATTCTTCTTGAGTACGCATATTCTTATGATTTTGTCCGCGCACCTCTTAAAGAGTAGGGGTCATCC
The DNA here is from genome assembly GCA_016081115.2 of Rehmannia glutinosa. Classification (NCBI taxonomy): domain Eukaryota; kingdom Viridiplantae; phylum Streptophyta; class Magnoliopsida; order Lamiales; family Orobanchaceae; genus Rehmannia; species Rehmannia glutinosa. The sequence continues at coordinate 51,140 of JABTTQ020002076.1, forward strand.
CACATGTAGAAATTTACATCATGTAAGAATTTCTTCTTTTGATACGGTGATAGATCCAGGAGGTAGAACTCCGGACCAAGTAGTTGACAAAGTCCGCATACCACGGAAACTTTGCCTCAAGCATGAGTAATCGTTCATCAGGAAACTCCTCTTTTATTAATCCCGTACTTCCTTTTGCTCCCTCTTGATTTTCTAATCGAGACAAATGGTCTGCTACCACATTCTCGCATCCTTCCCGGTCCTTGATTTCCACATCAAACTCTTGCAATAATAAGATCCATCGAATCAACCTCGGTTTCGCATCCTTCTTGTCAAAGAGGTATTTGATAGCCGCATGGTCAGTATGCACTGTCGTTTTCATCCCGATCAAGTAAGATCGGAATTTATCGAATACGAAAACAATCGCCAACATCTCTTTCTTGGTTGTGGTATAAGTGCATTGAGCATCGGCCCAACGTTCGACTTGCATAGTAGATGGATCGAACAATTTTTCCCTCTTTTGACCGAGAACAACCCCAACCACAAAGTCGCTTGCATCACACATCGGCTCAAATGGTTGACTCCAATGCGGGCGGCGAGTGCAGTGTGGTCACCAATGTTGTCTTCAACGTTTGAACGCCCGCAAACATTCATTGGAAAAAATGAAAGCAGCATCTTTTTCTAGCAATTGGCTCAAGGGCTTAGAAATTTTAGAAAAGTCACGGATAAACCTTGTCAAAAATCCGGCATGGCCCAAGAAGCTCGAATGGCTTTCTCATTTGTAGGAGGTGGTAACTTCTCAATTGCTACAATTTTTGCCCGATCAACTTCCAAACTGCGGAAGAGACTCGATGACCCAAAGACAATACCATCGCGTACCATAAAATAGCACTTTTCCCAATTGAGTACCAGGTTAGTCTCCTCACATCGTTGTAAGACTAAGGAAAGATTGTGAAGACAATTATCAAAAGAATTACCGAACACAGAGAAATCATCCATAAATACCTCCATAACCTTTTCAATTAAATCATGAAATATAGCCATCATACAACGTTGGAAAGTGGCCGGTGCATTACATAACCCAAATGGCATGCGACGGAATGCAAATGTACCATAAGGACACGTAAATGTCGTTTTTTCCTGATCTTCCGGTGCAATCATGATTTGATTATACCCGGAATAACCATCTAAAAAGCAATAATAGTCGTAACCTGCCAAACGATCCAACATCATATCGATAAAGGGAAGAGGAAAATGATCTTTTCGAGTGGCGTCATTAAGTTTTCTATAATCAATACATATTCGCCACCCGGTAACAATTCTAGTAGCAATTTGTTCCTCATTCTCATTAGTCACAACTGTTACCCCCCTTTTTTCGGCACCACTTGTACCGGACTTACCCATGAACTATCAGATATAGCATAAATGATCCCGGCATCCAACCATTTTAACACTTCCTTCCTAACCACATCTTGCACGATAGGGTTTAGTCGTCTTTGGTTTTGCATCGATGGTTTATAAACATCTTCCATCCAATTTTATGCATCACAACGGATGGACTTATGCCTTTTAAATCAGTTATAGACCATCCTAGTGCCGACTTATATTTTCGTAAAACCCTTAACAGTTTATCAAGTTGAGTAGGAGTGAGAAGAGATGAAACGATTACGGATTTTCATTATTTGCCTCAAGGAATGCATATTTGAGGTGTTCGGGTAATTGCTTGAGTTCCGGAGTCGATGTTACTATTTCAGGGTCACGCACCGGCGGCCCGTGCTCAGCGACGGCCCGTGTGCTCTTGAGACTTCAATTCTTCCTCGGCATCACGCACGGGTTGCCCGTGCGTGGACGCATGGGTGGTGCGTCTTTGCAAGTTTGGCTCCTTATTTCGACTTTGCGTTTTTCGCCTCTTGCGCTCTTAGGTAGCTCCTGCATATGATCTAAGGCACAAACATAGTCGTACAAAACTTGTTTATCAAAATCAAGTACAACACTCGACATTGAGCACGAGTGGGTTAGACCAAATTCCAAATCATCTGTAGACAATGTATGATCAACATAATCCTCAATGCATGAACTAACTATATCCAAAAATTACAATTCTCCACCGAATCATGAAATTTCATTGCCTTATATATAGAAAATAAAACATGCTCATCATTAACACGTAATGTGAGCTCTCCTTTTTGCACATCTATTAAGGCTTTACCCGTGGCTAGGAAAGGACGTCCAAGTATCAGTGGAACGTCTCGATCTTCTTCCATATCCAAGACCAAGAAATCCACGGGGAATATAAATTTATCAACTTTTACCAATACATCTTCAATAATTCCCCTTGGATACGTAAGTGATCGGTCTGCAAGTTGCAATGTCACCGTAGTTGGCTTCACGCCGCCTAATCCAAGATTCGAAAATGGACAAAGGCATCAAATTAATACTTGCCCCCAAATCACATAACGCTTTATTAAAGAAATTACCACCAATAGCACAAGGGATAGTGAAACTCCCCGGATCTTTCAGTTTTTGTGGTAGCTTTCTTTAGATAATTGCACTACATTCTTCCGTCAAATTCACCATTTCAAAGCTTGTCATCCTCCGCTTTTTCGACATAACATCCTTAAGAAATTTCGCATAGTTTGGCATCTGTTCTAGTGCGTCTGCAAAAGGAATGTTAATGTGCAATTTCTTAAATATATCAAGGAATTTGGCAAATTGATCATCAAGCTTTTTCTTTTGAAATCTTTGAGGAAAGGGAAGAGATATAGGCAACTTAGATATATTCGAGTTAGATGATGATTTTAGCTTCTCGACCCTTGTTTGTTCGCCTCTTTGTTCTCTTCTTTCCTATTTTCTTCAATATCATCCTTCATCACGGATTCTCCGCTTCCGGCCTCGATGCTTCATCACGAAAGTTTGATTCCCAGGTTTTCTTTAGGCCCCTCATATTCCACCGCTTTCGTAAACGAATCGCCTTGCATTGTTCCTTAGGATTCATTTCCGTATTACTTGGAAATTGACCCTTGTGATGTTGACCACCCACAATTGTAGCCAATTGACCCATTTGAGTCTCCAGATTCTTTATCGAGCTTGTCACTTGTTGTTCTATCTTATCCATCCGAGAGTCTTGCTTAGCGAGGCGGCTCCTCGTATCATTCATGAATGCATTAGATTGATTTATGAAGGAGGTGAGTGCATCTTCCAACGACGATTTGCCTTCCCCATTTCGCCTCCACTTGATGCATTAAATCCCGCGGAGGTTGTAACACATTATTTGTATTTGCGTAGGAAAACTTTTCATGATTTCTCAACCCTGGATGGTAGTGCGTTGGGTTTGAATTATTCGAGAAATTGTTGAAATTCCGATTATTCACATAATTTACCTCTTCCATCAGATATAGAAGAGCTTCACTACCCATGCTCGTGCACCGCTACGGCCCCTTCGTCAATACACTCAATTGAGTTGTCAAAGCCGCTACTTGTGCCGTCAATGTTTTAATTGGAGTGCAATCCGAGATTTGACTACTCGTTGTACATTAGATCTTTCGGATGGCCCCTGTAATGTTCATAGCCATTTCTTCAAGAAGGTTCAAGGCATCTTGTGGAAACCTTGCCAACAATGCTCCTCATTGCGGCATCCACAAAGGCTCTAGTTTGTCCCATTAAACCATTGTAGAAGAAACATAATTGTTGATCCTCTGGAAACCCATGTTGTGGACATCTACGTAACAAATCCCGAAACCTTTCCCAAGCCTCGTACAAAGGCTCTGAGTCGAACTGTCGGAATTGAGTAATCTCGCTTTTGAGCTGCAAAGTTTTGCTCGGTGGAAAGAATTTAAACAAGAACTTTCGTCCCATGTGTTTACACGCCTTGCGTCAAAGTACCCAATCAATTTCTCGCCTTATCTGTAAAGAGAATGGGAACAGCGCAATCTTATGGCGTCATCCGAGACTCCGTTCATTTTGATCGTATTGCATATTTGGATAAAATGTGCAAGGTGAGAGTTAGGATCTTCAGTTGCGAACCCCCCAAACTGATTCTGTTGCACCATATTGATCAGTGCCGGTTTGAGCTCGAAGTTGTTGGCATTGATAGGAATATGGGCAATACCACCGTAATTACGATTCGTTTGTGGTCGAAAGTAATCACGAATGGCTTCTTTGTTGAACCGGTATCGGTAACTCGTTTCCACCATTATTTGCGGTATTGGTAACTCATTCAAATCCCCCATTATCGGATTGTGTTGTCTTTCGGCCCGTCTAGTGGTAGCACCGATTCTTCTCACGAAAGCCTCGACTTCCGGTATAAGCGGTATCAAGTCCCCTTGCGTCGAGTGCGTGTTCATGCACTACCGGACCGAACTAAAAGAAACAAGTCAAATAATGAAGAATTAAAGTGTATTCAAAATGTAAAAATAAAATTGTCTAAATTAAAATTAATTCTATCTATCGCAATATTAGCACCAAAAATTGTATTAGTTCCCCGGCAACGGCGCCAAAAACTTGTTCGCCTTATTTTTAGCTTCACCGCAACTGTACGGTGTAGTTTATAGAATAAGGTAAGCAAGGTCGTATCCACTTTGAGGAGACTAATAAATTTATGCGCTAAGTATTGAACCAAGATAGTCTTATTTTTATTTAGACGATCGAAATTGGATGATTGTTGTATTGAGATTAAGACAATTTAAATCACTAAAACACAAGATTAAGATAATACAAATGATAAAAGTATCAAGATAATGAAATGGATTTTCGAGTTAAGGTTTCGATTAATAATCCTCTTGTTATCCAGTTTAATCAAGCCACGTTATTATCAATATTCCTATAAGACGATCACAAAGTTATTTTATCCTCCCTCTCGAGATGCATATAAAACGTAGATTGAAATACTTATGCTAGCATCTCTACTACTCAACATGAAGCATTCAACTCCCAAAAGTTTAAAAGATCAAATATCCTCACAAATATTTACAAACCTCTCGATTCATGCAAATATTTGTGTCGAGTATTCAAGATCTAATATTGAAACTCATCTCTCGAATTATGAATCAATATATCAAACAAGTTAAATCATTGATCAAGTGATAAAACAAGAATAAGCTCAAAATACTCAAATAGGCTTCAAGATAATAACTTCAACTAAGATTAAAACATCGATAAGAGTTCATCAATCTACTCCCAAAACCGGAAATCTCAAGAGTTTAGCTACACATGATTTCTAAACAACTTATAAACAAATTGTTCAAAGCCATTACAAATGAAAATGAAAGATTGAAACTAAAAGAGCAGCAAGAAAAAAAACTTAGGAACGTCGACAATCTCTAGATATATCTTCGTTCTTCAAGCTCCGATGCAACCCGATTGTCTCCTTGATATCTTCTTCCAAGAGTTGACCCTTGTCTTGTGTTGTAGATCCCAAAAATGCGAGAATATCCTTGTGTGCGACCCCAAAAGCCTTTTTATACCCACAAATCAGTTTAGGGCATAACGCTGCAGATTATGGGATTCAGTATGAGCACGGGTGGTGCGTCGGAGCACGGGCTACCCGTGCGCCACCCCTGTTGAAATAATTCAGTCTGTGGAGCGCACGGGTGGTGCGTAGGAGCACGGGCTACCCGTGCGCCATCTCGGTTGAACTCATCTATTCTCTCTAGGGCACACGGGTCATGCGTCGGTGCATGGGCTACCGTGCGCCATCTTTGCAGTCTAAATTTCTAAATTCGGGGTGCACGGGTGGTGCACAAGGCACGCCCAACCCGTGTGCCCCTGTGTCTTTCCTTAGATGCTCAACTTTCGCTCTTTTTGACTTTACTTTTCATATACTCACTCAATTCTCCGTGTTTCCACTTTGCTATCCTTGTATTCGTATTCAATTTGCTTCAAATATCATGAAATTCCTACAAAATAAGCAAAGTGTAATATCTTTTCCACAAGGAGTGAATATGTAACATTTAACGCGAGTATGTGCATGTTTACCCATCATTATAGCCGAGAAATACGCCTCAAAATACATGCAAAACTCACACCTATCAGCGCCGGACAGCCCCATGACATCTTTGGGCCTTCTCCTTCCGATCAATTTTCGAGCAAAATTGTTCGATCCCGGTGGTCCACGCCCTTGCGGCCTCGTCTCTGTCTGCCCAAAGATCGAGCAAATTTTTCACCGCTTGTCAGTGGCGTGGAACATCTCACGAACTCCACAAACCATTGGGGGCGTGACCCGACCATCCCGTCGCAGGCCTCATCCCTCACTTGGCTTGTGGGGATGAAATGGCCCTCCCGGCTGACATCATCCGAAACGTTTCTCGAAACTCCGCCTACAGAAGTCCGCGCCAGAGACACCAGCGGAGTCGATCCAGCCCTCTTTGTTTGCCCGGGCTCCTCAATTACGATCCCCCCTATTCTCCTTTGTAGTGGGGGCTCCGCTGCCTCGGGGACCCCATCAGCAGGACGCTTCCCTGTGCGGATTTCCTCCCTCCGGGCCGCCTCCATGTCGACAGGCTGATCTGAGGCCACTCTAGCCCGGCGCGCAGCTGTGCTCCTCACATGCTGAAGACGGACAAAGAGATCCACTCCACGCCCTGTAAGAACGATGGATTAAAAAATAGAAAACAAGCCTAAAAGGAAAAGAAGTACAAGAAATGTGAGTTGCATACCTTGGGCTCCTATTGGTCTAGGCGGCTCAGGAGTCCGCACCTGCCCGGTCGGCACGGATGCTCGCCCTGGAGGACTAGCCACTGTTGGGGACGGCCTAGCCTGCTCCGTCTGCACAGGTTGTTCCCCCTGCCCAGGGGTATGTCCTCTTTCAGCCCTTGGAGGGCTCCTCTCGCCATCTCCCGGCCTCCCCTTCCACTACCATCGCCTCTCCCCGGCCGCTTGCCCGACTGGGGATCGGCGAGCAAAAGCGCCCGCAAGCCAGCCACATCCAGACGGGCCTCGGTGGCCAACCTCTCAATCCGTCTATCTCTCTTACCCAATGCCTGGATGTTGTCCAGACGGCAGACAAAGGCGGCCGACAGGGGGCCAGCAGAGGGTCGATTCCCTATACAAAACAAGAGATAAAGGTCAAACCAGCCCTAGAAAAAAAGTGTAGAAAGGAAGTGTACTTTGCGAAATTAAAAGTAAAGTCAGAAGGAGGATGCAGGATCGTCTCTTCGCTCCGGTCCCCGATGCGAGTTTGCCACTCACCACTTACGCAAAGCCATTTATCCTTCCACTCCTTTAAAGATTGTGGAAGGCCTTCAATCAGCCCGTCTGGGTACCCAGGTCTGGTGTGCACATAGTACCATCCGGATGGTTGCCCCAGGCCCGGCGTTGCAGGGGTCTCCTTCCGGACTAATAATCATTTATCTCCACGAATCTCGGACACGGATACCCTTCAAGATGGAACAACACCAACAGCCTAATAATCAGGGCCCAAGATAAGGGGTGCACTGAGTCGGGGAAGGCCTACTTGCGAAGCCACCGCGTAAGCACTAGAGGCGATGGGAAACGCAACCCGTATAGCGGTGCCAGGAGTATGTATAGCCACGCACCCCTCCGACGGATCTTGGGGACACTCCACACTCCCGGTACCCACTTTAAATCCACACCGGTGGAATTTTATACTACGTTGAAGGGCCCCCATTTACGGGACCATCGCATCTTTGGGATAATCGTCCAGTCATAGGGCCTCCACCAGCTTCTACATGTAACCAGGGTCCTCATCCCGCCGCCATCTCCGTGGCGGTAACCTCACGGCCCTAGGGGCCTCGCGGACTCTCGAGCCCTCGGAAGGCTCATCTACCGCTCCTCATGTTCATGCTCCGAGGATTCATCTCTCATTCCTCGCGATCATCTTGGGGATCGAGTTTCTGCCTTCTTCATTAGACTCCTCTTGTGCTAGCCCAGGTTCGTAGAAAACGCCCTCTCGATAGATGGTGAAGGGCACAGGGTCAAAAATATTATGTGTCTGCTCCAAGGGAGTCTCTGCTGGAGGTGAATGACTTGAACTTGAAATGTGGACAATACTTGGACTAGGAGATGCAGTTCTTCGAACTGGAGAAAAAGAAACAGAAGGTTCAGAAGGGGGGTCTTCAATTTCTACCTCCACACTATAACTTCGACTCCGGCTATCTTCAAAGGAAGACATCTATTTGAAATAAAAAGAAAGAAGGTTTTTCGGAAAAATACCTAACCCTAGAGACTCTGAACTCTAAAGACCAACCCGGAATTTCTGCCCGCTCTCGCTCTCAAAGGATTTTGCTCGAATGATAAAGGATGCAAAAGTATAGAATGAAGAATGAAATGGGTATTTATAGGTTAAGTTCCCTCGAAAATTAGGACACCAACTCAAGAAACGTGTCTTTTCAATCTCAAAAGCCATCAGAAACATCAAAAACGTTCCGCTGACACACCTGTCTCACCCCTTCGGTTCCCGCGCAAAGCTGGTCCAACCGGAAGCGCCACGTGTCCGTCATCATGATACCACAATTAATGCGTCGTTTCAAGTATTAGCGATAAGCGGCAGTGTCGGGAAATATGACTTTTGGGATCTCCTTTTCCCATTAAAAGCTCATGATTAACACTAAAGTTCAAATCCGACTTGGTGTTCTTCTCTCGAGAATTAAACTTGGGGGCCATTGATGACACCCGAGCTGAGCTGGCAACAAATTGATCCACGTGGCCATTCAGCACATGGAGGTATAGGACCCACAAGGCCAGACGGACCGAGCGATGGACGTCGAGAACCAGGCGATGATGTCACGAATTGGGCTCGGTTGCCTGAGCCTAATCTTGGCGGGAAAATTAAAGGATAACCATCCGGTTAAGAAAGACTAAGTGCATCATTAACATGAATAAGCTAACACTTGTCAATACGTCAATCAGATGAGTCGACAAGTGGCAAACACTTGGCCTACATGCGTGCTCAGCAAAGGACAAGTGTCCATTTTTAATTAAGTGTAATAGTGGATATTAAAAGCCCACTAATGAGATATGTATAAATATGGCCTCATTTATGAGGAAAATGACAAGAAAAAATAAGAGAGAAAACACTTGTAAACACAACGCTGTAAGAAAAACCGACCAGAACTTTCGGCTCGGAAATATATATTGAAAGGCAGAATTAGCCCTGATCTAAGGCTTATTTCCATTTCCACGTAGCATAACTTTGCACATTTTTGCTTGTTGACCGAAAACGCACGTCAACACTTATAAAACAACTAAAGACTCCCTCTTTCAATTTAATGGCATATCGATCCACACAAGTGAAAGCTTGCTCTTGCAAATTAAAAGAGCTTCGTTGAAATCCATTCAACATTGAACATTTCTAAACACACTACAAGAAAAATAGACTTTTGCAATGGAAGTATTTGCGACAACACTTTGTTGCCGCAAATAATCATCTTTGTGACAACATGTCGCCTCTAATAAGTTGGTCCACAAATTGTCAAAACATTGTTGCTAATACCCAATAGTGACAAAATGTTGTCGCCAAAGATAGGGCAAATCGTCAATTGATGTTGACGCTAACAATTTGGTTGCTAATTAGTGATTATTAGCGGCGATTTGTTTTTAGTCGCAAATAAGTGTCGTCACAATTACATTAATAATTAACTTTCTCCATTCTTCTTCCTTCGCGCCCCCCCCTAATTTTCCCACATATTTTTCTCCGGCTTTCTTCACCTTCGCGCCACCGCCTCCCTGTCTCTCTATCTCCTTCTCGGCTTCGCCAACCACCGCCCGCTTGTCTCTCTATCTCCTTCTTCGCGACCACCGAGCACCACGCGGCGAGTCACCACTATCAAAATTTGGAAGGCGATCGTCGTTTCGGTGTCCCTGTTCTCACTCGAAAGCTCTCGCCAGTGTCTGGAAATGAAACATACATTTTCTTTTTTTTTTCTACTCAAAGTGACATGAGTTTGCTTTGAACTATAGCAAGTGAAATACCTCTTTATTTCGCAATTGAAGTATGGTCCATTATAGCTTTCGTCTTCCCTTTTTGATTTGTCTTATGAATGAATTTCCATTTCCATGCCGGCAGGTTCCCAGCTCTATTGTGGATATGCATATTATATTTTGTTTATTTAATTTATTTATTTATTTGTCTTTGGGTTTTCACGAACATTCTTTGTAAATTTGTAATTGCTCGGTGCTCATTATAATATGAATCGATACTGTATTCTTCAATAGGTAGGGAAGTAGGCACTAGCAAGCATGTTGCTTTCCTTCCTGGTAATACTCTAAAATTCGTTTGATAATACATGTATTCATACATTCTAATCTTTTTCTCGTAAATGCTAGTTTTTGGAACAAGGGTGAAACTCGAGGATCCATATTCATCTCTTTTCAATTTGTTGCTTTGGAGCCTTTCAATGCTTCACAAAATATCACCAAGTTTCTATTCTTTGCGAAATATGTATTAGACTCTGCTACGCTAATGGACCTAATAAGTATTGTCCGCTAGGTGTCTATCGAGTTATAATTCTCAAAGACGGTTCATATTCGAATATTAATGCTTCGTCTTGTAAGTCAAGAGGCTACGATAATCTAGAGGGGGTGAATAGATTATCTCCATCTTTCGATTTCGCCCACTTTTTTAGAACCGAATGCTCAAAGACAATAATAAAGGTGTGGAATGTAAACAATCTCCCTTTGAAGATTACCAAAATTAATACAAACTCAACTTACAACACCTTGAAGAGCACCACACTCTTCTTCAACACCACCTTTGGAGATTACCACAATCTCCCTTTGAAGATTACCACAATCTTCCTTCAACGGCACCTTGTGAAGATTACCACAATCTTCAACCTTGAAGAATACCAAATTCTTCAACACCTCAATAAGAAGATCACCACAAACTTCTTGCACCTATCACCTAGATCATCCAAGTGTGTTCTTACCACAAGAACACTCACAAGGATATCTTGTGTTGAATGATAACCAAAAATCAAGATTACAACTCAATAATAAATATTACAATTTGAGTGCAAAGTGTAATCAAGAATAGCCTAGACCTCAAAGATGTGAAAGTGATAAGCTAGGAAAAATTACAACAAGAATAATAACAATGAAGAACAAATATTTGCTTGAAGTGTATCTTGTTGTGTTGTATCTCAATTGTTGTTTTGGTTGCTCCAAAACTTCCTCTATTTATAGGAGATGATTGATCAAGCATAGGCTCCTCTTGGGGATTGAAAATCTACAAAAAAAAATACAATTAAAATCAAGAATATAGCTGTTAGAAATCAATCCCACATTTTAAGGAAAAGATGTCTGTTGTCAAACGGTCAGATTTTGCTGTCAAAAGATAGGGCGACCGGTCGCACAGAAATAGAAGTTCAAAAAATGACACAGCATTTTTACATAGGGCGACCGGTCGACGTAGGGTTCGACCGGTCACCCCTATGTTCAACCGGTCCACGCCTTGAGAAATTGAAGATCAAAGTTTGCTTTGGCAAACACTTTGTACCGGTCCACCCCTATGTTGTCAAATAATGCCTTCTCAAAAATCAAAATATCCTTTTAATGGCACTTGTATAAGATAAGCACATAGGCATATGGCACAACATGTATCGAGTCTATGAAATGAATAACAATAATGAGCGTACCTCGATAGTTCATGTTTCTCTTGATATATTACGAGTAGATAACCATTTAAGAGAGATATGTAAATCCTACACAATTCTTAAACCAAATTTTGCACAAACATAATAATACATGTGTAGGCTAAGCAATAAGAGATATCTTAAGCATGCTTGTGCCATATAACTACATAGGAGATAATAAACCACATAAGTCTAAGTAAATGCACAAGAGTTTTAGAAACATCATGCAAGGTCTTCTTTTAAAAAAAAAAGTTTGAAACTCATAATATATTGAAGACCTATGTTTAAAAAAAAATTAAACTCATTTTGCAATTAAGACACAAATAAAAACATGCATAGAAATAAAATAAAATGCATATTTAAATGGGGAGATACGGTTTACCAATTACGCCGTTTCCATGGATTGTGTCTTTCTCATTGTTGATGATATCTTCCCCTTGAGAAGTCACTTTGTTGATGATGGCTTCTTTGATTACTCCATTTCAAGGTTTGTTACCTTCCCATTGTTGATGGTCTCTTCTTCTTTGAAAATCATCTTGTTGATGATGTCTTTGCCATTTCAAGGATTGTGTTCTTCCCATTTTTGATTATATCCTCTTCTTGAAATTGGCATTGTTGAGAATGTTTTCTCCTTCTTTGATCAAATGACGCGGTCATTTGATGTCTTCTTGGTGGTATAACTTTTCTCCGATCATTATTTCACGGGTACCTAATACAACATTATTTTGTGGTACCCTCAAGTGTTTGGGTCCTTTAGGATTAGCTTTGAGACTTTTAGGTCTCCAAGAATAATTGGAGCTATTTCTAGCCCGACAAGAATTAGCCGTATGACCCTTTTTACCGCAATAAAAACAAGTAACAATTTTAGGAGCATAATGACCAAAATATATAGGGACTTGATTCTTTTTCATATGATTAACAACAATAGGCTTATGATCAAGTCCTTTATCACAAGTATGAACATCAACAATATTGGTCTTTTTATTGGTACTCAAGTTGCATTTTAATAAATCATTTTTCATGCAATTGAATTCTCAACAAGAGTATTATTTTCTTTCTCAAGGTTTCTAACCTTATCAAGTGTGGTGGTGTGAACACATGATAGTGATTCATAGGAAGTAAATAAACTATCCTTATCATTTTTCAAAGCAATGAGTTCCTTTTTCAAATTTTTGTATTTAACAAGTAAGCCTTGGAATTCATTTTGTAGTTCATCAAAATTATTTTGCAAATCACTATAATCATTTTGTATAACAATATCATAGGAAGTAGAGAGTTTAAGACATACCTCGTTTTCTTCTTCGATGCCCATGAGGCATTGTTCAACTTCTTCATCATGGGAGGTTGTAGAAGGCTCATCCCATGTTGTTGGATTTGATGTTGTATCCATTTGTGAAGTAGATGCTTTTGAGTTGCTCCTTTCATTTGCATATACTTCATAGATGGCTTCTAACTTTTGCCATACTTCATGTGCCGATCGAATATCTACAACATGATCAAATTCCAAAGTAGTAAGTGAACAATACAAAATATTAAGAGCTTTACCATTTAGGGAGATGATTCTCTTCTCTTCATCATTGAGCTCTTTGAAGCCTTTAGAGGTGTGTGGTGTATTCTTCGTCGGAATGGATTCTCCATTGATGACGGTGTTCCAAATATCGAACCCGCAACTTTGTAAATAGCATTCCATTCTTTCTTTCCAAAATGTAAAATTTTTGGAATCAAATAGTGGTGGCTTGGTGGTGGAGGTGCCGGTAAGATGAGCTTCGTTTGTAGCCGACGATCGTTTCTCTTCACTCGCGATGTGAAACGAGCTTGCCAAAGAGTTTGGCTCTGATACCACTTGTAAGTCCAAGCGGCTATGATAATCTAGAGGGGGGGTGAATAGATTATCTCCATCTTTTTGATTTCGCCCTCTTTTTAGAACCAAATGCTCAAACACAATAATAAAGGTGCGGAATGTAAACAACATGCGTCGATTTATAGTAGTTCAACCCACCTAGGGCCTAATCTACTACCACCCCAGTATATCCGGGATGGATTTCAAAAAGAAAAAGAATTTTATTAATTACCAAAATTAATACAAACTCAACTTACAACACCTTGAAGAGCACCACACTCTTCTTCAACACCACCTTTGGAGATTACCACAATCTCCCTTTGAAGATTACCACAATCTTCCTTCAACGGCACCTTGTGAAGATTACCACAATCTTCAACCTTGAAGAATACCAAATTCTTCAACACCTCAATAAGAAGATCACCACAATCTTCTTGCACCTATCACCTAGATCATCCAAGTGTGTTCTTACCACAAGAACACTCACAAGGATATCTTGTGTTGAATGATAACCAAAAATCAAGATTACAACTCAATAATGAATATTACAATTTGAGTGCAAAGTGTAATCAAGAATAGCCTAGACCTCAAGGATGTGAAAGTGATAAGCTAGGCAAAATTACAACAAGAATAATAACAATGAAGAACAAATATTTGCTTGAAGTGTATCTTGTTGTGTTGTATCTCAATTGTTGTTTTGGTCGCTCCAAAACTTTCTCTATTTATAGGAGGTGATTAATCAATAAAAGGCTCCTCTTGGGGATTGAAAATCTACAGAAAAATACAATTAAAATCAAGAATATAGCTGTTAGAAATCAATCCCACATTTTAAGGAAAAGATGTCTGCTGTCAAACGGTCAGATTTTTGCTGTCAAAAGATAGGGCGACCGGTCGCACAGAAATAGAAGTTCAAAAAATGACACAACATTTTTACATAGGCGCACGGTCGACGTAGGTTCGACGGTCACCCCTATGTTCAACCGTCCACGCCTTGAGAAATTGAAGATCAAAGTTTTTGTTTTCGCAAACACTTGCAGTACCGGCCGCACCTAGGCGACGGTCGACCTGTTGTTTTACACTCCAGGCTCGAATTCTGTACTCTTCAGGTACGGGTTGCCCTATAGGGCGACCGGTTGACCTTGAGACAGAAATGTTGTCCGATTATTGTCGAAAATAAAACTCAAGAAATACTTGAAAATTTAGTAAAAACATTTTAAACCAATCACGAGTATTTAGACAACATTTAGGAACCTTGTTTTGAAGTAAAAACTTATAAACATAAAATCGTTTAAAAGTGTTGTCCAATTTTATACGAAATAAAACTTGAAAAAATACTCCGGAAAATATTAAAACCATTTTAAATCATTTAGGAGTATTTGGACAACAATTAAAAACATTGTTTTGGTGTAAAAATAAAATCATCAAAATTAAGATAAAAACATGTATCAAACACGCCGCTTCCCAATCGAACTCTAATCCTCAGCAAAACTTTATACTCAACAGGGCTCACAATAGAACATAAGGTAAGATGGTTGATAAATGCTCAATTCGGGCATCTTTGTACCATATCTGTATTGCATTTCCTATGATTTTATTAGTTCTTGACAGATCAACATGTTGCAGATGGTTCTAGGTGAATAATTTTTTTCGCCTCAAGTTTATTTATCTTGTTGATTATGTCAAATTTATCAATGTAACGTGTTTGGAGTGGGCAAATAGCTTTGTCCATATCTATATGCATGGAGTTTTAGATTACATCTTGCTGACAATTGTTTACTCGTGTTTTGTTGTCTAGTATTCTTTAGCCTAAAATGCAGTATGATATTGAGTTAAAATACGAATAGTTGTATATGTTCATGCTCAATGATTTCATGTCTGAGGGTTGTAATCTTTCAACGAGGAGCCACTGACAAAAGTTGAAAATTTCCACTGCATTTCATAGTTATACACATTTATCAGTATATCTGCATTGTCAACCTTTAGTGCTGCTCTTCTCGAAAAAAAAAAAGAACCTTTAGTGCTGCTGTTATTTATTTAACTGAGAATATGCTTTCTTAAGGGTTGACAATATTTGTCACTATGTCTCTTTATCAATGGTTGGTTATATATTCTACTGTTGGTTATGTGCAGGATTTTAGAGAATTTCTAACGTAGTTGACAAGCTTTCCCTTGCGATAGGTATTTTGCTACTATGTCTCTTTATTCTGCAAATTTTGAAATTAGTCATTAATTTCATTCTGGATTTGATTTTTCTTTGTGTTTTGCTGCTAGAACAATTTAATTTTGCAGGTTTTAGTACTATATAGCTGTTTTAGGGGCTGTTTTAGTCTCTATCTCTATCCCAAACTAAAATAGGTGTCCTTGAAAACAATCTATATATAGCATGTATGAGATCAGTTGGAGTAAGTTGGTTTTTTAGCTTTTGTAGTATTTATTGATAGCTATTAAGGGGGTGAATAGACTTTCTAAGATTTTCACGAGTTAGCAAAAGAATGAATGTACAGCTAGCGAGCAATATATTGCCAACATACTCTCAGTTTGCTAGAATCAGTTTAAGATGAACTAAACATTTAGTTGTTCAATAATTTTACCTAACTGTTGAATAGATAGGTCACTTAGTTGTTGTCTAAATGTACTTTAGAACACTTTTATGCAGTTTTCTCAAAAGAAAAAAATACTTTCATGCAGCAGAATAAATGTCTAGTTTAAGAGTTTGCAGTGACTTGTTATAGAATCTTTAGTAATTATAGGCTTTGTAGTACCAAGTCTTTAATGATATCAAATAATAATAAAAAAGTTAAAATAGAATCTCAAGGCCTCTTATCTTATTTTCCTCTGTATTTCAGTTATCTAATGTTGATATATTCCCTCACAAGCATGATGAGATTGATATAGAACTTATTGTTCATGAGAAGAGAAGAGAATGGGTCCTGCAGACAAATATATATGGTAATGAAAGTGTAAGCACTGGAAGAGAAGAGAAGTTTTATCTGTGGTTTGATCCCACACAAGGTTTTCATGACTACAACATCCTCTGGAACAATCATCACATTCTGTAAGCTCATTATTTGAGCTGGAATTGGACCAACATCTTGTTGCCCTTGGAGGTTTAATCATTTACTTATGTTTTTCAAGTATTGGCTTATTACCAGATAACACGTTAAGTTGTGACAATGATTATATTTGCTCAAGTTGTGTTCTTACCATCATATTGCAAATATAGGATAACATTGGATCTTTATGTTTCTCTTCTTCTTTTCTTGACTATTCATACATTGTGTACATTTGATTTCTAATTGAGAACACAATTAAGTAATTATATCATGTCCGTCAAAAAAAAAGTAATTATATCATGTCAAAATTGCAGATGTCTTTTATTTGTGTAGAGTATGATATATGAGTTATACCATGAATTAAATAGAAGCAAAAAAATATTTAAAAACGACCTTTAGCGACAACAAGTGTTGTCGCTAATAAATCTTGAGTATTAGTGACGACATATGTCGTCACAAATCTGTCGACATATCAAATGCGATTTAACGACTTATTAGTGACAACAAATTGCCGCTAGTGCATTTATGACAACACCGTGTCGTCGCAAATAAATTTTTGCGTCAAGATATTGGCAAAGAACTTACTTGCGACAACATGTTGTCGCAAAAATACTTTTGTGACGACTTGCAAGCTTTTGCGATGACATTTTGTCGTCTCAAAAAAGTGTTTTTACTGAAGAGTGACAACGCCGTTCTCCTCCTTGTCACGAACTATGAATGTACGTGATGTTCAAAATCAATGTTGTAACGAACATGACTCGAACCCTAGAGACTTTGAACAACTACTCGTCGAATTTCGTGAGTCATGGAGTCTCGATGAATATTAAGAACTCAATTAATCAACGCATGATGAATTGATCAAGAGAAATTGAGAAGAGAAAATATACTTCAATATGGAAAATCATTACGAGTTCAATAGAATGAAGTGAAGAAGAAAGCTCTAATTTACACTGTGAAGTGCATTTAAGCTAAACTAATTATAACCGACTAACTAACTAAGCAATATTTAAAACTAATTTATGAATAATATGGATTTTATTGTTTGCACCCCCGCAAGTGGTGCGTGAATATCATTCATGACCAACTTGGACATATATAAAATGGTGAAACATTGTGGAGGTAAAAGTTTGCTAAAATATATATATATATATATATATATATATATATATGCGATTTGATGTGTTGAAGGAATATTAATGAGCTTTATTAGTCGGCCTCAATCTTCTCTCGACAAAATGGCGATCTATTTGGATATGTTTAGCCCTTTCGTGTTGACAAGGGTTATGAGCAATACAACATCTTTGATTTGCATGTCTCAGTATAGAGTGTAGTTGACCGAGTTTGGAAAATGTTGAGATCATGGAGCAGATATTGAAGCCATTGTATTTCACATGTAGTAGAGGCAATTGCTCGTATTTAGCCTCTGTGGAATACCGCCTAACAAAATGGGTTGTTTCTTTGCCTTCAATGAAATAAGAGCATCACCTAAGTAGATAGCAAAACCACTCACACTTCTTCTACTAACTAAACATCTCCCCAATCAAAGATCAGTGAAGCCTCCGAGTTGTAAAATGGATTTTGATGAGTAGAGTAACCCTTTGTGTGGATTTCCTTTGATGTACCTCAATACTGTGAGTTGCGGCAAGATGAAGTTCAGCGGGTTTAGACATATATTGAGATAAGTTTGTAGACTATAAGATATATCCGGCCTTGTAATTGTTAAATACAAGAGCCTTCCAACTAATTTTCTATAAACAGTTGGATCTTCTAGAGGTTTGTTGCTTTGATCATTGAAGTCTATTTTTGCATTCATAGGTGTAGAACTTGGTTTGTATCCAAGGTATCCGGCCTCTGTGAGAATATATAGTGCATACTTCTTTTGACTTATTGAAATACCTTTATGATATCTTGCAACTTCAATGCCTAAGATATATTTCAATGTACCTAGATCCTTTATAGTGAAAGTGTTATCCAGGTGGACTTTGATAGCTTGGATTTCTTTGAGGTTATTTCAGCTAGGATAATATCATCTACATACACACAAAGACGAGTTATAGAAGTAGAGGAATTTTTAACAAAGAAAGAGCTATCAAACCTGGATTGTGTAAAACCAAAAGTTAAAAGACATAGAAGCAAGTTTCAAAACCATTGTCTTGATACATTGCTTTCAGCCCATATAAGCTTTTGGTTAGTTTGCATACTCTACCATCATTACAATATCCTAGTGGTGGTTTCATGTAAACCTCTTCATCCAAGTCATCATGAAGGAATGCATTATTTACACCGAATCGATGAAGATGCAAATTCTTGGTCAGCTGCATCGCTAATATTAACCTGATGTGAAGAGTGAGCTTAGTAACAGGAGAAAATGTATCAACGTAATCCAAACCTTCCTCTTGTGTGTAGCCTTTAGCTACTAGTCTAGCTTTGTGTCTTTCTAATGTACCATCAGTGTTGGGAAATTTATTGTTTAGATTTTGATGAATGCCATGTAAAACTTAGAATAGGAAGTTGGCACCCCAATTATTGTCGTAAACCGCTTTGTAATAAATAGGGCTGGTCAAGTGAGTTAAGTCAGCTATGCCCAAACATGCAACAAAACAACGGAGACTAGAAGGAAGACTCATTGCAAGACAGTGAGTATGGCAAAGAAGAGAAGACGGAACTCTATCAAGGAGCGGTGAGATGCGGTGAGTGGAGTATCGATCAAGTCAACTCAAGAAAAGCCAAGTCTCAAGTTGAAGTGACGGAAGAGTCATCCAATGAATGGAAGTTGACTCTAAGTCACCTGGGGAAAGCAAGGAAATGCAATCAAGTCGAGATAATGAAAAAGATCCGTTGCACGTAAATCAAGAGAATTACCTAAACAAGTAATATCTCCATACTACCTTTCTCGAAGTGCTCATCCCGAGAAGCGCGCAAAAGGAATTAACCAACGGGAAGCACTACACCGTGTCGAACTCAAAAGTCGGAGAACAATTCATACGAGGAAGTGGCAATTCCAAGGATGAATAAGACAAGCCAACGACCACAAGTGACTTTCAAAAATAAGCCTATCTCTTCAACGGCGTGATTTTTGAAATATCACTATAAAAGGCCGAGGAATGACTACGAGAAGCGGTGACCGTAACCAAAAACATTCAAGCAATTATTAGAACTGTAACCTAAAATATTCTCAAGTTATTAAACGCTAAATCCTCAATCCTACACTACGAAGAACATCAATCCAACACTCACCTTTGTGAAGGAAAGAGAACTTCAATCGGTTGAAGAGGAAATTATCAAGAATCAATGGGTCTACATTCCACGAAAGATTGTAGGAAGGTTCAAGGTCGAACCAAGTCTTTAGCTTTTGGAGGGCTTCGTGATCAAATCCAAAGAGCTTGAGCAAGTGGGATGTAGTAGCAAGGCAAATTTGCCTGTGAAGAAGCCGAGTCGCACGAGAAGCGGTGAGTGATCAAGGCGTCTCTCCCATCGAGTCCCAAAGGATCAAGTCACCGTGTGATCAAGACTTGTATCCGGGCTGTTACCACTTTGTATATCGATCAATACCTAGTGGATTCCTCCAGGAGTTGGAGAAGAGAGGAGTAGAAGAATTACCCCATCTTCGAACCTCTATAAAAATCTTATTGTGTCATTTACATTTCAAAGACTTTAATTCTTGCTTCATATTTGTTTAAATGTGACATATTTGCTATCCATTAGATAATCTCTAAGTACTAAATCAAACTCTAAATCTCTACTTAACCAAACTTAAGGGTGTTAAGTCTTTCAATTTGAAAAACAAACCACGCTTGAGTTAATTTATACTTACAAGTGAGTTATTCCATCAACGGCTCGATTGAGTCGGTTGAGAGACTAACTCTACCGATTAACTAAATTGGTCTGTCCACCAAGGACACAACGTAGTATCAACTCGAACATTTAAAAGGACTAAATCAAAAATTTGGTAAGGTTTATTCAACCCCCTTCTAAACCTTACACTTACACCCCTTGGGACCTACAAGTGGTATTAGAGCGGTTGGTTCATTGAGCCTTCCGCACTGGTTACTGAACTAGATCTCCAAACTTTTCAAAGTCTGCTTTAGTACTTAAACTTTCAAAACTCTTTTTATCATTAAAATTTATTATCATGGAAGCAAATTTGACACGCATCCCTATGTTCACAATTGAAGAATTTGATGATTGGAAAATTCGTATGCAGGCTCATCTATCAAAGATTACATGATGAGATGTGGATAGTGATAGAGGATGGGCCATTGCAAATCTTAAAGGTGAACACACGGTATTGTAAGAAGAGTTGCAAATTTGAAGGAGAAGAGGATGTTGTCCCTAGACCAGCTATGGTTGAAAAACCAAGAACCGAATGGACAAATGATGACAGAAAAAGATACAACCTGGACAATGTAGCTAAGGACATCCTTTACAAAACATTGGACAAAGCCATGTTCAATAAAGTCAAATCATGCAAAACGGCTAAAGAAATCTGGGACAAGCTAACATTGATTTGTGAAGGCTCGTGAGCAAATCAAAGAAAACAAATTATCGGTGGGTCATACAGAAATTTGAGAACTTCAAAATGATCTCAGGAGAAAACCTGGATCAACTGGATGCTCGGTTCACGTAAAATCACCAACGAGCTATGCACACTCGGAAAGGAATATACACGTAAGGAAATGTGTATGAAGATCTTAAAAAGTCTCCCAACCGAATGGGAAATGAAGGTCATGGCACTAAGACATTCCATGGACCTATCGAAGACCTCCAACCATGAACTATTCTCGGATCTCAAAGCCTACGAATTTGAGATGAGAAGAAAAGATCGGAAGAGACAACTGTACCCAAAACAATTTGCTTCTAATTGTTAAGGATGGAAAGAGAGCCGAGGTCAAAGAAGTCATTGATCCGAAGAAATAGCCCCGATGGTTAAAAGGTTCAACAAGTTCTTCAATAAGAACTACAAGAGAGGCAAGGGCGAATCTTCCGAAGACACTCGGCTCCTCCAAGTCAAGGGAAGATAGGCCAACCAAGAGAACAGATCATCAAAAAGTGAATATCAAAGGGTCGACAATCCAAGAATGGAAAGAGTTGATCAAAAGGTTGAATATCTATCTTTGAACAGTAGACAACCAGGTCACTATGCCATTGATCGCCCATATCCTGTAGTCAACAAATACAGAATGAAGAAGAAAGAAAGGTCTTGAGAGAAAGAAGACAAGAAAAGAAAAAGGCAATGTTGGCTACAGAGATCTTGAAATAGCCAAGTCAAGAGAGACAAGTGATTGAAGCGGTGAAGCCGACTACTCAAGTGACTCGAAGAAGAAGCCCCGACCGTTTAATGGCCAAGGAACAAGATCAACTCGACCAAGAAGATGAGGTACACTCTAACTCATCAAACTCGGATTCTAGTGATAGTGATCGTGACACACACACTTCATCACCCACCGATCTTTATGATTCATTAGGCAAAATGATGAAAGACTTTGAACACATTAAATCCTCACACACACTACTAAATGAGGAAAAATGACCTACTCAAAAGCCAAAACTCACGGTGACTAAGGAGTTGAGTATTCTAAGTCAAATAGCCGATGAAAATGAAAGTTTAAAAAGTGAAAATGCTAAGCTAACAAAGTGAGAAATAGTTGCCATAGAAAAGAGGGAGAATGACCTCAAAAATGTGATTGCATCATTCACTAAGGCATCTAAATCATTGGATGATCTTATTATGAGTCAAAGAGAATGTGGAGACAAGACAGCTTAGGATTTAATTCCTCTCGTGCTATGTCAAACTCCAAAAGTAATTTTGGAAAAAGGATCTTCAAGCAATGAAGAGTCTAAAAATCCAAAACTCTAAATGTTGCACACACATTCACTCCAAAGCACAATTACAAGCAAACGGCCTTGGTTATAAAGGAAAAGGAAAATGACCGGTTGAGTGCGCTGAAGGACAAAGTGAGAAGAGATTCAAATCAAGTTCTCAAAGAAACTCCAAACGTAAAATACTCAGAAAAGAAGAAGCAGAGCTACCAAAAACCCAAGAAAATTTATAAAAGAAATACATATGATGGGAATGGTAGAAAATATCCAAGCCAAGTCGATTGGAATAATGTGAACTATCAAAGATAGACTTATGGAATATAAGCCCAAATGGCAAAGGCCTAGAACTCAAAGAAAGGCCATTCCAAAAGTATAAGAGCTTTCATCAAAGACAAATATGCACCTAGGCACTACACTCGAGACACCACAATTACCCAAAGAAGGCGATTGCTAAAACATATACACAGCATACGACAAAAGAGACAGCTTGTATGAACCTAAAATCCCCAAGCAATTTGCCAAGATTAATTATGATTATGGCATCGATAGATGGCAACCCCTTAGAGTCAAATCATTTGGCTATAAGTTGGTTGGATCATCTTACAATTCTAACCCCTCAGACCCTGCACAAATATGGGTACCTAAAACTTAATTTCCTTGATTGCAGTTCAAGGAACAATGAGTGCCAAGGAACCTGGTACATGGGGTGGTCGCTCCGGACACATGACAGAAACAAGAAAAATCTGTCAAAATTCAAAGAAGTTAAAGGAGCAAAAGTCATATTTGGAGGAAATGAAGCTCCAGGTGAAATAAGAGGTATTGGGTCCATCAAGAGGAACGGATTAGAAATCACAGATGTTGCATATGTTGAAGGACTCAACTTCAACTTGTTAAGCTCGACCAACTCGTGACAAGGGCTATAATGTTGGATTTAACATGGGTATATGCCAAATCAAGGACACTGAATCTAATGAAGTTGTGTTGCAAGGATGCGCAGACAAAAGAACATGTATATAGTAGATTGGTCAACCGCTACACCCAAAGACTGTCTACTAGCAAAAAGCACATTTGAATCAAGTTGGCTATGGCACAAAAAGCTAAGTCACCTAAATTTCAAAACGATTAACAAGCTTGCGTAGTAATCTTGTGGAAGGACTTCCGGACTCAAGATACGAGAAAGGAGAGTATATGTGACGCATGTCGAAATGAAAACAAATCAAATCATCATTCACAAAAAAGACATGCCCATCTTCAACAAGAATATTGCATCCGCTACATATGGATCTATTTGGCCCAAAGAGAACAAGCTAGCATAAGTGGAAAGAAATACACCTTGGTGGTAGTAGATGACTACTCAAGATATACATGGACAATATTCATGTGTAAGAAGAAAGAAACTCTACGAAACTACCACGGTGATGAAGAGGATTCAAAATGAGAAGAGCCAAACCATTATCAAAATAAGATCGATTGAGGAACCGAGTTTGTCAATGGAATAATAACTCAATATTGTATTGAAAATGGTATTGGTCATGAACTATCGGCAGCAAGGACTCCACATGAGAATGGAGTTGCGAGAAAGAAGGAACAGAACTCTCAAAGAAGCAACAAGGACCATGTTAGTGAAACAGGGTTGCCAAAAAGATTTTGGTCAAGCAATCAACACGACTGCCACACTCAAAACAGATGTATGATAAAGACAACCGGTGACAAAGACTCCTATGAGATTTGGACTGGAAGAAAACCAAATGTTGCATATTTTAGAATATTTGGATGTAAATGCTTCATCCACAACAATGGCAACGACAATCTAAAGGCCTTCGATGCTAAAGCAAATGAAGGTATCTTCTTGGGATACTCGGTGAAAGCAAAGCCTACAGAGTACTCAACAAAAGGACTATGGTTGCGAGAAGAATCCATTCATGTGGTATTCGATGAGCCAAATGTAAATAGAGAAGACATTGAAGAGTCACCGATAAGTTCAATCATCCAACCATACGTAAGAGTCCCTATCTCAAGTCAAGCCGAACTATTAACTCGGATGAAGATGAGATAGCCGAGTCTCATAAAATCTTTGGAAAATTTGCTAAGTGAGTGCGAGAGAGCGATCAAAGCAACACATTTGCTAGACAATCGAACCCACTAACTTACTTCAACTGATGTAAGATGGCCGAGAGACCATCCACCGTAACTTGTCATTGGAGATATAAGAGAAGGTGTCAAAACAAGATCCAACTCAACAAGAAGCTATGTTCACATGCTTTATCTCGCAAATAGAGCCCAAAGATGTGTTACAAGCATTGGATGACACACATTGGATTCAAGCTATGCAAGAAGAGTGAATCAGTTTGAAAGAAATAAAGTATGGGAATTAGTTCAAAGACCCACACATCAAAACGTTATTGGTACTAAATGGGTGTTCAAAAAACAAGATGAACGAGGAAGGTTCGTGGTAAGAAACAAAGTAAGACTAGTAGCCAAAGGATATTGCCAAGAAGAAGGAATAGATTTTGATGAAACATTTGCTCCTCGTAGCAAGATTGGAATCAATAAGGATGTTTCTTGCCTATGCAGCTCACAAGAATTTCATTGTATATCGATGGACGTAAAAAGTGCATTCCTAAATGGTCTATTGGAAGAAGAAGTGTATGTTGAACAACCTCCAGGGTTTGAGCAAAAGACTCTTGGAGATAAGGTATACAAACTCAAGAAAGCCTTGTATGGATTGAAACAGCACCCGTGAGCATGGTATGATACCTTGTCACAATTCCTAATTGAGAATGGATTCACAAAAGGAAAAGTAGATAGAACACTTTTCAGTAATCCAAGACAAAAAGAGTATACCGCTTGTTCAAATATATGTGGATGACATCATTTTTGGATCCACAAACAAAGAATCGTGTGAAAAATTTTCAAACCTCATGCAAAGTAAATTTGAAATGAGCATGATGGGAGAGTCGACATTCTTCCTTGGACTCCAAGTGAAACAACTCAAGGATGGAACGTTCATAAGTCAAACAAAATACAACAGAGATTTAATGAAGAAATTTGGTATGGAGGAGAAGTCTTCGTGAAAATACCAATGAATACATCACCAAAATGGACATGGATGCGGATGGCAAGCCAGTAGATCAAACAAGATACGAGCACTTATGGATCATTGCTCTATCTCACACAAAGAAGCGGGCGGACATCACTGTCTTTGTAGGTGTATGTGCAAGATTTCAATCAGCTCCAAAAAGAGAGCCATATGACAAAGAGCAGCTAAGAGAATATTGAGATACTTGAAAGGAAGCCAAGAAGTTGGCTTATGGTATCCAAAGGAAGGTGGATTCAAGCTAATCGGCTATTCGGACTCGACTATACTTGGATGCGAGTTGACAGGAAGAGCACCTCAGGCACATGTCAAATGCTAGGAAACAAGGTTGATTTCTGGTTTAGCAAAAAGCAAAATTCAATAGCCACCTCTGGTGAAGCGAATACATAGCTGCGGGCGGGCTGTTGCAGCCCAAGTCCTATGGATGAGACAAAGAAATTTGAGAGACTATGAAGTTGAAGAAAAAGAGATTCCAATTATGTGTGATAACACAAGTGCAATTGCAATCACTCAAAATCGTGTTGCACTCAAGAACAAAGCATATCGATGTCGATATCACTTCATAAGAGATCATGTTGAAAAGAAGGACATCATCTTGGAATATATCTCAACCGATAAACAATTGGCCGACATCTTCACAAAACCATTATGTGAATCAAGATTTGAAGAACTCAAGCATGAGTTAGGGTTAATTGAGTGGAAATGACACTCGGAAGAATCAAAAAAAATGGAACACGAGAAAGGGAAAAAGAGTCTGAACTCCAAAATCATTTGAATGAATCACCGTATAAGAAAGACAACTACACCAAGTCGGTGACAATTTGAGTCACAAAGAAAATCGTGAGAAGAAGAGTTAAACCAATTTGAGGGTAAAAGTGAATCATTTATGAGAAAAGTGACAAAAACGCAGTCGTTTTTACTAAGCGGGAATGTTTTTAAGAATGATGTCAAAGATAATTATGACGTGTACAGGCAAAAGCTGCACACCAAGCTTATGATTGGATATAAATGCTGCCGCATTAAATACGAGACATTAAATGCTAAATCGGCGTGCAAAATCTAAGCCGTTGATTTCGATCACATTTCAAAACCACCCGCACGTCCTTTCATAAACCATACTTAAACCATTTTCGTCCGTTTCTCTCACACACTACCAAAACTGTTCATTTCTTTCTCTCAGAAGCAAAGGCAAAAACTCTCTCAAAACCCTATCTATCTTCAAATCAATCTCTAAGTTTTCTTCGGTGAAATCTGAAAAATGGCACCAACCTATGATTTTGTCAAGTTAGGAAAGCAAATCCACACCGGGTCACATGTGGATTTGAAGGCATGATGAAACAGGTCCGACGACACCCTAGTGAAGAAAATTCTTTGAGAAATTGGAAACGTCCGGGCTAAAACCGTTTCGATGTTGGAATATCCGATGACCTATGTGGAGGAGGTCGCACAATTCTACGTGAATGCCGAGATTCACGATGAAGGGATAAAGTCATCTCATTCACGGAAAGAAGCTCACCATCTCTGCCAAGGATCTGGTGAACACCGCCACTACCGGAAGGAGCATCGAGAAATCAACGAAGCCGATGTAAACCTGGTTCTTCGCTTGGAAGGAAGTAGCCAAGCCCGACTATGTTGATAAAATAGTTTACACAAAGAAACAAGAGGCTATCAAGGAGGATTATCACAAGTCGTTGGACATAGTTGCCAAATGTATTGACATCAAATTTGGCGGCTTTGACCAATCACAAAAGCAAAATTGATCGTGATGGCGGCGATCATTGAAGAAAGGAAAATAAACGGGCTGAGTTTGTTTACAAAGCAGAGTATGCCAAAATGTAGGGAACAAATCCTTCAAGGAAGATGGTACATTTGGAGGATCCCTAGGATATGGCCCGGTGATTGGCCTACGGTGATGGAAGTGAAAGGAGTCCCTCTAGACATGGAAAGGCGTTCCATGTAAACAAGAGGATGTTCAGATCAAACCTCTCGGCGCACGTAAGAGAGCCTACGCCAAGAGAGCGACACGAGTGAGGGGAATCGGTGACCCTCAAGATACGATTGTTTCCTCTCCACCAAAGAAGAAAGTCGCCCCGCAATGCTAAGAAGATCGCTCGCTTCCCGCAAAGAAAGAAAGTCAAACTCGCTCATGCCCCAAAGAACTCGAGTCACACCGCCCTCGCGGCCGTGTCTCCCGCCGGCAAAAAGAAGCGGTCGAGAAGGACTCTCAACTACCTTCTCCGATCGTCAAAAAGAGGAGATCGACAACAAGCCAAGACGGCCCTTCTCGAAGAAAACACCAAAGACCAGCCCCCGCCGCCCAAGACTCGGAAGAAAGCGTCTCTCGAACCAAATCCCTCGGTACAAACTAGGAGACGAAGAAGAATCATCAAGCACTCCGAGCTTGAGAAACCGGCCGAGTCGCCCACTCACCGAGCAGATATCGGAGACTCGCCTGGAGAAGCGAGTCTCCGATACTATAGATGAAACAGACTAAGTCTGGCCAAGGCGATCACAGAGGCAAACTAAAGAAATAGTTGTAGTCCGCGCAATGAGACACAAGAAGAAGCGATAGAGCCGACAATGATGTGATGATCCTATCCCCACTTTACCCGGACATCCAAAATCGTCATGCGAGAGTGGAGGAAGTGGAAATTGAGTCGATCAAGGGGAACAGTTCCAACGGCCCGAATTTATAGAAGAAGAAGAGGAATTGTGAACTTCCTTGGAGTGACCACCGTGGTCCAAGATTGGATGAAGAAAAGCGCATGATATCTTGCAGATCTTCAAGGACAAGGAGAAGGAAAGACAGCGAGAGGAAGCCGAGGCACGTGAGAAGGCCAAAGATCGCCCTATCACCGCACCACGTAACACACACATCATCTCCTTGATGTCTTATCCGATGATGATGAGGATCCGCACTCTGGCCCGCCACGAGAAGAGGTGCAAATGCAACGAGCAATGCATGAATCCGAATTCTTCATGAGAAGAGCATGATGGAGGGACCAGGAGAGTCCTCCAAAACACACGGTGAAATTGATCCAATGGGAGTGGTTCAAAGAAATCGCCACCGTTGTTGCCGCCACCACTTCCCCACTCACTCGGGAAGAAGCAATTAAGGAATTGGCGATGAAACCGGGTTAGTGGGGACCCCAGTTGAGCCAACCCCTAATGAAGGTGTCTTACCACGTGCCCCAACGGCTGAACACTCAATAGAAACAGCCGGGAGTTTGGAGACGAGTGACCCATTCCAAGTCACTCACCGGGGTGTGTGCCGAGGGGAAACTCCCTCCACTGCAGCAAGGTCGGAGAATGCTGAGATGACTCCACAACGGATCCAGGAAGTGAAGTGGAGAAAGTACAAACACAAAACGAATGACAAGTTGCCATCAACGAAGCTCATATAGTTGAGACTGTCTCATTTGAGGTGCCAACCGCTCCGAAGGCTAATGACGCCGATGCAATCGAGGCACGGAAGGAACAGTACGGGAGTTAACACTGGGCAATGAAAGTGCAATCCATGGGGTTGAGACTCCAATGGATGCCACCACGAGAAAGACCCTAAGACAGTGACATCGTCGAAAGGGAGGTCCAAGGCCTCACTGCAGCTTGAGACCGTAGGAGGTAATGAAGGCCCACGGGAGGTTGAGACTTCCCGGGTAAAGAAGTCAAGTAGAGAACATCCCTCCCGTCATTGATCCATCCGAAAAAGGAGATAAGCGCGCTTCATGATTCCCAGGATAATCGATGTAACCTTTCCGGGATCGAAGGCGACGAAGAAGCCGAGTCATCCCCCGTGAGATCCAAAAGACTCACTGCGGATGTTCCCAAAGACGAGCAAGTCCGATCTCAAGACTACGTCAAACCTTTAATCTTGATGATGAGCCACCAATGGAAATCTCATCATCGTCCGATGACGCTTCGATAAGGCCGAGGACCAGATCCACTCAATTGGAGAAACCACTGAGACCAACGAAGCTGTTGAGACAATGAGGCTCGGCAAGTCGGGTCCACTTCACAACAGACCCCACTGAAACAGAGTCCATCGCGAGCTCCCCAAGCCGCAGCAGTTCGACTCCAAAAAGGAACGTCACGCGCACCTCTCATCATTGAACAAATCCCTATTGGCCGTGATGATTCCTTTGTAGAATCATTTCCTTTCTCCTTATAGGTACCGACCTCCATGAAGAGTCGAGAACGAGCTCGCACGCTTCCACGCACAGATCCTGTCATTTTCGGTACCATCGTTCACTGACTATGACTTTGACGTTGCGTGGCCATCGATGCAACGGAAGAAACAAATTGAAGTTCGGGAAGTGTTCAATGCATTATTTGCTGAAATTGAACGGATGGAGAGGCATCGGCCTCTATGGACATGCGATCGACAACAGAGATGCCAACCTTACTGCCGACTTGAGAGGCATAATTGATCGAGATCGGGAATGGTGGCAACAAAGAAGAAACAATGCGTGTGGAACAAGTTAGATACTTCAGGACATTGTTCAACAAGTCGCTTGTATGGAGAGTCGAGAATGCCGATGCAAAACGAAATTGAGAGAACACATTGAGCACATGCATGAAGCTCACACTCGCCGAGATAAAGTGCTGCGTGAGCAAAATAAGAGTGATCTCCGGCGTCTGGAAGAAACTATGGACAGAAAATTCAGCCTTCTCATGGCTGAAATGAAGCTAATTTCGGCAGAGTCCAACGCTACTCGCTCCGAATTTCATGCCGCATACTCCACAGCCGGACTTCGAGACGAGAACTCCACTATCGCCAGGCTCGATTTCCGCTTGCGATCTGTTTCAGGCGTTCCTCTCTCCTTTGATGATGCCAAAAAGGGGGAAGAGGAATACCTTAAAGCACAAAAGAGATCTAAAGCTGAAAAAGAGGATGCATTTGCGAAGGGAAAGTCAGCTGAGGAAGTGTTGAAACAAAAGAAAGGAAAGTCCGTTGAGGGGGAAGGATCGAAAGATGTGACCTTGATGATCGCACAAACCCCCCAACAAGGTATTGTCACGGTGATATTATCGTGACAAACTCCCAGTGACTCGCCACTCCAACACTCGCTATATCTATGGTCGAAAAGAAAAACAATTGAAGCAGGGATGGAGGAAGTGGAAGGAAGAATGGATGCCCGAGTTATGAACATCTTGAAACAACATGGAGGCATTCCGATGAGAGACAGAGACACTTATGCCATCTCGGATGTCGGGACGAGCCACGATCGGTTGATGAATTTAAAATGCTCGCATCTCAAGGATACTTTGCAAATATGTCTATGGCTCAAGCTTGGGACTTGTCTTGGGAAAAGGGTCTCACGTTATGTGAAGAAGGCGACAGCGACCAGACACCGGCAATCACTCTCTTGGTCACTCACCGGGAAAGAAGAAGACCCCAAGACAATACACGCCCAGGTAGAGGAAGAAGCGGAGTGGTGGTGGAGGAAGAGGTTCCGGACTAGGCCTCCGCCCAAAAACATTGAATACGTAGATCCAGGCAAGAAATGAGGGATCTACTTTGGGTTGGTCTTGACCAAGTAGCAAATTTGCAAGTGGCTAAAAGTAATCCGAGTATGCGAAAAGAATAGAAGAAAAAACAAGAGACAAACTCGGCTATGGGAGGAAAGACAAGAGAGATTAAGAAGAGATGAAGCTGCCAGGAAGGCATATGAAAAGAAGAAGAAGGCAGCTGACGACGAGAAAAAGAGAAGAAGAGCAGAAGATGCTGAACAAGATGAAAGAAGGAGACAGCGAAGGAGATGAAGTGTTGATGTCCACCCCTTCATGTATTTTATTATGTAAATACATACTATGTAAGTCTTCTGCAATAAAGCTATAAATTCTTTATTTTTTTGTGTAGACAAATGTTTGCTCGACACACCTTGTAAATTGTGTAAAAGAACAAGAATGTTATGATCAATAAAAGGATTGATTCTACGCATACATTCTATGTGAATACACTATCTGTATGTATCTTTGCTATTTACATTTTTGTATGGTTTAAGTTTTGGCATCATCAAAAAGGGGGAAATTGTTGGGAAATTTATTGTTTAGATTTTGATGAATGCCATGTAAAACTTAGAATAGGAAGTTGGCACCCCAATTATTGTCGTAAACTGCTTTGTAATAAATAGGCTGGTCAAGCCGAGTTAAGTCGGCTATGCCCAAACATGCAAGAAAAACCGGAGACTAGAAGGAAGACTCATTGCAAGACAGTGAGTATGGCAAAGAAGAGAAGACGGAACTCTATCAAGGAGCGGTGAGATGCGGTGAGTGGAGTATCGTCAAGTCAACTCAAGAAAAGCAAGTCTCAAGTTGAAGTGAGAAGAGTCATCCATGAATGGAAGCGACTCTAAGTCACCTCGGGGAAAGCAAGGAAATGCGGTCAAGTCGAGATAATCGAAAAAGATCCGTTGCACAGAAATCAAGAGAATTACCTAAACAAGTAATATCTCCATACTACCTTTCTCGAAGTGCTCAGTCCCAGAAGCGTGCAAAAGGAATTAACCAATGGGAAGCACTACACCGTGTCAGAACTCTGAAAAGCTGGAGAACAATTCATACGAGGAAGTGGCAATTCCAAGGACTGTAACAAGACAAGCCAACGACCACAAGTGACTTTCAAAAATAAGCCTATCTCTTCAACGGGCAGATTTTTGAAAGATCACTATAAAAGGCTGAGGAATGACTCTGAGAGTAGGTGACCAGAACCAAAAACATTCAAGCAATTATTAGAACTGTAACCTAAAATATTCTCAAGTTATTAAACGCTAAATCCTCAAGCCTACACTACGAAGAACATCAATCCAACACTCACTGTGAAGGAAAGAGAACTTCAATCGAGTTGAAGAGGAAATTACTGAAGAATCAAGGGGTCTACATTCCACGAAGGATTGTAGGAAGGTTCAAGGTCGAACCAAGTCTTTAGCTTTTGGAGGGCTTCGTGATCAAATCCAAAGAGCTTGAGCAAGTGGGCTGTAGTAGCAAGGCAGCTGCCCTGTGAAGAAGCTGAGTCGCACGAGAAGCCAGCTGAGTGATCAAGGCGTCTCGGATCGAGTCCCAAAGGATCAAGTCACTTTGTGTGATCAAGACTTGTATCACGGGCTGTTACCACTTTGTATATTGATCAATACCTAGTGGATTCCTCCAGGAGTTGGAGAAGAGAGGAGTAGAAGAATTACCCCATCTTGAACCTCTATAAAAATCTTATTGTGTCATTTACATTTCAAAGACTTTAATTCTTGCTTCATATTTGTTTAAATCTGTGACATATTTGCTATCCATTAGATAATCTCTAAGTACTAAATCAAGCTCTAAATCTCTACTTAACCAAACTTAAGGGTGTTAAGTCTTCCATGAAAACAAACCAGTTGAGTTAATTTAGACTTAACGGTGAGTTATTCCATCAACGGCTCGAGTTGAGTGTTGAGAGACTAACTCTACCGATTAACTAAATTGGTCATGTCACCAAGGACACATTGGTGTGTAGTATCAACTCGAACATTTAAAAGGACTAAATCAAAAATTTGGTAAAGTTTATTCAACCCCCCTTCTAAACCTTACACTTACACTCCTTGGGACCTACAATCAGCCTTATATTTGATCTTTAAAACCCACTTGCATCCAATATAATATTTATTAGGAGGCAAATGTGTTAGTTTCAAGTGTTGTCCTTTTCTAGTGCCTGTATTTCACTTTGCATTGCATTCGCCATTCAATACTTTTGTTGGCTTGAGAATAAGTTTTAAGCTCAGCTAGTTGACTAATAGAAGCGATAAAAGCCATGTGAGAACCGGATAGTTGTTCAATAGAAAGATACGAAGCAATAGGATATTGCTTACCGAGTAAATTGATGTATGTCTTTGAATGTTGAATAGAAGTAGGGAGCTTACATTCATAGACTTTAAGGTAATGAGGAACCATTCTTGTTCTTGTGGATTTACGCTAGAAGAAGGAG
This sequence comes from Rehmannia glutinosa, assembly GCA_016081115.2. Classification (NCBI taxonomy): domain Eukaryota; kingdom Viridiplantae; phylum Streptophyta; class Magnoliopsida; order Lamiales; family Orobanchaceae; genus Rehmannia; species Rehmannia glutinosa. Next base: position 84,474 of record JABTTQ020002076.1, read on the forward strand.
CATAAACTTCGTTGTGTTGATTCTCAAAGCATCATTTTTCGATGGACAACATTATTTTTCTTCGATTAACTTCATTATTTTGTAGATTGACAACATCATTTTGCTGAATAAGTTCAACATTAGGCTCAATGTTTCTATCCGGTACATGCTCGGAGAAAACATTAATAGCATGATTATGTTCAACAATGTGATCATTATCAACAACATGATCGGGAACAACAACATGATCGATATTATCAACAGGGTTTTGAAATTGTGATCGAGATGGAACAAAATCAGAAATATTAACAAAACAATCTCGAACAAGTCTTTGAGAATCGTATTTGGTTGTTTAATGCTCAAAAGAGAATACTTGCTCACGAGAAGGTGACATTCCTTGATATAATGATTTTATCATTAGCTAAATCATAAAGTTTATAGCCTTTTGTTCCTATAGATATCCCAAGAATACTGATTTAGTATCTCTAGGAGAAAATTTATTTCGTGAGCAAGCAATATTGAAGCATAAGCAAGACATCCAAAAACTCTTAAATGACTATAACTGAGTCTTGTTAAAAAACAAATCAAAAAGAGACTTCTTGTTGAGTAATGGAGTGGGTACTCTATTGATGCTATTATGGATGGTAGCGGGGTGGAGTGCAGGGACGAGTTTGGCCAAACCTACGACTGTCCCGTTAGAAAAACATTGGACCGAGGACCCGCCCCGCCCGCTTTGAGACCCACCTAGCTCGCCCGCCCCGCCCGCATTGGACCCGTGAACCGGCGGGTTCAACCCGCGAGACCCGCCAAAAGATAAATCACTCTGCTTGGCTTAACTCACCGCTTGTCGGCATCTCTTTGCTATTTGAAATTAATTTAGTCTACATTTTATTGATTTATTACAGGAACTTTCGTTCGCATGATAAATCAATTACAAAAGAAATACACATTTTTAGAATTTATTAAATGGCATCATTTCCATTTTAATTGAAAGCATACACAACTAAACATAAATGCTTGCAAACTTAACACACATTGGCAAATAAACAAAAAATAACTATTATATTAAAATGCTAGCAAACATATATCTATTACGTAAATCTCATGTATTTTGCATAGAGAAAGTAAAGCCTAGTTAAATGTTGAACTAAAATTTATTTAATACATATATCCCGGAGCGGTCCGGCGGGTTTAGTAGGACCCGCTACCCACCCGGACCGATGGATTTTTAGAGACGGATGTAAAACCCATCCCGGACCCGTTTGACCGGGTTTAGAGGCACCCCTAACGGGGCGGGTTTGATGTGGAGCCGGGTTTTGATCCGTTTATTACCATCCCTAGATCTATGCACTGTTGTTTGAACACGGTGATCCCAAAAATGTAAAGGGACTTGGAGTGAAAAAATAAGGCTCTAGCCACTTGAAGAGTATGTTGGTATTTTCTTTCAACAACTCCATTTGTTGTGGGGTTTCCACACAAGATGTCGATGTAAAATGTCATAAGTTTTATAAAAATCATACATTAAAAATTCACCTCCATTATCGCTCTAATTGCCTTTACTTTCACTTGAAATTGAGTAAAAACAAAATTGTATAAGCGATGAAGAAAAGAACTAGTCTCGGATATATTTTTCATCAAGTAAACCCAAGTATATCTTGAAAAATCATCTACAATGGTTAAAAATACTTAGAACCACTAGAAGCAATAGTAGAAAATGCCTAAATATCACAATGAACTAGATCAAAAATTCCATTGGAAGAACTATTGCGATAGGAAATACAACTCTCTTGTTTTGCAAAATGACGGATAACACAAAAACTTTTAGAACTAGAATTACAAGGTATACTAGGAATAAGAGCAATCATTTTAGCTGAAACATGATCTAATCAGTAATACCATAAAATTGAATCGAGAATGATCCAATAGTTGAAACTTGACTTTAGCAATTAAGGTGATATAATCCATGTTTTTCTTTAGCAAAACCAATCATCCTCATAGTTTTTAAGTCTGTAATACACAATGTGAAGAAAGAAAGTGTACGATAAAATTTGAAGAGTTTGTAAGATTAGAAACATATAACAAATTGTAATTAAAGGATGGAACACATAAGACATTGTGAAATTAATTCGGACTATTGTAACTAAAAGATGGAACACATAAGACATTGTGAAATTAATTTAGCCGAGATAGTAACTTCGCCAATATGAGTAGCATTAGTCATATTACCATTTAAAATATGTATAGGAATGGAGACTTCCCGAGAATTTTGGAATAGATAGATGGATCACATATCATATGATATGTGGCCTCAGTATTCAAGATCCAATCAGAATAGAAACAACAAGTACCCCACAAAATTGAGTTATACATGATGTAGTTGTAGCAATTTGAATGAATGGGATCTTTATTTTCATCTTTAGTAGCATGTTGACTCTTTGCAAAAACCAAGAATTTCTCTACCATATCAGCATAAAATAGAGAATAATTCAAATCGAGGCTTGGCGGGGAGAAGAGATAACGACATTTGCATTTTTGAGTCAAGATTTTGTCTAGGTCCTTTGGGACCTTTCCAACCCGGAGGATAGCCAGTCAAACTGAAAACATTTGACAACTGTATGACCCGTAAAACCACGGTGAGAGCACTTAAGCTTCTTCTTGTCTTTGTTAAAAAGGGCCTAAATGTTGTATTTGGTTTGGCTAACATTGCCATAGGATTATCCATAAGAAAGCCAATAGAAGATACATTGATGAGACTTCTTTGAGCCTCTTCTTGAAGTAAGAGTGCATAGACCTTAGCGAGTGTAGGTAAAGGAGATACAAGAAGTAGGCGACTACGTATTGAAGCATATGATTCATGAAGTCCTACCAAAAACTTAATCACAGAGTCCCTCTGCTGAATAGAAATCATCAAGGCATGAATATTACACAAACAAGCACCACAAGTACACTTTATAATTGGCCTATAACTTATGTATTCATCCCAAAGGGCTTTGATTTGGTTGTAATATATATGTAGTAATGGACTGAGTACCTTGTGAAATTGAACTTAACGATTTGTCTAGATGGAAAACTCATGGTCCATCGCTTCTAACATATCTTGCCTTGAGTTCATCCCAGACATCTTTAGTAGAAGTAAAGTATAATAGGCTTTGACGAATTTCTTTGGATATGGAATTTAACACCAGGTTGTCTCGTTGCCAAGAAGAATAGAGTGTAGAAGATTGGGGAGGTACAGGAAGAGACCCATCGATAAAAGCACTCTTGAGTCAATATTCTTTCAGTATTTCATGTATAGATCTATTCTAAGGCGGATAGATACGCAACACTCATGAACTATGGTCAATGAATCTAAAAGTTCAAAATCGATGTTGTAACATGGAGCAAACACGCAGTAGAACTCCAAAACTTTGAAGCATAACTCTCGTCTGAATTTTTGGAGCCTGGGGTCCGGTGACTGTTTGGTATCTATCCGCCTCACTAAAAGGATAATACACAAAGTAAAACAAATTATAGACTCAATATTAGCCATATTAAGTACCAATATACTCTAGACTGAAAATCTGAAATGAAAGCAACAAGAAATAAGAGAATAAATCGAATATCTAGGCAATAGCCCTTAAAACTGAATATTGTAAAAGATTCAGCTCAGGCACTGGAAAACTGTATCGCAACGTTACCGAGAATCAACCAGAGAGCATAAGATGGCACCCACAAAGCCAAGTCAACACTAGCCTCACCAGATTCACTAGATCCTCACAGAGAAAACCCCAAAACATAAAGCATCGAACCAAACCCTAGCCCAGAAAACCCTAGATTTCTCCCAACCCTTTGTTCGTACACAAAGACTGTGAACTAAGGATGAGAACACTCGGAACAATAGAAATCACTCAAGGTTTTCATAGAATTCCGATGAGAGATTGGAGTTGTGCTATAGAGAGTGAAACACATACTATGAAATTAGGGTTTCAGTAGGTAAGTTTATATAGGTAAGAAACAGACGACTCAGATCAAGTTTAGAACCAATGGCCAAGATCAAACCTCAGGATCCGCGGACTGAGTTCGGGTCCCGCGATCCAAAAATTGTGACCCTAGTTTCGATAGCTATTGGGTCAAGGAGATTGAGTTGCATTTGTGGGATTCAATTATTATATAATGGGCTAATAAATACAACAATCTCCACCTTTGTCTCATTGCGATTCATTAAGACAGTTTAATGGTTTTTAGTCATCATCATTGCCTCTGCCTACTTTACACTTATTAATGTAGGACTTTTGTTACAACAACACTAAAGCACGATGTAACAAGAAAGGATCTCAATAAGTACACATCAAGTCAAGTCTCCCATTGAACCAATATAAGCACACAACAAATATTAGTCCAACAATTTTGGGTTAACAGAAAACATACAGTAAACTGTTAAACCCAACAAGGGGAAATAACCTAGGTAACTAATCACCATTGCAAAATTTAGAATTTTTAAACATGTTTTGAACTTCAATATGGGTAGACACTTAGTACTCGTATCACCTGGGTTGTATTCAGAAGCCACTTTTTCAAGACAAACCAAACCTTTTGAAACAATATCTCTTATAAAGTGAAAACGTACATCTATTTGTTTGGTTATATCGTGAAAAACCGGGTTTTTACAAAGCTGAATACTAGGGTGTGAATAAGAAAATACAACTACTTTTTGTTTTAGAAAACCAATTTCAAAAACAAGTGCGTTTAGCCACAAATCTTCTTTTAAGGCCTCAGTTACAACCATATACTCAGCTTCTGTTATAGACATAACGACTAGGTACTGTAATTGAGATTTCCAACTAATACAGGTGCCACAAAGAGTGAAAACATAAGATGTAGTTAATTTTGATTGTATAATTATCATAATTTGAATCAACATATCCTTTCAAAATTATACCATTTTCACACTTAAGAAAATTTCAAGCAATAATCTGTTGAATGTCTCAAATATCTCAACAACCAGCCCAGTTTCAATTTAAGCTAAGTTAGGTATTTATAACCCATAGAGGTGTCAAATGAGTTGTGTCGGGTCAGCCCAATGTCTGCATGCCTATACTTTAAAAATACATATAAAATACATCGGACCATTCGGGTCGACCAGGCAAGAACGACATTTCAAGCTTAATGGGCCGGACCAAATAGGTCTGACTCTTTTCAGGCCTACGAAATCACAAAATGTTTGACTTAGTCCAATTACGAGGTGCCATCTGATTTTGTGACTCTAATAACACACCATCCTAGTTTGATATAATCTTAAAGTATGGAAAGATTCCTATCCACAAATAATTTAAGGAAAATTATAATAAACCCCCCAAACTACGTGTAATTTTCTATATTGCCCCATAAACTATCTTTTTTCTACTTAACCCCTTTGACTACATGAAAACTTTCATGGTCTCATCTTCTCCTCCCGCTGATAGAATATTCCTATCAGATCTGTCGGCAGGGAGGATATATCCAAGTTGTATATTTTTCTGTCCTCGTTTGTCCACTCGCATCGAGACTTCTTGACCATGGCTAGTCTTGGTGCAGCAGGTACAGCTGGGATAGCGGTAGCGACATGTGTTTACTTTCATTATTTTTAGTGGCTCATACTCAATGACGAACCACATCTCATTGTGTAATGTTGAAAGATGTGCCTGCATGTGTATTTTCCAGTCATCAAATTCCTCAACATTAAATATAGGAATGCATGTTGGATTTGTTTCCATGATAATAACATGTTTTGCAAGAAAAGCTTTAAAACAGAAGGTGTTGTATCCTTTGAAAAAAAAATGAGATCTAGTTCAGTAACCAGTGCAGAAGGCTCAATGAACCAACTGCTCTGATACCACTTGTAGGTCCCAAGGGGTGATAAGTAAAGTCTAGAAATGGGGGGAGGTTGAATATACTTTACCAAATTTTCGATTTTATTTAAATTCAAAGTAGACTCAAGTCAGTTGGGTCCTTGGTGGACAGCTTAGTATACTTGCACAGTAGAGTTAGCCACTCAGTGATTTTTCGATTTGTTGATAGTATAACTCATTTCAATTTGATTGATTAACTCTTTAAATATTGATGAGACTTGGTTTTTACTGAGAAGACTTTCACCTTAAGTTTGAAATATGTTTTTCAACACATGTTTTAAGTTTAGTTATTATCAGTTGACTTAGAAAATTAACAAATATCAATAATAGTGTGCAAGAATTAAAGTGTGTTGAATGTAAAAGACACAAACAATTTTTATAATGGTTCGATGATGGGGTAATTCCTCTAATCCACTCTTCTCCGACCTCTGGAGGAATCCACTAATGTAACTATAACTTTGTTACGAAATGGTGATAGTCCAAGCTTAGCCTTGATCACATAGTTGGCTCAGCTTCAAGGATTCACCTTCTTCACAAAATAACTGTCTTGCTACTTCAGCTACTTCAAACTCTTGGATTTGTTCACACAATCCTCCAACGAGTCTAAAGCCTTTGGTTCGAACTGTAACCTTACTACACCTCCTTCAACCTTGGAGTATAGACCCCTTGTTCTAAGAAACAAGTTTTTTCTCTTCAATAAATTGAAGTTGTCTTTCCTTCACTGAATGTGTTGGATTGATTTCCTTCGAGTTTAGGATTGAGGATTTGATTTGAATGCTTGAGAGAGTTACGCTTTTGCTTTGTAGGTTAATGTATTTTTGCTTGCTTGCATTCGTTATGCTTGGTGATAACCTTCTCTTAAATTAATCCTCATTCTTTTATAGTGGCAGATCGAAAATGTATCCGCTGAAGAGATAGATGTATTTTCAAACTCCACTTCTTGGTCGTTGGCTTGTCTTTTCTTGACCTGCAGCAGGTGATGGTGACATATCCTAGTTTAACTCTGCAGCTTTTCAGGTTCAAACACATGCTCAGTGCTTCCAATTGGCTTATTCTCTTTGCAAGCTTCTTGGATGAGCACTTAGGCACTACAGTATGGAGGTATTACTATAATAAGTAATATCCTTGACTTGTCTGCAACAGATCCATCACAGTTGACTTTAACCTTTATAGCTGATTTACCCCTTTTGTCTTGAGTCATCTCCAATCATTTAGGAATGACTTAAGCTGTCGATCGGTGAAAAGCTTGACCTTCTAAGTACTTGGTGAGACTTTTCTTCACTTGGATCTTAAGGTTCAGGATTGGTCAACTCCTCCACTCGAATATGCTTTTCTGCTCGACTAAATAAATCCTCCACGGTGGAGAGAGGTTTTCCCGCTAGGGATTCCTTCAGACGCCCATGGCGGAGATTTTTCTGCAATATCTTGACCAAGGTCTTGTGTTGGACATTGACGAATTCATTGACGGCTTCCACGAATCATTTTATAAACTCCGCACCGTCTTTCCTTCCTTCTGTTTCACCTGAAAAAGATGAGCGATAGTCTTCGGGTATTTTTTGTTGATGGAGAACTGCCGCATGAAGGCATTAGTAAGTTTTTCCATCCTGGAGATCGATCCAACCGGGAGTTAATTGAAACAGGTCAGCGTGCCCGCTTGGTCAGAATAGTACGAAACATTGCAGTAAGAGGCGTCCGTCATGTCGTAAGATCCGCCTTGACGTAGAATTTGTCCAGGTGTTCATGTGGTTCTCTAGTTCCATCATACTCCGGGAGGTTGAAGGTCTTGATTCCCAAAGATAGAGGTTTAATTAAAATAAAAGGGACCAAAATGCTCCTTTTTATCAGTGCAGTTGCTCCCGAGTTGGCTTGGCTGGGCTGCACTGCTTGAGACTCTTTAACTAGTGATGGCTTTTCGCAATTTTCATCGCGACCGTCTTCTCTTTCTCCCTGACATCCAAGGTCAAGGTTTTCAGCGGTGGTCTTCCTGCAGCATCGACCGCAACCTGATGCCTTAAGGCATTCCAGGAAACTTCATCCAGCAGAGCCTGGTGGGCTTCCCGAGATAGACAAATTTCTTCAACGGGCGAAGCCCCCCAGGAGGAGGGGGCGGCGCCCCTCTGGCAAATGAAGAAGGGGGCGGTACTCCTCCAGGAGGAGGAGGGCTGGCCCCCCGCCTTCAGGGTGGTTGCTCTTCTTGCTCGTCTCCGCCTCCACGGCCTACAACTTGAGATCCAATTTCATGTGCTTGAGACCGAGTTTGCATCTTTGGGTACTTTGGCTCTTCCCACAGACGGCGCCAAAACAATATTGCTTTTTACGGCATATCACTCAAAGTTAATGGTATAAATAAAATCCTCCTTCCTGAGGGGGAAGTCTTCAAGTCTTCTTCTCTGAAAGCTGAAAATCGTTCGATTAGGAATAATTAAGATAGTAAGTAAATACTAAATTAAATGCATAGGAGAATTATCAGAATATGAGAATGTACTTACAAATGAATATGAGGGACCTTTTTATACTTTGGATATGAGCCCTGTGGCCGTGTAGGAGAAATCGGCCTACGAGCTAGTCCCAAACTCTTTTGGGCCGGGTTATTTTATTAAGAGCCCATTGGACAATTAATATTAAATTAAAATATAAATTGAATTATATATTAAATAATTAAATATTATTTTTGCCCCAAATAGTAGTATATGCCGTTGTTTTAGTTTTTCAATATACGAGTAAAGGCTTATGCCGAACCCCATCTGGACACAGACGCGATAAAGTACCCATACAGGTACGATATGACACGTGTATGGAAATACGTTATTTTTAAAAAAAGATTAAGAATATGAGTACGATATATATATATACATATAAAATCATATGTTTTTATATTTTTTAAAACATGGACATATACTAAATACAATTTAAAAAAATAATGTTTCTAGCATAAAAAAATAAAATTTCATAAATACTCAAATTAGAAATGTGATAACTCACATAGGCACACGAAACATGTTGAAAATATTAGCAATATTATTTATATATATGTATGTATCCATGGAATATCAGATAAAGTATTGTATCCAATATGTATCATGCACCGGTATGCCATTCTCACAGAAATATTCGTGCAGATGTCTTTAACTAAAAAAATCCAATTAGTGGTATGGACTAAGCAATCAATGTTGGTAATGGCGGACCCATAAATTGAGATTTGGGGGGGCGAAACCTATTTTTAAACACAATTGTAAGATTTTTGTTCAATTTTGGGCGGACAAATATATTTTTTCCCATAACTTATGCACAAATATAGAGAAATTAATAACAAAAAAAACAAAGTAGAAAAAATTCTGAATTTTTTTTTTGAGACAACAACCCCCACTTGGATCCGCTACGTTGGTCCATATATGCAATTTCCTTTTCCACAAAATTTGCACTCACGTATAGTTAATTAATAACTGAAAAATCCAAAGATGTTTTAAAATAATAAAAAAACTCTAATGTTTGATTTTATGTTTGTCTTAAATTTAAAAGGTAACTGTACAATTTTTATAATTAAAATTAAGGATTTGAAATGTTTTTACTTATAGAGGATTACTTAGGGAGGATGTATGTAAGACGAAATCAAACCTCAAGTGTTTTTTTGTAATTTTCGTGAACTTTTGGACTTTTTTGCAATTAGCCTCTTTTTTTAAATAATATTTATCCCTTTATTTAAAGCTACATTCCGCTGCTTAAATGATCATCCTCAATGCAGCCATTTTCATTTCAGGCACAAGCAAATTAACCAACGAAAAAAATGGAAAATTTTGCATGTTGTCAACTTCTTCCCCTAATACTATTTTCTCTTCAAATCTGGTCCACTTATTTCATCTTGCCTGCACATTCATCTCTGGATAATTTCCTCTACGGCGGCTGCTCACCGATCAAATATGCACCCAACTCCCAATTCGAATCAAACCTTAATTCACTCCTCACTTCTCTCGTCAACTCAGCCACATACTCCGCCTACAACAAGTACACTATAATGGGCTCGAGCCCACAGGACGTCGTTTACGGGCTTTACCAATGCCGGGCCGACTTAGCCATGCCGGACTGCGCTACCTGCGTGGCCCGAGCAGTGACCCATCTCAGCCCATTATGCCCCCAGACATGCGGTGGCGCCGTACAGCTGGAGGGCTGCTTCGTGAAGTACGATAATGTTTCGTTCGTTGGGGTCGAGGACAAGACGGTGGCGATGAAGAAATGTGGGCCGTCCGATGGTTATAATGCGGATCAGATGGGCCGCCGCGATGCGGTGCTTGCGGGGCTGAATGGGGCGGGTGGGGCGTATCGGGTCGGAGGGTCCGAGGACGTTCAGGGGGTGGCGCAGTGCGTTGGGGATTTGAGTATGGGGCAGTGCCAGGATTGTTTGACGGAGGCGATACGGCGGTTGAAGGCGGAGTGCGGCGGCGCGGTGTTTGGGGACATGTTCTTGGGCAAGTGTTACGCCAGGTACTCCACTGGTGGGGCCCATGCTTACTCCAGGTCCAATAACCATGGTAAGTTTTTACAGCCACGTTAATTTCTTGATGTTATATAAGTTAAAAGTTGAATGCCATGAAGTCTATTCTATAAGAGTTTAAATTGGAATATCTATTCCCTTCAAGAAAAAAAAATTGGGAATATATATTTTACTTTGGTGTTAATTTTGTATTATATATATATATAGTAGTACATATTTGTATTATATTTTATTAAAGAATATCAAACGTATATATAAAATTTAATTAAAATAGGGATAATTGAAAAACCTACCCCGAGGTTTGGGTTAATTACAAAAAAAAATGAGATGTTCAAAAATTAATATTTTTGAGATTTGATTCCATGTTTAATGTAAGTGGTAATTGCAATACTTTTACAAATGTAATGGGGACGTTTAAAATGGTTTTGCTTAATACATATTAATCAAATCTCATAGGAGTTTTTGTAATTTTCAAAAATTTGTGGGTTTTTTTTTGTAATTAACCCAAAATTTTGAGGGTAGTTTTTCTAGTTATACCTTAAAATAATTAGTTTATAACAACAATATAAAATATATTATTAAATTGAAACAGAATATTTGTACTATAATATTAAAACTTTTACCACGGCATGGAATTATATGATAAAAAAAAAAAGAAGTAATGTTATCATTGTTGTAATGCGGTATGATCATGATAATTTGATTTTAGATATTTGAATTTATTCTGTCACATTCCATTATATATTACGTACTTAAATATATATTATAATGGATATCAATTGGAAAAAATAGCGGGTCTTTTAGGTTCTTTATGATAAATTAATCATCAACACTTTTGTGAGTACTGAAGCTCACGTAGAAACATGTAGAGAGTGCTGATGTGTTGGTAGAGCTATATATCAAGAAATTAAATAATTAAATATATATTACTAAAGTCATAATTTATTTTCCATTACAGGTTCGTTTCATAGCGAGTCAGAGAAGACATTTGCTATAATAATTGGATTGCTAGCTGTGGTTGCATTGGTCATCATCTTCCTCACTTTTGTGAGGAGGTGCTGTGGAGGAAATGGTGAGACATTAACATACTCTCCACTTTTTAATTTCTTAATTTATATACCTTCCACTCATGTTTCCAATTTTACTCACTTCTATTTTTAAAATTATATATAGGGTTAGTGACAATAAGTAAATAAAGTAACTAATTAAAAAAACTCGGAGATGTTTCAAAATTACTAAAATACGTTCGATATTTGATTATGCATTTCAATTAAGAGATAAATGTAATATCTTTATAAATATTTGGTAGGTTTTTATAGTTTTTTCTTAAGAAGAGAAAAAATATAAGGCAAAATCAAATCTCAATGGGGGGTTTTTGCAATTTTCAAAAAAATCTGAATTTTTAATAGCCCAAACCCAGGGGTTTTTTATAATTATTCCTTATGTATATGTCTGGGATATATAATGGTTTTCAAATGTGAAGAATAATTCTATATACAATGTAATCCAAATCTCTATTTCATATGGGTTTCATGTTCTATTCTAATAACATCAATACACGCACACATGTACAATATATTGATGATGACATTTTATATACTTGGTCCGTAACAGTGATTTTAGAATATAAAATGAAAGATAGTTTGATATGGAGGATCTCGTTTGTAAACAAAATTTCATGAACTTTATCATACTAACTTCAGCTCATCAAATCTTCATTATTATAGTCTCAGATTCACTGGTGGATATACTAGAATATTTCCTATTGTTACTAACACTGATTGATTAATTGGGATAATTATTTGCTTTTTGCAGGTAAATAAGCAAAAAGAAATTAAAGGTCGGGCATGCAATTAGACCATATCCCATCTGAACCAGCTGCATCCAAGATTTGCTTTTTGATAGCCTTTAATTTGTGCCTTTCCATTTTCTGCATGGTGGACATCAACTTGCCTCGCTCCTTTTTCTGAAAAAATAACTTTGTATTTCTGTCCCAAAAGACTGTTGGAATTGGTCTTTGATAAATGGGGTGTTGACCCGATTTTGACCAATTAATTAAGTGGTTTCCATTTGTGAAAAATGGAATTAAATTATTTGTAAAAATTCTACTTAGAGAGTAGATGAGAATAGCATTTGAAATTTCTCAAACCGATTCCGGTGCAAAAGTCGATCCTACGATTGAAAAACACACGAAAAACTCAGATTATAACCAATCATTTGCATCATACGAGCATATTGATTTTCCCTTTCGTTCAAAGCTTGAAAGTTGAACTTTCTCGTTGTTATTTGTGTTTCGAGTTTTCAAGTCTGTCAACTCGAGACGTAAAAGTCGTTGTATCTAGAGGCGACGCCGGAACCGTAAGCACTCGGTGTACGGGCGTTTGCGTCTTGCGGAGGCGATTCGAAATCGGCCTCGACTTAAACCATACACTAAATCCAGCCATTTTTCGAAAAGCAGAAACCATACACCAAACAAATTTTACCCAACAAAGACAACATTAATAGAAAAAGTTGTGTGTGCAGGAGCATGAACTCCAATACAGACTTAGTAGAGAAGGAAATGGACATTCCACCTTCTTCTCCACTTAACAAAGTTGTGTTGTCTAATGTGAAGAAATTACCTATTCTTTTTTTCATAAAGGTGTATATGATCTTTCTTTTGTGCAAAAGACATCATCTTTATTTTATTTGTACTTTTTGGCTTTGTCTCAATAATAGCTCTCACAAGTTTACTTAGCTATTTGCTAAAAGTTTTAGATTTTATTAATAAATATTTACCCACAACAATTTTACATACACTTTACAGACTACAATTATCTTAATATTTAACTACTGAATTTTCTATAGGCAAACAAATTTTTCTTGTAGTATAACCTGATCCCAATAAATGTTGCTTATAATTAATTTTAGCAATGAACGGAGCAGAACGACCGCCTTAAAATAATTAATATTAGCCACGAAAAATAAATAGATAACAACACATATTTTTGTCGTAAAATATTTTTTTTGGCTAAATTGCATATTTGGTCCACTAACTAACATCAAGTTGTATTTTCGTCCAGTAATTTATGGGTATGACAAAATAGGACACTAATTTCTAATTTATTGCACATTGAGTCCAATCTTTCTTCGGCAACTAAAAAAACAATCGGAATTGCTCCGAAAACTTGATGATTTTAACCCGTCCATATGAAAATTAAAATAATTCAATATATCAATGTCATTAAAATTGGCTAAGGGGTTTATATCTCCAAAATTTTGGAGCAATTTCGGTTGATTTTGCAATTGTCGTTCGAGATTCAACTCAATGTGCAAAAACTTATTAGTGTCCTATTTTCTCATACTTCTAAATTTTTTTTGGTAATTAAATTATTTAAATTTTAACTATGCAAAAACTAAATTTATTGCGAAACATAATGTAAACGGCGATTTTTTTGGAGTTCTTTCATCGTCAAAATGCATTGTGATGGTCTTATTGCGACTAAGTTGGCGACAGAGAGAAAAAAATTTCGTCTTTTTTACAGTTCTTACTATTAAATTTATGAAAACCCAAATAAAAATTCTTATCACCTTATCATTAATAATTTTCCGCATATATGTATATTAGTTTTACACAAAAACTTGTGTCAAACCGTCTACGGGTCTTTTCCGTTAGACGGATCCAACCCAACCTGGGTTTTTTTTCGTAATTTCATGCACCGGTGGCATGCTTGTAATATTCTGGGATAGTGCATCCGAAAAGTATTAGTAGTTCCTCGAAAAAGTATTAGTAGTTCCCTAGAGAGTATTTTAGTAGTTCTCCAGAATATAATTAATTTTTCGAATTCGAAAAGTATTAGCGATCAATATTAGTAGTAACGATGAAATGTATAGTAATCTGCTTGAACAGTTTTTTCAGTAATCCTCTTGAAAAGTATTTATTTTTTCCATCAAGAGTATTAGTCCTACTAAAACTTATTAGTAGTCTTATTTAAAAGTATTATGTTTTCCGATTAAATGTATTTTAGTATTCCTCTTCAAAAGTAATAGTTTTTCTCATAAAAAAGTATTAGTAGTTCCCCATAAAAGTATTAGTTCTTCCCCCAAAAAGTATCAATAGTCATCCTGAAAAATATTTGGTAGCACCCCTAAAAATATTAGTTTTCCCTCCGAAAAGTATTAGTAGTCCTCCTAAAATGTATTACCAACTCTCCTAAAATGTATTAGCAGCGACCAGCGGATGTGGTATTGGTACTTGTGCGGGCTGTTGGTGGGCTGACGGGTTGGATATTTGGATCCGTCTAACGAATTAGATCCGTTAGACCGTCTGGCAGGAGACTAACTAACCCTTAATTTTAATATACTGCCGATTTAAACTGATCTAGATATATTAAAATTAATTCATTTATACTCTAAAATTTCGATTTCTCAAAAGAAATATAATATGAATTCAGACCGACCTAGAAGTTAGATATATAAACAAGAGGTTCTATGTTCAAATTTCTTAGTTATATATATAAACAGACCGATCAATTTATTAATAAACAAAATTCCATAATAAGTTTACAGAATTCTGAACTCAGCATTATTGCCCGTCAGAAATATTGACTATTAAATATTTCTCCTCTTTACTAATTTAAACTTCTAAATAGAGTTGTCTTTCAATATATAAGCGTAAAGTCATAAAGCAAAAAGCCTAATCACTTCTCAGTGCTGGGAAAAAAAAAGTACTTATAAGTTACAAATTGAACTTGATAATTAACAATATTTATGTAGAAGGAATCTTGCTGTATATTCTCATACTCCTTATTTCAGCTTTAGATATACTTAATTACAAAGATTTCATGATGGACAAAGAATCTTTTCCTGCATGGATCAGACGTACACTAAATTAAAGCTAGAGCATTTGTGAGAAAAAGGTTTGCATTATTGAAGAATTAACCAGCAAATTTTCTTGCATCACTTTTGACACGGCCCATGCAACAGGTGTATGTTATAATAAGACACAAAACATGGTTGTAAAGTTAAATTGCATGATCATAAGTTTATAAAGGTGGGTTTCTGCATATTCAAGACGTAGCCAAGGACCAAGGGCTTGGATTGGTTTCTTAATTGGGTATATTTAAAACTTTATATCGAATTTTGGGATAATTACATAGATTATTATTTTCGTGCTATCAATAGTTGGGTTTATTTTACAGTGACCAGGTTTTTTAGTTATTCCTCATACTCTAAAATATTTTTTAGCCATTTTTTTAAACACATATTTTTTTAGTCATTTTGACACGTGAAAATCCAAAATTGTCTCATAAGTTATTTTACATCATTTCGCGTCACACACACCCATAACTCGGCATAAGTTACTTGTGACCAAAAAATTGATTCTGACGACTAGCAAACATGGCTTCGACGATGACAGCATCAGCATCGCAACAGGTAATTGTTAGAGGTGAGACTTGAGTTGAGAGTTGATGGAGAGGTGGAGTGCTTCGCGCAGAGAATGAGGTGATGGCTGTAGAGGACGCCCCGGGGTGCCTCCCCTGACCCCGGGTAGCCACAAGGGCGCGCCCAGGCACCCTCCCCGGCGGAGGAGGCGCACCCCCGGGGGTTTCTCGAGCCCCCCAATCCATTTTTCTGCCCATTTTCCCCGTCTTCCCCCGAGTTTCCGTATGTTTAGGGCCACGTCCCGATTAAGTACTTCTTCCATCCTACTCGGAGGTCGAGGTGTTACTGGGCGTTCTATCCTCAGTTCAGTTCCATGTCCACATTTCTCCACAGAGTTTGATATTCCTCCCCTTACTCCAGACTTGTATATCGATGGTGATGTGGGATAGAGATTGTGCCGAATTCCAGCTCAATTTATGAGTCTTCTCAGGAGGAATCCAAAATTGATATCTCGAAGAGATCCGTATCACCAAGTAACAACATAGGATTCCTCCCGGGAGTAGGGTAGTTGTGCCGAGAGAGTTGACCAATCGATTGACTTCCACTTATCTTTGTAGGTTGCGTGAGGTGGCTAGAGCTTCCTTCGGCTTTTGTGATGTTGGCCCCAGGTCCAGGTGATAGGTTAACTCATCCCCCCGAGTGCTTCATCTCGGTATACCTTTATAGCTTCTCGTTGGCTTCGTGCTTCCTCCCGATATTTCCTCATCTGAATCCTTAGGTCGGTGGGAGCATGCGTTGGTCAGATGATTTCTCAAGCCTATGCATGTATACGAGGATATCAGCATGTCCTGCGGCAGTTGCGCTTGGTTCCGACCGTAGATGGGTTCCATTCTGTGTTCTATGCCCAGAGGTCTCTGTTCGCCTATTTTTTTAGCTTCACCGCAAGTGTACGGATCAGTTTATAGAATAGGGTTTGCAAGGTCGAATCCACAGGGATTAATAAATTAATGTACCAAGTATTGGATTATAATAGTCCTATTTTTATCTAAACTATCGAAATTTGAAGGGTTGGTTTTATTACTACTAAAGCAGAAATTAATCCTAAAATAACAAAGCATAGAACGATTGAAAGATCAAGTATGCATAGATGGATTCTGGGTTATGGTTTGATTAATATCCCACTTTTTTGCTCAAATTAAGCAAACCAAGGTTAAGCATATTCTCCTCTATAGACCAATCACCAAAGTAATTTACCCCTCTCTCGAGATGTATGTAAAAGCGTTGATTGGAATATCTATGCTAGCATCTCTACTCAACATGAGATACCCAACTCCCAAAAGTTCAAAAGATCATAAGATCTCACAAATATTCACTGAGACTTCTCAATCATGCAATCTATTTGTGTCAAGTACTCAAGATCTAGTATTGAAACTCATCGGTTAGAATTATGAATCAATACATCAAACAAGTTTAGATCAAAGGCCTTTTGATAAAACAAGAATTAAAGCAAAGTACTTGAATAGAGAAAGAAAACATTAACTTCAATTATCCTTAATCATCACATAAAAGTGTTTATTAACCTACTCCCAAACTCGGGAATCACAAGATGTTTAGCCAGACATCGAAGATAAACAATTCATAGACAAATTATTCATAATCAAAATCTAACTAATTGAAATAACGATACAGTAGAATGAGTGACTCGAGGATGATGATGTAGGTCCCAAGGGGTGTGAATGTAAGGTTTAGAAGGGGGTTGAATAAACCTTACCAACTTTTCAAATTAGTCCTTATAAATATTCAGAGTTAATACTTCACAGTTGTGTCCTTGATGGACAGCTAAGTTAGTTAATCAAGTAGAGTTAGTCACTCAACATACTCGACCGAGTTTGTTGATAGAATAACTCAGCTATTTTGACTAAAGACTTAACTCGATTGTGATTTGTTTTTTGGGAGACTTAACACCCTTGAATTTGGTTAAATTTGTTTTAATACTCGGTTTTAGCACTCGAGTTGATTATCAATTGGATAGCAAATTTATCGTGAGATATAAAAATAAGATGAGAAATTAAAGTGCTGAAATGTAAATGACACAATGAGTTTTTATAGAGGTTCGAAGATGGGGTAATTCTTCTACTCCTCTCTTCTCCAACTCCTGGAGGAATCCACTAAGTATTGATCAATATACGAGTGGTTAATGATCCCGAGATACAAGTCTTGATCACACACGGTGACTTGATCCTTTGGGACTCGATCCGGAGATGCCTTGGTCACACAGTGGCTTCTCGCACGACTCGGCCTTTCTTCACAGAGAAGCATTTGCCTTGCTACTACTGACCCACTTGCTTAAGTTCCTTGGATTTGATCACGAAGCCCTCCAACTAGCTTAAGCTTGGTTCGACCTTGAACCTTTCTACAATCCCTCGTGGAATGTAGACCCCTTGATTCTTCAAAAATTTCCTCTTCAACCGATTGAAGTTATCTTTCCTTCACGGGTGAGTGTTGGATTGATTTCCTTCGTAATGTAGGCTTGAGGATTGATCTTGAATGTTTTGAGAATATTTTAGGTTCTGATTCAAAAGTTTGCTTGAATGTTCGTGGTTTAGGTTATCAAGGTAACCCCTTCTCAAATAAATTCCTCGGCCTTTTATAGTGATCTTTCAAAAATGCTGCCCGTTGAAGAGATAGGCTTATTTTTTAAAGTCACTTGTGGTCGTTGGCTTGTCTTGTTGCGTTCTTGGAATTGCCATTTCCTCGTATGAATGATTCTTGACTTTCGGTGTTCGACGACACAGTGCAAGTGCTTCCCATTGGTTTATTCCTCTTGCACGCTCGAACCGAAAGCACTTCAAGAAAGGCAATATGGAGGTATTACTTGTTTAAGTAATTCTCTTGATTTGCAACGGATCTCTTTGATTGTCTTGACTTGACCGCATTTTCTTAACATCCCCAGGTGACTTGAGTCGCCTTCCAATCATTTGATGACTCTTCATCACTTCAACCTTGAGACATTTTGTCTTGAGTTGTCTTGACCGATACTTTACTTTTGCACCTTGATCGAGTTCCGTCTTCTCTTCTTTGCCATACTGTTTGCCTTGCAATGAGTCTTCCTTCTAGTCTCCATTGTCTTCTTGCATGTTTAGGCATAGCCGACTTTCGGCTCGACCATTTCTATCTATTACAATGCGCGGTTTACAACAAAAATGGGGTGCCAACTTCCTATTCTAAGTTTTACATGGCATTCATCAAAATCTACAAAATAATTTCCCAACAATTTCCCCCTTTTTGATGATGCCAAAACTTAAAACATTCATACAATTATTTAACAAACAAAGATACATACTGACCAAATGTAGAACCACAGAATGTATGTTTAGAATCGATCTTTTATTGATCATAATATTCTTGTTCTTTACATAGCTGTTTCAGAGTGTATCGAGCTTAAGTCAAAAAAAAAAATTGTATCGAGCTTAAACGGGCTTAGACTAACCATGTTGTTCTATATCTACTCACGTATAGAAATTGCATAATTTTATTCAATGTACGAGAAGACTTACATAAAGTGTCTTTACATAGTAAAATACATGAAGGGGTGGACAACAACACTTCATCTCCTTCACGCCTCCTTCCTTCATCTTCTTGACTCTCATCATCTTCGACCTTTTTCTCTTTTTCTCATCTTCACCGCCTTCTTCTTTTTATACGCCCTTCCGCGGCCTTCATCTCTTCTTAGTTTTTCTTGTCTTTCCTCCCACAAGTTGAGTTTTTCTCTTATTATCTTCTTCAATTCTCTTAACATACTCGGCAGATTGTTCTTTGCCACTTGCGGGTTGGCTATTTCAAATCCACCCAGTAGATCCCTCCTTTCTTGCCGGATCTATGTACTCAATGTTTTTAGGCGAGTTCTAGGTCTGAAACCTCATCCTCCACCATCGCTTCTTCCTCCGCCTCAGGGCGTGTATTTATCTTGGGGCCTTCTTTTTCCCAGTTGAGTGACCAGCAGAGTGACCAACAGAGCGATTGCGGTGGTTTTGTCTGTCGGCCTTCTTCACATAGTGTGAGACCTTTTTCCCAAGTACAAATCCCGGCTTGAGCCATGGACATGTTTGCGAAATAACCTTGAGATGCGGCGTCTTGAATTCATCAACAGATCTTGGCTCGGCCCGAAGCATCCGAAATGGCATAGGTGTCTCTGTCTATTGGAATGCCTCCATGTTGTTTTGAGAATATCCATAACTCGGGCATTCATCCTTCCTTCCACTTCCTTCATCCCTCGCTTCAATGTCTTTCTCTTTTCGGCCATTGGTACAAACAGAGTGTTGGAGTGGCGAGTCATCGGGAGTTTTGATAATATCACCGTGTGACAAGATCTTCTTGGGGGTTTTAGCAATCATCAAGGTCACATCTTTCGAACCTTCCCCTCAACAAACTTCCCTTTCTTCTCTCTTATTACTTCCTCAACTGTCTTTCCCTTCACAACTACTTCCTCCTTCTCGCCTTCGAGGATCCCTTCGCCTTTAGGTATTCCTCTTCCCCCTTTTTGGCATCATCAAAGGAGAGAGAGGAACCCCTGAAACAAGCTAGCAAGCAAGAAGTCTAGTCTGCTGATAGTTGAGTTCGTCAATCGAATACTACGGAGTAAGCCGCACGGAACTCGAGCGGGTGGCATTGGATTCATTTGCTACCAACTTCATCTCGGCCATGAGGAGATCGAATTTTCGATCCATATTCTCTTCCACACGCAGGAGCTCGTTCTTATTATGTTCACGCAGCAGCCTTTATCTCTCGTAGTATGAGATTCATGCATTTGTTCAATGTGCTCTTGCAATTTTGTTTTTGCATCGGCATTCTCACCCGCCAGACTAACAACTTGTTGAACAATGTCCTGAAATATCGAGCTTGTTCCACACGCATTGTTTGTTTGTTGCCACCACTCACGGATCGACTATTATGCCTCTCAAATCGGCAGTGAAGGTTGGCGTCCCGTTATCCGGCCTCATGTCCGGTGAGGCCTGGTGCCTTTCCATTTTTTCTATCTCAGCAAATAAGGCTTTGAACACGTCCCCTAACTCATTTGTCACCTCTGCTTTTGGTGACGGCCAAGCAGCGTCAAAGTCATAGTCACTGGAACAATTGTCTCGATGGAATAACAGGATCAGAGTCGGGAAGCGCTCACGATCTTTAGCGATTCTTCAGGGAGGTCGGTACCTCCAGAGAGAAGGGAAATGATTCTACGAAAGGATCATCACGGGCAACTCGGAATCGTTCAATGATAATTGGTGCTCGTGAAGTCCCTGTGGAGTCGAACGCCGCTGCGACTTGGGGAGCCTACGCAGTGATGGACTCTGTTTCACCGTGGTCTCATTGTGAAGTCGACCCAGACCTTGCCGAGCCTCGGTTGTCTCAACGGCTTCGGTCTCACCTGGTTTTTCCAAATGAGTTGACTGGTCCTCGGCCTTATCGGAAGCGTCATCGGACGATGATGAGATTTCCATGGGTGGCTCATCATCAAGGTTGAATGTTTGGCGAGTAGTCTTGAGGTCGACTTACTCGTGGTTGGAACATCCTCACCGAGTCTTTGGGATCGACCACAGGGAATGACTCGGCTTCATCGTCTCCTTCCGATCCCAAAAAGGTTACATCGGGATTATCCTGGGAATCGTGAAGAGCACTTATCTCCTTTTTCGATGGATCAATGATAGCATGAGGGATGTTTTGTGCTTGATTTCTCCCAGGAAGTCTCAACCTCCGTTGGCCTTCATTACCTCCTGCAGTCTCAAGCTGCAGCGAGGCTGGACATCCCTTTCGACGAGTGTCATTTGTCTTGGGGTCTTTCGAGGTGGCATCCATTGGAGTCTCAACTCCATGGATTGCACTTTCATCGCCCAGTGTTAATTCCCAAGCAGTTCCATCTCCGTGCCTCGACTACATCACATCAGCGGCGTCATTAGCCTCGCAGAAGCGATTTGGCACTTCACCGAGACGATCACAACTCCCGAGCCTCGTCGATGATAACTTGCTGTGTATTCTCGTGATTGTTCCTTCTCCACTTCGCCTCCTAAATTCATTGTGGAGTCGAGTGCAAAGATCCTCCGACCTTGCTGCGGTGGAGGGAGTTTTCCCACCGGCACACACCACCGGTGAGTGACTTGGAATGGGGTCACTCATATCCGGACTCACATTCCCACCGAGTATTCAGCCGTTGGGAAGGTGGTAACACACCTTCATTAGGGGTTGGCTCGACCGGGGTCCCCACTATCCCGGTTTCATCGCCATTTTCCCTTAACACCTTCCTCCGAATGAGTGGGAAGTGGTGGCGACAACAGGGCAATATCTTCGCACCACTCCCATAGGATCTATTTCCGGCTCGATTTGGAGGACTCTCACCGGTCCCTCCATCATTCTTTGCTCATGTAGGATTCTCGACTCTTACATTGCTTGTCGCATTTTCAACTCTTCGTGGTGGCAAAGAATAGGTCAGATCCTCATCACTTTCTCGATAGGACGTCAAGGTGAGGGTGAGTATGATCGGTGGTGCGGTGAGAGGCGAATCTTGGCCTTCTCACGTGACTCTGGATCTGTTGCTTTAGCCCGTTCGTTTTCTTTTGAATTTGCAGTATATTGATACAATTATCTCGTCAAGGGCTTGCAAAGACCTTTGTCAACCTCAAGAAACCGAAGAGTTCTTCTTCTTCAAAGAATGAACTCTGGTCTTTCAAATCGCACTCGGATAGGCTCGGGTTCAATTTTCTCCACTATCGCAGACGACTTTGGATATCTGGATACAATGGAGAGTACATGATTACATCGTCTTCATCATTCTCTTGCCGCCCTTGTTTCCGGGGATTAAGGATAGCAGACTTCGCTTCTCAACATCCTCGGTAGCCTGTTACGGTGGAGAAACAACCGTCAACGGGTGATTCGGTTGTCTCGGCCATTCCTTGATCCTCGGATGTTTGTCTCACAAACTGGTCTTCGAGTTGCCTCTTGATCGGCCTCATTGAGACTTGGCCGTTTCATCGATCACGTCGGAGACTCTATTTGTCCAGCGATCTCGGGTATCTTCTCACCGAGTGGTGACTCGGCCGGTTTCTTAAGCTCGGAATGCTTGAAAATTCTTCTTCTTCTTTTTATTTGTACAAGAGGGATTTTGGTTCGGATAAGGTTTCTTCCGAGCAGGCGGCGGGGCGTGCTATTGTCTTCTTCGAGGAGTGGCCATTTTGGCTTGTCGCTTCTCCTTTTCTTGACGACCGGAGAAGGTATTTGAGATTCCTTCTCCGCTGGGGTGCAGGGAGAGACATCGCTGCGGGGCAGTGCTTGGCCGCAGGGGCAGGAGCAGATTTCTTTTTCTTTCTTTGCAGGGGCAAATCTTCTTAGAACATGCAGGGGCAGCCTTCTTCTTTGGTGGAGATGAGCATTGTATCTTCTTGGTCACCTGATTCCCTCACTCGTGTCGATCCTCTTGGCGTATGCTCTCTTCGTGCGCCCGGATAGGTTTGATCTCGAATATCTCTTGTTTACATGGAACACCTTTCCATGTCGAAGAGGGACTCATTTTACTTCCATCACCGCCAATCACGGGCCATATCCTAGGGAACCTCCAAACGTTCCATCCTCCTTGAAGGATTTGTTCCCAACATTCTCGCGTAGTCTGCTGTAGACAAACTCAGCCCGATTCACTTTATGTTCTTCAACAATCGCATGGCCATTACGATCAACTTTGCTTTGGGACGGTGGTCAAAGCCGCCAAATTTGATATCTATGCATTTGGCAACGATGTCCAAAGAATTTGTGGTAGTCCTCCTTCACAGACCTCTTATTAGATGTGTAGACTACTTTTCAAAGATAGTCGGACTTGGCTACTTCCTTCCAAGCAAATCAGTCAACATCAGCTTCATTAATTTTCGACACTCCTTCCGCGGTAACAAGCGGTGTTCCGCCAAATCCTGGCGAGTAATGATGAACTCCTTTCCATGAACAGAGGACTTGATGCCCTCATCGTGAACCTCAGCGTTCACGTAGAACTGTGCGACCTTTTCCACATAGGTCATCGGAAACTCCAATGTCGAAACGGTTTGCCAGGCGTTTCGATCAACTCTACATCCAGCGTAGTCGAGTCGAATAACCAATTAGCTTGAATCCACCTTCCTTTGGATACCATAAGCCAACTTCTTGGCTTCCTTTCAAATATCTCAAGATCCTCTTGGTTTTGATCATGTGGCTTTCGTTTGGAGCAGATTGAAATCTTGCACATACACCTACAAAGACAAAGGTGATGTCCGGCCCGCTTTGTGAGATAAAGCAATGATCCAATAAGTGCTCAGATCTTGTTTGATCTACAGTGCTTGCCATCCGCATCCATATCCATTTTGATCGATGTATTCATTGGTATTTTCACGAAGACTTCTCTTCCATACCAAATTTCTTCATTAAATCTCGGTGTATTTTGTCGACTTATGAAGGTTCCATCCTTCACTGTTTCACTTGGAGTCCAAGGAAGAATGTCGACTCTCCCATCATGCTCATTTCGAATTTGCTTTGCATAAGATTTGAAAATTTATCACACTGACTCTTTGTTTGTGGATCCAAAGATGATATCATCCACATATATTTGAACAAGCAGTATACTCTTCCTATCTTGAATTCTGAAGAGTGTTCTGTCCACTTTGCCTTTTGTGAATCCGTTCTCAGTCAAGAATTGTGACAATGTATCATACCATGCTCTAGGTGCTTGTTTCAACCCATATAGAGCTTTCTTGAGTTTGTATACTTTATCTCCAAGAGTCTTCTGCTCAAATCCTGGAGGTTGTTCAACATACACTTCTTCTTCCAGTAAACCATTAAGAAATGCACTCTTTACATCCATTTGATATACAATAAAGTTCTTGTGAGCTGCATAGGCAAGAAACATCCTTATGGCTTCCAATCTTGCCACAGGAGCAAATGTTTCATCAAAATCTATCCCTTCTTCTTGGCAATATCCTTTGGCTACCAATCTTGCTTTGTTTCTTACCACGTAACCTTCCCATTCATCTTGTTTTGAATACCCATTTAGTGTCAATAACATTTTGATGGGTAGGTCTTTGAACCAATTCCCACACTTTATTTCTTTCAAACTGATTCAGCTCTTCTTGCATGGCTTGAATCCAATGTGTGTCATCCAATGCTTGTGACACATCTTTAGGCTCTATTTGTGAGATAAAGCATGTGAACATTGCTTTTTGTTGAGCTCGGGTCTCGTTTTGACACCTTCTCTTACATCTCCAATGACTAGTTCGGTGGATGGTCTCGAGCCATCTTACATCAGGTTGGAGTAAGTTAGCTGGATTGATCGTCTTGCAATTTGTGTTGCTTTGATCGCTCTCTCATCATCGCTAGCTTGATTTTCCAACTGTTTTTGAGACTCGGCTATCTCATCTTCATCCGGGTTTATAATTCCACTTGACTTGAAGATAGGGACTCTTCGCATGGTTGGTTGATTGATTTTTTATCACCGACTCTTCAATGTCTTCTCCATTTACATTTGGCTCATCAAACACCACATGAATGGATTCCTCTCGTAACCATAGTTCTCTGTTGAGTACTCAGTAGGCTTTGCTTTGTTTGAGTATCCCAAGAAGATACCTTAATCGCCTTTAGCATCAAAAGCCTTTAAATTATCTTTGCCATTGTTATGGATGAAGCATTTGCATCCAAATATTCTAAAATATGCAACATTTGGCTTTCTCCCCGTCCAAATCTCATAGGAGTCTTTGTCGCTCTCTTGTTTATCATGCATCTATTTTGAGTGTAGCATCTTTGTGTTTATTGCTTGACCCAAAATCTTTTAGGTAGCCCCTTGACTAACATGGTCATTCCGCTTCTTTGAGAGTTCTATTCTTCTTTCTCGCAACTCCATTCTCGCTATGGAGTCCTTGTCAGCAGATAATTCATGGCCAATACCATTTTCAATACAATATCGAGTTATTATACCATTGACAAACTCGGTTCTCACGAGATCTTATTTTGATAATGGTTTGACTTTTCTCATTTTGAATCCTCTTCATGTTTGTGGTAGTTTTCGCAGTTGTTTCTTTCTTCTTACACATGAATATTGTCCATGTATATCTTGAGTAGTCATCTACTACCACCAAGGTGTATTTCTTCCCACTTATGCTATTTTGGTTCAATGGACCAAATAGATCCATATGTAGCAGTGCAATATTCTAGTTGAAGATGGACATGTCTTTTCTTTGAATGATGATTTGATTTGTTTTCCTTCGACATGCATCACATATACTCTCCTTCTTGTATCTCGAAGTCCGAAGTCCTTCCACAAGATTGCTTCACGGCAAGCTTGTTAATTGTTTTGAAATTCAGGTGACTCACTTCTTGTGCCACAACCAACTTGATTCAATTTGTGCTTTCTTTGCTAACAGACAGTGCTTGGTGTTGCAGTTGACCAATCCACGACATACATGTTCTTTTGTCTGCATCCTTGCAACACAACTTCATTTGATTCAGTATCCTTGATTTGGCATATACCCATGTTAAATCCAACATTATAACCCTTGTCACAAAGTTGGCTGATGCTTAGCAAGTTGAAGTTGAGTCCTTCAACATATGCAACATCGATATTTCTAATCCATTTTTCTTGATGGATCCAGTGCCCTTATTTCTCCGGAGCTTCATTTCCTCCAAATATGACTTTTGCACCTCGACTTCCTTGAATTTCGATAGATTTTTCTTGTTTCTGTCATGTGCCTGGAACAGCCACTATCCATGTACCAGGTTCCTTGGGACTCAGCTGTTCCTTGAACCTGCAATCAAGGAAATTAAGTTTTAGGTACCCATACTTGCGTGGGTCCTGAGGGGTTAGTATTATAAGATGATCCAACCAGCCTATAGCCAAATGATTTGACCCAAGAGGTTGCCATCTATCAGTGCCATAATCATAATTAATTTTAGCAAATTGCTTGGGAGTTCTAGGTTCATACTGCTGTCTCTTTTGTCTATATGCCTGTGTATGTGTTTTAGCAATTTCCTTCTTTGGGTAGTTGTGATATCTCTGAGTGTAGTGCCTAGGTGCATATGTGTGTCTTTGATGAAAGCTCTTATACCTTTGGAATGGCCTTTCTTGAGTTCTAGGCCTTTGCCATTTGGGCTTATATTCCATAGGTCTTCACGATAGTTCACATTATTCCAATCACTTGGCTTGGGTACTTTCTACCATTCCCTTCATATGTGTTTCTTTTATAGAACGGGGTTTTGGTAGCTCTGTTTCTTCTTTCAGTATCTCCTGTTTGGAGTTTGCTGAGGAACTCGGCTGGATTTCTTCTCAGCTGTCCTCTCAGCACACTCAACTGGCTGTTTTCCTTTTCCTTTATAGCCAAGGCCAGTTTGCTTGTGATTGTGCTTTGGAATAAATGTGTGTGCACCATTTGGAGTTTTGGATTTTAGAGATACTTCATTGCTTGAAGATCCTTTTTCCAAAATCACTTTTGGAGCTTGACATAGCACAGAGGAATTAAATCCTAAGCCTGTCTTGTCTCCACATTCTCTTTGGCTCATAATAAGATCATCCAATGATTTAGATGCCTTAGTGAATGAGGCAATCACATTTTTGAGGTCATTCTCCTCTTTTCTATAGCCAGTTATCTCTGCTATTAGCTTAACATTTTCGGCCTTTTAGACTTTCATTCTCATCAGCTATTTGACTTAGGGTACTCAGCTCCTTAGTCAGCTGTGAGTTTTGGCATTTGAGTAGGTTGTTTTCCTCATTTAGTAGTGTGTGTGAGGATTTAATGTGTTCAAAATCTTTCATCATTTTTTTAATGAATCATAAAGATCGGTGGGTGATGACGTGTGTGTGTCACGGTCACTATCACTTGAATCGAGAGTGATGAATTAGAGTGTACCTCATCTTCTTGGTCGGGTTGGTCTTGTTCCTTGGCCATTAAAATCAAGGCTTCTTCTTCGAGAGTCACTTGAGTAGTCGCCTTCACTACTCTCGAATCATTTGTGTCTTTTGACTTGGTTGTCTCAACGATCTCTGCAGCCCAACATTGCCTTTTTCTTTTCTTGTCTTCTTTCTCTCAAGACCTTTCTTTCCTCTTCATTCATGTATTTGTTGACTACAGGGATATGGGCAATCAATGGCATATTGACCTGTTTACTCATAGTTCCAAAGATAGATTTTCAACCTTTTGATCGGCTCTTTCCATTCTTGGATTGCCCTTTGATATTCAACTTTTTGATGCTCTGCTCTCTTGGTTGGTCTATCTTCCCTTGACTTGGAGGGAGCCGAGTGTCTTACGGAGGATTCACCTTTGCTTCTTTTGTAGTTCTTATTGAAGAACTTGTTGAATCTTTTAACCATCAGGGCAATCTCCTCTTGGTCAATGACTTTGACCTCGGCTCTCTTGCCATCCTTAACAATTAGAGTACTGTTTTGGGCACGATTGTCTCCTCCTGGTCTTTTCTTCTCGGCTCAAATTCGTAGGCTTTGAGATCCGAGAATAGCTCATGGTTGGATGTCTTGGATAGGTCCATGGAATGTCTTAGTGCCATGACCTTCATTTCCCATTGGTGAGAGACTTCTTAGAATCTTCATACACATTTCTTCTCGTGTATATTCTTTTCCAAGTGCGAGATAGCTCATTGGTAATTTACGAAACCGAGCATCCGGTTGATCCAAGGTCTCTCCTGTGATCATTTTGAAATTCTCAAATTTCGTACAACAACCGATAGTTCATTTTCCTTGATTTGCTCCGAGCCCTCACAAATCAATGTTAGTTTGTCCAGCATTTCTTTAGCCGTTTTGCATGATTTGACTTTGTTGAACATGGCTTTGTCCAAGTTTTGTAAAGAATGTCCTTGGCCACATTGTCCAAGTTATATCTTTTCTGTCATTATTTGTCCATTCGGCTCTTGGTTTTTCAACCATAGCGGTTGATGGGAGCAACATCCTCTTCACCTTCGATTTGTAGCTCTCTTTACTGTGTGTTCACCTTCAAAATTTGCGGTGGCCCATCCTCTATTACTATCCACATCTCATCATGTAATCTTTGATAGATGAGCTTGCATATGGATTTTCCAATCATCAAATTCTTCAATTGTGAACATAGGGATGCGTGTCAAATTTGCTTCCATGATAATAACTTTTCTTTGGTAAAAAGAGTTTTGAAAGATCAAGTACTAAAACAGACTTTGAAAAATTTGGAGATCTAGTTCAAGAACGGTGCGGAAAGCTCAATGAACCAACCGCTCCGATACCACTTGTAGGTCCCGGGGGTGTGAATGTAAGGTTTAGAAGGGGGGTTGAATAAACCTTACCAACTTTTCAAATTAGTCCTTATAAATATTCAGAGTTAATACTTCACATTTGTGTCCTTGATGGACGGCTAAGTTAGTTAATCAGTAGAGTTAGTCACTCAATGACTCGATCGATTTGTTGATAGAATAACTCAAATTTGTTTTGACTAAAGACTTAACTCGACCGTGATTTGTTTTCAATGGAAGACTTAACACCCTTGAATTTGGTTAAGTTTGTTTTAATACTCGGTTTTAGCACTCGATTGATTATCAATTGGATAGCAAATTTATCGAGATATAAAAATAAGATGCAAAAATTAAAGTCTTTGAAATGTAAATGACACAATGAGTTTTATAGAGGTTCGAAGATGGGGTAATTCTTCTACTCCTCTCTTCTCCAACTCCTGGAGGAATCCACTAAGTATTGATCAATATACAGAGTAGTTAATATCGAGATACAAGTCTTGATCACACACGGTGACTTGATCCTTTGGGACTCGATGCCCGGAGATGCCTTGGTCACACAATCGGCTTCTCGTGCGACCCGCTTTCACACAGTCGCGGGCGATTGCTTTGCTACTACTGTACCCCACTTGCTTAAGTTCCTTGGATTTGATCACGAAGCCCTCCAACTAGCTTAAGCTTGGTTCGACCTTGAACCTTTCTACAATCCCTCGTGGAATGTAGACCCCTTGATTCTTCAAAAATTTCCTCTTCAACCGATTGAAGTTATCTTTCCTTCACGGTGAGTGTTGGATTGATTTCTTCGTAATGTAGGCTTGAGGATTGATCTTGAATGTTTTGAGAATATTTTAGGTTCTGATTCAAAAGTTTGCTTGAATGTTCGTGGTTTAGGTTATCAAGGTAACCCTTCTCAAATAAATTCCTCGGCCTTTTATAGTGATCTTTCAAAAATCGCCGTTGAAGAGATAGCTTATTTTTTAAAGTCACTTGTGGTCGTTGGCTTGTCTTGTTGCGATTCTTGGAATTGCCATTTCCTCGTATGAATGATTCTTGACTTTTCGGTGTTCGACACAAAAGTGCAAAGTGCTTCCCATTGGTTTATTCCTCTTGCACGCTTCTCGAACCGAGCACTTCAAGAAAGGCATATGGAGGTATTACTTGTTTAAGTAATTCTCTTGATTTACGCGGCAACGGATCTCTTTCGATTGTCTTGACTTCTGATCGCATTTTCTTAACATCCCCAGGTGACTTAGTCGATTCCAATCATTTGATGACTCTTCATCACTTCAACTTGAGACTTGGCCGTCTTGAGTTGTCTTGGATCGATACTTTACTCATTGCATCTGTTGCACCTTGATCGAGTTCGTCTTCTCTTCTTTGCCATACACACCGCTTTGCAATGAGTCTTCCTTCTAGTCTCCGGTTGTCTTCTTGCATGTTTAGGCATAATCGACTTAACTCACTCGACCCAGCCCTATCTATTACAATGCGGTTTACAACAAAAATGGGGTGCCAACTTCCTATTCTAAGTTTTACATGGCATTCATCAAAATCTACAAAATAATTTCCCAACGAGATGATGATCTCTCGATCTATCTTCAATCCTCGAAGGCGTGGTTGCGGTCTTGATCGATCTCTCGAAGTATCTGATGGAAAACTCCTCTTTTCTCTAGTTTCTAGGGTAAAAATCAGCGTCCCCTTGTTTGTGGCCGCCCCGTGTCTATTTGTACTTCGTTTTGGGTCAAAACCTAGTTGGAAATCTGTCAAACTCTGTTTTCCCGCAGGGGAGCACGGGTCGTGCCATACGGCATGCACGCCCAGCCCGTGCTGGTAGCCGCACGAAATTGTTTTCGCTGAAGGGAGCACGGGCCGTGCTCATACGCACGACCAGCCCGTGCTCCACCCAAACGTCTGAATTTGCTTATCAAGTCTTCATAAGAGTTGTAGCACTCTCTCTTAGCTTTCCGTAGCCACTTGAATCAGCTCAATATCAATTTTGTAGAGAGGGTTATGGCCAAAATACTAAACCCTGCCAGTGCTGGAAATTCCAGACGCGTTTGGACGTTCCTTGAGACAAATCCCCTCGTTGTTTGATCATCCATGCTTCTTTTGACACACGAATCATTACTATAACTCTAGACTCAATATAATTAGCTTACAATTGGGTGTAATCGCCGATTCTTGATGCTTCTAGGTCGCAATGCTCGTATTTGTCACAAAATCACTCCAAATATCGTTAAATTCCTACAAAACGAGCAAAGCGTAATACCTTTTCCACAAAGAGCGAATATATACCATTTCATATGAGTTATTTCATGTTTATAAACAATTATAGCCATAAATATGCCCAAAATACATGCAAAATACATGTCAATCAAACCCCAAACTTAAACTATTTACAGTCCCGGTCAATACTTTATAAACAAGACAACACAAATGGGGTAAAGAAGAGCAACTCAAGAACACCGCATCACAATTCATGTCATTTATCCATAGACATCAAGCACAAACCAACCAAGTTTCAAATAGCTAACACGGAGCACAAGTCTATCAAAAATCATGGCAAATACTTCAAATCACGCCTCTCAGGGATAAAGTGTATACTCTACTCACTAGAATAATAAGGGACGTGTATTCGCTCAAATCATATCAATGTTGAAGAATTACCATATGCTTGCAAATCGTCTCACATCTTCGCCACTCGTTTGTATGCAATTCACAAATCAGAAAGGACTTTGTTTATGGTTGTAATGAAGGCTTTTTGGTTAAGGTAGGGAAATATGGATAAAGTGACTCAACTCAAGCGTATAGATTGGTAAGCACATCGTTTTTCTCTAACAGTTATTCTAATATCAACCAACTATGTACTCCCAATCGCCTTATATCTTATCACCTCTCTATTTCTCCCTTCTTTTTCATACAAATTATTCTGCTTCACCTTACATCACAATTTCCAGCCTATTTCTCGTAATGCCGACTCACTTTTCCAGTCATTTTTTTTTTCAAAATTTCTTTCTTGTTTTTTTTTTGACTCTTTTGTGAGTATCCTCCCTTTTTCTCCTTTTATTCCCAATCACCCAACATACAAACTATTTTCTAACTTCTCGATACCCCTTCATTCACCCCTTTATTCCATCCTTTACTCAATGCTATACGCTCAAGTTTAGGATAACAGATATATCAAAATAAGTTCTAAGGCTTGAAATGTGGTTATCAAAAAATCAGGCAATAAGCTCAAATTGGTTGACTAGGGAAATCAAATATCATAAGGTAGGTAAAAAGGCTTGAAAGGCTTAACAAAAATGGCCTAAAATCATTTTCATGAATGCATACAACATGTGACCTTGACGGAGATACGGAGCAAGTTCTAGAATTCAAATCAACATGATCGACACACTCAATCACAAACAATACCGCATAAGATGAAAGCGATTAATGCTCAAAAACTCACAGGCTTGTACATGCATAATTCAAAGTATATTCACCATGATCCCAATAATCACATGCTCCATATTAATTATTCTCAACCCGGTCAACTCACGCTCAACACCCAATTCAAAACAACCCAAACCGATCCGCACATGCTCCCAAGATCAAGATCACAATCAACACAACAAACACACAATAAGGGTTAACTCACTCCCTAACAACTAGGAAAGCAATAAATGTGCTAAAGCGATAAACGTGCTAAAACCATAACAAAATTCAAACATCTAATGCAATGCAACCTATATGCTCTAAATGCAACTAAATGAATGCAAACGCCACACCCATCAAAAATTACTACCTCTCCCCCCAAACTTGAATGAAATTATAGCGCATAGAAGAGAAGGTAGAATTTCAAAGAAAAGTGTGGATAGGACCTGGATTACTGTGGGGGTGGCGGCGGAAAGTGGCCCTGGGAGGTATGCCATATTTGTATCTGATGCATCATCGCAATATCTCCAACTCCCGTGCTCCGGGCCTGGTGCCCTCCGCCCAACTTATTACCTTTCGGCCAGGCCACTCCACGCACGAGCCATGGCATTTGGCACGGGCGGCCCATGCTATGGGCCGAACTTCCATCCCAAAGTGCAGGCACCGCACGGCCGTGCCATATGGCACGGGCTGACCGTGCGGGGTGTCCAAAAAAATTTCCTTAAGTGCTGGTACCAGCATGTGCCATGCGCATGGCGCACGGACTGCCCGTGCTAGGTACCGCACCTTGTGTTCGATTTTTCCATTTTTTTTTTCGAATTTTTTTTTTAGGGAAAGCAAAAACAAATCATAACTTATGAAAGCAATAAGAAATCCTAACCTAGCAAAGGGAAAAAAACATGGGAAGAAATAAAACAGCAAACCGTTGGGTTGCTCCCAACAAGCGCTTCATTTAACATCTATAGTTTGACGCTTGTAACTCTCATGAATTTGTGCCTCATTTGAATGCATATATTAGCTGTTTTTGGTCATGGTCAAGTGCCAAATTTGCATTGTTTGCACCTAATATTGCATACTTGGGATTTCCATGTAAGGATTGGAGTCCTGGTGTTGGAACTTTTTGCTTTGAGTTACGCGCATGTTGTCCGTGCGCGTACGCATAGTCTGTGCTCGTCTCATTCTGGAATAGTTTTCTTATGGCATCTCGCACGCACTGCCCGAGCGTACATGCACGGTTCGTGTGTTCCTTGTCCTGTTTTTGCTCCTTTTTGGTACTACACACGGGTTGAAAATGCATAGACACACAGTCTGTGTTTGGTTCCGAATTTTCTTGCTTTTCCAGGATCTCCGGCTCCTCGTGTTCGGTACCACTCCTTAGATGAATGGCACTACATTGTTCCTTCATGTTGACTTCAGTGTTCAAAACTGGCCCTCTTGATGTTGTCCACCAACTATCGTGGCTAATTGGCCAACACGGGTTCCAAGATTTTCCAATTGTGTGCCCAGTGTTAGCCAATTGTACTATTTTGTCGATTTAGCCTCATGTTTGTTGAACCTAGGTTCCTTGTTTCATTCATAAATGCGGTGAGGACGTCCTCCATAGATGCCTTTGCCTCCAGGATAATATTACGTAGGAGTAGGATTATTCCAAAGTAATTGTAGGAATTCCATTTATTGTAATAATTGACTTCTCCATCAGGTGGATGTTCGTGCACTACCGAACCAACTCAAAGAAACAAATTAAATACCACAGAGTAGAATTAAACAACAAATAAAATGTAAAAAAAAAAAAATGTCTAGATTAAGAATAGTTCTATTTATCGCAATATTAGTACTAAAAATTTGATTAATCCTCGGCAACGGCGCAAAAACTTGTTCGCCTTTATTTTTTTGCTTCACCGCAAGTGTACGGATCAGTTTATAGAATAGGGTTTGCAAGGTCGAATCCACAGGGATTAATAAATTAATGTATCAAGTATTGGTTTATAATAGTCCTATTTTTATCTAAACTATCGAAATTTGAAGGGTTGGTTTTATTACTACTAAAGCATAAATTAATCCTAAAATAACAAAGCATAGAACGATTGAAAGATCAAGTATGGATAGATGGATTCCTGGGTTATGGTTTCAGTTAATATCCCACTTTTATGCTCAGATTAAGCAAACCAAGGTTAAACATATTCTCCTCTATAGACCAATCACCAAAGTAATTTACCCCCTCTCTCGAGATGTATGTAAAAGCGTTGATTGGAATATCTATGCTAGCATCTCTACTCAACATGAGATACCCAACTCCCAAAAGTTCAAAAGATCATAAGATCTCACAAATATTCACAGACTTCTCAATCAAGCAATCTATTTGTGTCAAGTACTCAAGATCTAGTATTGTAACTCATCGGTTAGAATTATGAATCAATACATCAAACAAGTTTAGATCAAAGGCCTTCGATAAAACAAGAATTAAAGCAAAGTACTTGAATAGAGAAAGAAAACATTAACTTCTATTATCCTTAATCATCACATAAAAGTGTTTATTAACCTACTCCCAAAGGGAATCACAAGATGTTTAGCGGACATCGAAGATAAACAATTCATAGACAAATTATTCATAATCAAAATCTAACTAATTGAAATAATGATACGGTGGAATGAGTGACTCCGGGATGATGATGATCTCTCGTCTATCTTCAATCTTCGAAGGCGTGGTTGCGGTCTTGATCGATCTCTCGAAGTATCCGATGGAAAACTCCTCTTTTCTCTGGTTTCTAGGGTAAAAATCAGCGTCCCCTTGTTTGTGGCCGCCGTGTCTATTTGTACTTCGTTTTGGGTCAAAACCTAGTTGGAAATCTGTCAAACTCTGTTTTCCGCAGGGGAGCATGGGCGTGCCATACGGCACGCCCACTGGCTGGTAGCCGCATGAAATTGTTTTCGCTGAAGGGAGCACGGGCCGTGCTCATACGCACGACCAGCCCGTGCTCCACCCAAACGTCTGAATTTGCTTATGGAGTCTTCATAAGAGTTGTAGCACTCTCTCTTAGCTTTCCGTAGCCACTTGAATCAGCTCAATATCAATTTTGTAGAGAGGGTTATGGTCAAAATACTAAACCCGCCGGTGTGTAGGAAATTCCGGCGCGTTTGGACATTCCTTGAGACAAATCCCCTCGTTGTTTGATCATCCATGCTTCTTTTGACACACGAATCATTACTATGACTCTAGACTCAATATAATTAGCTTCCAATTGGGTGTAATCGCTCGATTCTTGATGCTTCTAGGTCGCAATGCTCGTATTTGTCACAAAATCACTCCAAATATTGTTAAATTCCTACAAAACGAGCAAAGCGTAATACGTTTTCCACAAAGAGCGAATATATACCATTTTATATGAGTTATTGCATGTTTATAAACAATTATAGCCATAAATATGCCCAAAATACATGCAAAATACATGTCAATCAGTCTCCGGGTGACAACTTCTTCCACTTCTTCCCACGTCCTCAGTAAAAGTTCCTAAATGGATTTCCTTCTCTTGGTGGGCTGTGGAAAGAGGATTTCTTTTATGGGAGAGATAACGGTTGGGAGCTTCCTTATGAGAGGGTTTCAGAGGTTAAGACTCGCCCGAGGGCACTTCGAGAATGAGATGGAGGAGGCTTATAGGTCTCGGGGCTTGTTTAAAAATATTTTGAATGTCAGGATGTTCTTAGGTATCCAGCTTTGATTTACTCTTTTACGTTGCTTCCCACTTTACTTGTATATTTTGATTGCTTCCTTTTCTAATATTGCTTCTACTTGCTTTTAAGGTAAGAGAGAGTTACAAAGATTGCGAGAGTTGATGGCTTTCAAAAAAAAAAAAGGAGAAAGCTAAGGGGAAGTCTGGCACGCGGCGGGAGCTTGAGCGTTCGCCTCGGAGTGACATGCCCCGCCCTTCTCCCAAGAGAGTGAGAGGCGCCCTTCCGCCGGAGGGTGATAGCGCCCCTAGCTCATGCTATGGTGATTATCTTGATGTCGCTCAGCTTCTCGTCCTTCGGTGAGGCCATTTGGGAGGAAGAGGCCGAGGATGGAGCTCGGTGTTGTTGCTTTCCGAGTGTGTTGGTCCTCGCGGGGATCTAGTCCCATTGGGACTACCCCGATTTTGGCTTTGGCTACACCCATACCCCAAGAGTTATATGGTCCGATAACGATTAAGCTGGTCTTCGCATTTCCATTCTTCATGCTTTGTCTCTTTGCTTGGCTAAGACTTGTACAAATTATGTTATAGGTTCAACCTTGTTGCGGCTTTGACCCGTCGAAGTGAGGCCACCGTGGAGGAGAATTGCCAGCTTCGGGGTAAGGTGAAGAGCTTGAAAGATGATGCAGCACAACATGGTGGCGAGATGTCTGAGCTGTCAAAGGAGCTTGAGTGGGCAAAGTCCCAGCTTGACCACGAGTCGAAGACGGGCGAGGTCCCCCTCTGCACTTCAGCCAGCGCCCATATGCTAGCTCAAGAGAGGTTACATAGCTTCTCCGGAGTATCGCTCTGAGTTATTGTAGGAGTCTTCAGTCTACTTTGACAGAGCCATTTGCCACTACCGGAAACTTCTACGGCGGAGTGGGAAGGCTTTGGCGAGTTGATCGACATCCTGGACTGCGGCATTTTGGATGAGGAGGAGGGAGAGATTGAGGCTTTGGCCTATCTTTCTTGACGACGCTGGTGGCGATGGAGTAGAGCCTAGAGAGATTGTTGTTGCTTCCAGAGATGACGCGGCTTCTTCTTGATCAGTGATAGTCTTTTCTTCATGCCTACCTGTTTAGGGCTTACTTTACGCTTTCAGATGTTTCTTCTATGTACTCGGATATTTCTCCCTTCCTCATGACCTTGAGATGTTTTATTTTTCCCTATAGGGCTGGATGATTTCTCTATTTTCCTTAGGCATTTTAGTTCCAATTGTCATATTTTACTTATGATATATGTGTGTGACTTCTTGCGTGAGATTAGATTTTATATCACATTTTAACACCACGGGACGCCTTTCCGAAGCTTGGAGGAGGGCACCCCTTGGGGTTCCCGGGGCGCTCTTTGGTAACTCGGATGAGGCCGCACATTTTGGATTTTCCCCAAGTCATTGCTTTATTTATAACATCTCTTCTCCACATGTGTTAGCATATTTCTCCTTTTTTTCTTGCACATTTTCATCATGGAGAAGAATTTCCTGGGACTCTTGTGAAGAGTCCCCATCCTCCGGGGATTTTAGCCGGAGGAAAAAGAGATTTTAGTAGGACCTCCTTGTGAGGAGGCCCCTCTCATCCGTGATTTTAACCGGAAGGGTCATCCCACCAGAGGTCTTAGCCGGGTGAGACCATCCTCCCGGTCTTAGCCGGAGTAGGTAAATTACTATGGCCTCTTGTGAGGAGGCCCTCCCATCCGAGGTCATTCAGAAATTTATTTTATGGATTTTGATGAATGCCATGTAAAACTTAAACTACAAAATTGGCACCCCATTTTCCTTGTAATTTAAATTGTAATAGATAAAATTTGGAAAAAGTCGAGTCAAGTCGACTTTGCTCAGGAAATACAAGAAGTCAATCAAGATCAAGTGAAGACTTTGTTCTAGAACATTTGAGTATGGCAAAGTAGGAAAATCAAGAACTCAACTAAAGATGTATCGGTGAGGAACAATCGTGTGAAGAGTCACCAAAGTCAACTCAGAAGCCAAGTCTCAAGTTGAAGTGATGATAAGTCATCCAATGATTGGAGCAAACTCAAGTCACCCGGGGAAAAAGGCAAAGAACCAAGAGGAGTTAACGGAAATGAATCCGTTACGTAAGTCGAGGACATTACTTAATCAAGTAATACTTCCATCCGCCAGTCTTAAAGTGCTCATCCCGAAGCGTGGAAAAGGAATAAACTAATGGGAAGCATTGCACCTTGTGTCAGAACCTGAAAAGCTGCAAATTCATTTAATACGAGGAAAGGTCTACATCTCAAGATTGAGGACCAAGAAAAGACAAGCCAACGAACACAAGTGACTTTTGAAATCAGCTTATCTCTTCAACGGGAAGATTTTTGAATGTTCGCTATAAAAGGCTGAGGAAATTCATTGAGAAAAGGTTACCTGAACCACAAACAAGCAAGTTATATTCAAGTTGTAAACCTACAAATATTCTCAAAGATATTCAAGCAAATCCTCAAGCCTGACACTCGAAGGAAATCGATCCAACACAAAGCTGTGAAGGAAAGACAACTTCAAACTATTGAAGAGGAAACTTTTGAAGAATCAAAAGGGGTCTACTTTCCACGTAGAAAGGTTCAAGGTCGAACCAGTATCAAGTTATTGGAGGGCTTCGTGATCAAATCCAAGAGCTTCAGAAAGTGAGTTGAAGTAGCAGAGCTGCCCTGTGAAGAAGCTGAGTCGGAAGAGAAGTCAGCTGTGTGACCAAGGCTGTCTCTAGACTATTGAACACTTTGTAAACAGATCTTTTACATAGTGGATTCCTCCAAGAGTTGGAGAAGAGAGGATTAGAACCTCTATAAAAATTAACTGTGTCATTTATTTTTCAGCACATTTACATTTCTGCATAGTTACCTTATATCTGCTGATAAATTTATTTGCTATCCAACCTGATTAATAACCAAGTGCTAAAATCATGTGTTAAAACAAGTTTAAATCAATTCAAAGGGTGTTAAGTCTTGGCGATAAAACCAACACAACAAGTTAAGATTCGGGTTAAACGGCTAAGTTATTCTATCAACAAACTCTATCGAGTCCTGTTGAGTGGCTAACTCTATTTGAATAACCAACTTAGATGTCCCTCAAGGACTTAACTGATTGTGTTAACTCTGTAATATTTTAAAAGGACTAAAATCGAAAGGTTGGTAAGGTTTATTTAACCCCCTTCTAAACCTTACTCACACCCCTTAGGACCTACAAGTGGTATCGAGCCATGTTGTTTCATTGCGTCTTTTCCGCAGTTCTTGAACTAGATCTCTATCTTTTCAAAAAGGTTTAAGACACTTGTATTTTCAAAATCTTTCATTTTTAGCAAAGTTTTTATTGTGGAAGTAAATTTGACATGCATTCCTACGTTCATTGTTGAGGAATTTGATGACTGGAAAATTCGTATGCGCAGCTCATCTATCATTCTACATGATGAAATGTGGCTTGTGATAGAGGATGGGGCCACTACAAATATTGAAAGTGAACACGATATTTGACGAAGAGCATTTGCGGTGAAGGAGAAGAAGCTGCTGCTGAAGAAAGACCAGCCCTGGTTGAAAAACCAAGGACTGAGTGGACACATGATGATAGAAAAAGATGCAGCTTGGACAATGTGGCCAAAGGCATACTCTACAAGACTTTGGACAAAGCAATGTTTAATAAATTGAAATCTGCAAAGCAAAGAAAAAGAAATGCAGGATAAACTAACTTTAATCTGTGAAGGATCAGAGCAAATTAAAGAAAATAAATTATCTGTCGCTGTTCAAAATTTTGAAAATTTTAAAATGTTTGCAGGAGAATCTATGGATCAGCTGGATGCAAGATTCACTGAGATCAAAAATGAGCTTTCAGCTCTTGGGAAGGAATACACACAAAAGGAGATGTCTATGAAGATCTTGAGGAGCCTCCCGCTGAATGGGAAATGAAGACTATGGCTCTGAGACATTAAATGGACCTCTCAAAAACATCCAATCATGAGCTATTCTCAGACCTTAAAGCCTATGAGTTTGAGCTGAGAAGAAAGGATCAAGAAGAAACAGCCGTACCCAAGACAGATGCACTGATAGTTAAGGATGGAAAGAGAGCTGAACCAAAGAAGCCATAGACCAGGAGGAAATAACCCTAATGATTAAAAGATTCAACAAGTTCTTCAATAAGAACTATAAGATAAACAAGGATGAAACCTCCAGGAGACATTCAGCTCCCTCTAAGCCAAGGGAAGATAGGCCACCCAAGAGAGTTGAGCGTCAAAGGGTTGAATATCGTAGAGCCGATAACCAAGAACAGAAAAGAGTCGATCAAAAAGCGAGAACCGTGTTGAAATTGAGACAACTAGGACATTTTGCGAGTTGATTGTTCTATCCATCCGCCAATAAATCTTTTGGAATGAAGAAGAAAGAAAAGTCTTGGAGAAAAAAGACGGGGAAAAGAAGAAAGCCATGTTGGTCTTGCCGAGATTCCGAGACAAAGACTAAGTCTAAAAAGCGATGGAGACTCGAGGAGAGAGTAGTGGTGACTACTCAAGTGATTGAAGAAGAAGCCATGATCCGTCTTATGGCCAAAGAACAAGATCAACCAGGACTAAAAAGATGAGGTACACACTCTAACTCATCTCATTCGATTCAAGTGATAGTAATCGTGATACACACACTTCATCACCCACTCGATATTTATGATTCATTAGGCAAAATGATGAAAGACTTTGAGCACATAAAATCCTCACACACACTTTTAAATGAGGAAAACAGACCAACTCAAAAGCCAAAACTCACAGTTGAGTACTCTAAGTCACATAGGCGATGAGAACAAAGAGTCAAGGAAGTGAGAATGCAAACTAATAGCGAGAGATAGTTGCTATAGAAAAGAGAGAAAATGATCTTAAAAATGTAATTGCCTCATTTACAAAGGCATCCAAATCATTGGATGACCTTATCATGAGTCAAAAAGAATGTGGAGATAAAGGCGGGAATAGGATTTAATTCCCTTGTGCACAGTCAAACTCTAGAGTGATTTTGGAAAAAGATCTTTAAGCAATGAAGCATCTCAAAAATCCAAAACACCAAATATTGCACCCACATTCACTCCTAAGCACAATCATAAACAAACGGCCTTTGATATAAAGGGAAAGGAAAAGCGACCCGATTGAGTATCTTTGAGAGGACGGTGAGAAGAAATCCAGAGTTCCTCAACAAACTCCAAACAGAAAGTACTCTGTGAAGAATAACAGAGCTACCAAAAACCAGGAAGTTTCATCCGAGAAACACATATGATGGGAATGGTAGAAACTATCCAAGCCAAAGCCGATCGAACAATGTGAAATATCAGCAAAGACCAATGGAATACAAACCTAGATGGCAAAGACCTAAACCTCAACAAAGGTCATTCCAAAGGCAAAAGAGCTATTATCAGCACACATATGCACCCCGACACTACACTCAGAAATATCACAACCCAAAGAAAGCAATTTCTAAAACACACACACAGATGTATGAACCTAAAACCCCCAAGCAATTTGCAAATGTGGACTATGTAAGGCACTAATAGATGACAACCTCTTAGAGTCAAGTCATTTGGCTATAGGTTGGTTGGATCATCTTATAGCACTAACCCCTCAGGACCCAGTCAAGTATGGGTACCTAAAAAC
Organism: Rehmannia glutinosa; assembly: GCA_016081115.2. Lineage (NCBI taxonomy): Eukaryota > Viridiplantae > Streptophyta > Magnoliopsida > Lamiales > Orobanchaceae > Rehmannia > Rehmannia glutinosa. The sequence continues at coordinate 126,184 of JABTTQ020002076.1, forward strand.
TAATTTCCTTGATTGCAGGTTCAAGGAACAACTGAGTGCCAAGGAACCTGGTACATGGATAGTGGTTGTTCCAGACACATGACAGGGAACAAGAAAAACCTGTCAAGATTCAGGGAGATTATAGGTGCAAAAGTCATATTTGGAGGAAATGAAGCTCCAGAGGAAATCAAAGGCACTGGATCTATCAAGAAGAATGGATTAGAAATCACAGATGTTGCATATGTTGAAGGTCTCAACTTCAACCTGTTGAGCATCAGCCAACTCTGTGACAAGTGCTACAATGTTGGATTCAATATGGGAGTGTGCCGGATCAAAGATCTTGAATCAAATGAAATAGTCTTTGCAATGATCTAGGAGAAGAATATGTATGTGGTAGATTTGTCATTGCTACACCAAGCACTTGTCTGTTAGCAAAAAGTACAGCCGAATCAAGTTGGCTGTGGCACAAGAAGCTAAGTCATCTGAATTTCAAGACAATCAACAAGCTTGCAAAGAGTCATCTTGTGGAAGGATTGCCGGACTCGGTGTACAAGAAGGAAAGTGTATGTGATGCATGCCAGGATGGGAAAGTAAATCAAATCTTCATTCAAGGATAAGCCCAGTTCTTCTTCAACAAGGATATTGCATTTGCATATGGATCTATTTGGTCGATTGAACCAGCCAAGTATAAGTGGAAAGAAATACACCTTAGTGGTGGTGGATGATTATTCAAGATATACATGGACAATCTTCATGTGCAAAAAGAAGAAAACTTTTGCGAAGTTACCTCGGTGATGAAAAGAGTTCAAAATGAAAAGAGCCAAACCATTATAAAGATAAGGTCCGATAGAGGAACCGAGTTTGTCAATGGAATAATTACTCAAGATTGTGTTGAAAATGGTATTGCTCATGAGTTATCTGTGACAAGGACTCCGCGTGAGAATGGAGTAGCCGAAAGAAGGAACAGAACTCTCAAGGAAGGCTGCGTAAGGACCATGTTAGTGAAGGTGGATTGCCTAAGAGATTTTGGGTCAAGCCATTAACACAAAGATCTATACTCAAAATAGATGCATGATAAACATGCATTTAACCAAGACTCCTATGAAATCGGACAGGGAAGAAATCCAAATGTTGGGTACTTCAAGATATTTGGATGTTAATGCTTCATCCACAATAATGTCAAAGATAATCGAAGGCTTTTGATGTTAAAGCTGATGAAGGTATCTTTTTGGGATACTCAGCTGAGAGCAAAGCCTATAGAGTGTTGAACAAAAGGACTATGGTCACAGAAGAGTCTATCCATGTGGTTTTTGATGAACCTAATGTGAGTGGAGAAGACATTGAAGAGTTAGCTGATAAGCTGAATCAACCAACAATGCGTAAGAGTCCTTATGTTGAAGTGAAGTAAGAGCAATCAATCCAGATGAAGATGAGATGGTTGAATCTCAAAGACAGCTGGAAAGTCTACAATTGAATGAAGAGAAAAGAGTTGTTCAAGACAATATAACTGCAAGACTGCTGAATCCAGCTGACTTTCTCCAACCTGATGTGAGATGGCTGAGAGACCATCCACCAGAGCTAGTTATTGGCGATGTTAGAGATGGTGTAAGAGATCCGCAGATCGAGCAAAGAAGCAATGTTCACTTGTTTTATTTCCCAAATACAGCCAAAAGATGTGTTTCAAGCACTGGATGACACACATTGGATTCAAGCCATGCAAGAATAGCTGAATCAGTTTGAAAGGAACAAAGTATGGGAATTGGTGCAGAGACCAACCCATCAAAATGTTATTGGCACAAAATTGGTTTTCAGAAACAAGATGAATGAGGAAGGATTTGTGGTAAGAAACAAAGCAAGATTGGTAGCCAAAGGGATTGCCAAGAAGAGGGTATAGATTTTGATGAAACTTTTGCTCATGTTGCAAGATTAGAAACAATAAGGATGTTTCTTGCCTATGCTGCACATGAGAACTTCACTGTATATCAAATGGATGTGAAGAGTGCATTTCTAAATGGACTATTAGAGGAAGAAGTCTATGTTGAACAACCTCCAGGTTTTGAGCAGAAGACCATTGGAGATAAGGTGTACAAGCTCAAGAAAGCATTATATGGATTGAAACAGGCACCAAGAGCATGGTATGATACATTGTCTCAATTTCTAACTGACAATGGATTCACCAAAGGCAAAGTGGACAAAACACTCTTCAGGATTCAAGATGAAGAGAGTATACTGCTTGTTCAAATAATGTGGATGACATCATTTTTGGATCCACTAATAAAGAGCTGTGTGATGAGTTCTCAAACCTCATGCAAGGAAAATTTGAAATGAGCATGATGGGAGAGCTGACTTTCTTCCTAGGACTTCAAGTTAAGCAATTGAAGGATGGAACTTTCATAAGTCAAACAAAGTACACCAGAGATTTAATGAAGAAATTTGGTGTGGAAGAGAAGTCTTTTGTGAAAATACCAATGAACACATCAGTCAAGATGGACATGGATGCAGATGGCAAGGCTGTAGATCAAACTAGATATAGAGCACTTATTGGATCATTGCTTTCTACTTAATGACAAAGAACCGGACATCACCTTTGCGGAGGTGTATGTGCAAGATTTCAATCTGCACCAAAAGAGAGCCACATGATAAACTAAGAGAATCCTAAGGTATTTGAAGGGATGCTAGGAAGTTGGCCTATAGTATTCAAAGGAAGGTGGATTCAAGCTTATTGGTTATTCGACTCGGTATCTTTGGATGTAGAGTTGATGGGAAGAGTACTCGTGTACATGTCAAATGCTTGGAAATAGATTGGTTTCTGGTTTAGCAAAAAGCAAAACCGAATAGCCACATCTACGGTGACAGTACATAGTTGCGGGCATTTGTGTGCCCAAGTCTTATGGATGAGACAAAGAAATGAGAGACTATGAAATTGAAGAAAAAGAGATTCCAATTATGTGTGATAACACAAGTGCTATTGCAATCACTCAGAATCCTATGTTGCATTCAAGAACAAAGCACATTGATGTCAGGTATCATTTTATAAGAGATCATGTTGAAAATAAAGACATCACTTTGGAATATATCTCAACTGATAAGCAGTTAGCTGACATATTCACCAAGCCCCTATGTGAGTCAAGATTTGAAGAGCTTAAGCATGAGCTAGGGTTAATTGAAATTTGAGTTAACACTCAGAAGACTCAATCAGCAGAGATAAAAGATGAGAAAATGAGAAATGAGCAAGTTTCACGAATCAACCATGTGAAACATCTATGTCAGAAAGTCAGTTGTATCGAGTTAGCTGACAGCTGAGTTGCTTAATGAAAGAGAAACAGAGTTAAATTATTTTTGATATAAGCTAAGTCATTTATGAGCTAAGTGACAAAAATGCAGTCGTTTTTAATGAGCGGGAATGTTTTTAAGGATGACGTCAGCATAATAATGACGGGTACAGTCAAAAGCTGCACAGTAAACATATGATTGGATACAAATGCTGCCGCATTAAATGCGAGGAATTAAATGCGGTTTGACGTGCCAAATCTGAACCATTGATCTCGATCAAAATTTCAAAATCCGAAGACATGTCCTTTCATAACCCTTATATACAAATTTTCTAGCTTTCTCTCTCACATTCGGAAACCCTAAGTGTCCTCAAGCAAGTTCGTCAAGTTTTAATTGGTGAAAATCTCTGAAAATGGCAACTAAGTTTGATTTCGTCAAGCTATCGAAGCAAATCCACTCAGGATCGTCAGTAGATTTCGAAGGTATGGTGAAGCAGGGTTCCGATGAAACCCTTGTCAAGAAAATCGCTAAAATGCTAGAAAAGCTAGGTCTCAAGGCCTTTCTGACTTTGGAATACTCGCATACCTATCTCGAAGAGGTAGCGCAGTTCTATGTTAACGCGGAAGTGCAGGGCGAAGGAATCAATTCTTCTGTCCACCGCAAGGACATAATGATAAATGCTAAGGACCTTGCGGAGCACTGTTTGTTGCCGTCGGAAGGCATGAAGGAGATTAATGAAGCTGATGTTGATTTGGCTGCTGCATGGAAAGAGAGAGCCAAAACTGGAGTGCACTGCTAAGGTGGTTTACACAGCTGATAAGAAGCTGCTGAAGGACGACTATCATAAGTTGATGGATGTCGTCTCAAAGTGTGTAGACATGAAATTTGGAAGCTTTAATCAGCTGTCCAAGACAAAGTTGATCGTCATGGGGTCATGCAGGAAAAAGAAAGTCAACTGGCCGATTTTGAGTTAGGTACTGCAGACTCTGCCGAATGTGATGAATAAGTCATTCAAGGAAGACGAATCCTTTGGAGGATCTCTTGGATATGGCCTCATGATTGGCCACTTGATGGAAGTGAAGGGTATTCCTCTTCGACATAGAAAACCCTTCCATGTCAACAAGAAGATGTTCACGGCGAACACATCTCGGAGCCCAGAAGGAGAGCCCATGCGAAGGCGAGAAACAAGTGAGGGAGAATCGGTGAACCCAAGGACACAACTGCTACCCCTCCACCAACTAAGAAAAGGGATGCACCGCCCGCAGTAGGAGTCTCCTGCTCTGCGCAGCCCGAGGCCGAGAAGGAACCCCAAATCCCTTCTCGGCCATATGAAGGAAGGAAGAGGATCAAGTTAAGGAAGGCAGCTCCTTCCAAGAAGAATGCCCCCCAGCCGCCAAAGATTCCGAAGAAGAAGAAGAACCAGAAGTTCCTCTAGTTCGGACCAAAACAAGAAGAATTTTCAAGGAATCAGAGCTTGAAAAGATAGCTGAATCTGCCATTGTTTGGAATCACAAGCCGAGAGGCTAGGTAATCTAGAAGAGCGAGTCTCGAAGTTATTGATGTACGCCAAGTCTGGCCGAGGTGATCGGCAGAGGCTCATCAAGACCCATTGTGCGAAGAAACAGTGAGGATAGTGAACAAGAGACGATCAACCATAGTTGAAAGGGTTGTCTCTCCACCTTACCGACGCGAAGGCGAGGAAGCGTGAGTATCTTGCCTTCAATCCCTGAAAAAGAAGGACAAGAAGACGATGATATAATAATGTACTCTCCAGTATACCCGGACATTCAACGCCGTCTCGAGAGAATGGAGAGCATGGAATCTAGATCACTCAAGGGCGCATTCGCTCACCCCGAGTATACGAAGAAGATAAGGAATTGCTGCGATTTCTGAGTCAATACTGTGCTTCAAGCCTTAAATGAAGAAAAATGCATGGATATTCTTCACATCATTAGGGAGAAAGAAAAGAGAAAGCGTGAGGATGCACAAACTCTGAGAAAGCCAAGATGTGTGAGTTCACTTTGGTTCTCTCGATCACACTCATACACATCTTGATGTCTTTGTCGTCCGATGATGAAGATATGGATCTCGTTCTTTGCCTGTGAGAAAAAGTCGGACATGCAAAGCGAGGCTCGAGGGAATCTAGAATAATGCATGAGCAAAGCAATTGGTTGAAGGACGAGTCATCTCAATCTCTCCCGCAAATTGACCCTTTGAGAGTGGTGCAACAGATTGCCAAAGACATAGGCTGCCCACGTCCTCGCCGCTATCGGAAGATGGGTCCAAGGAAAATGGCAATTAAACGGGATTTTGGGCACCCAAGTTGAGCCAACCCCTGAATAAGGTGTTTTACCACCTACCCCAAAGTAGCTTAGCATTCAAAATAAAAAGCCGCGATTCCGGGAGCGAGTGACCCCATCATCAATCATTCAATTGGTGTGCCGGTGAGGGGAACCTCTCTCCACGCTGCGGCAGGTCGGAGGATGTTGCGAGATGACTCTAACTTGAAGCAAGGAGGCGAAGTGAAACCGAGAAAAACCACAAAGAGTGACATTGACCAGGTTGGGCGACCGAAGTGTCATCTCTATTTGAAATGTTAGTTGCTATGAAAATTTAATGACATTGTTATTACAGTCGAGGCATATGATAGAGATGCCCTGGGAGTTAACACTCTGGGCAGTGAAAGTGCAATCCTAGGGGTTGAGACTCCTATGGATAACAGGGTCCAAGACCCTAAGACAGCTGCGACTATCGAAGGGAATATTGAAGTCTCGCTCGCAGATTGAGATCAGCCGGAGGTAGTGAAGGCAAGGGAGCTTGAGACTTCCCAGGTAAAGCTCAAGAGACATGAGAACATTCCTCCTATTCAAAGCACTGAAAAATAAGAAGAGATAAGTGCACTTCATGACTCCCAGGAGAACTTAGACACATCATTCTTGGGGTCTGAAGATGAAGCTGAGTCCACCCCCGTTGCAGATCAAAGGGACCCAGCTGAGGATGTTCTCAAAACTACGAGTCCGCTAAGTGATAAAGCTGCTCGTCAAAAAATTAACTTTGATGATTAGCCAAGTCCACAGATCTCATCATCATCCGATGACGTTGATGATGCAGCAGAGGAACCGGTTATTCACTTAGAAAAATCCACTGAGACCGAAGACGCTGTTAAGACAGTTGAGGCTCAGTCAGTTGGGCAAAATATCTCAACTGCCCCAGTTGAAACCGAGTCAACTGCGCAGGCTCCCACAGCTACAGCAGTAACGACTACTCAAGCTCCATCACAGGCTCCCACAGCTGTGACCACTGCCGACGAAGCTATCGCAGCTGAGGCACGAAGAGCTGAATCATCACAGGCACAACCCTCGCAAACAATTCCATATGTGAGTGATGATGCCTTTCCAAAGGTATTCCCTTTCACACTGATCCTACCAGATTTGGAGGAAGAGACCGCTGCTGAACAACGAAGATTCATCGTGAGAGAAGATCCAATCATCCCTTCTAACACAATTGTTCCAGCCGAATTCAACTTTGCTGAAGACTGGTCTGCAGCTGAATCAATTGACACAGCTGAATTTCGTGAAATCTTCAAGAAGATCTGTGAAGAGATTGAGAAGATCGAAAGACATCAGGCCTCACTCGACTTAAGACTGGACAACAGGGATGCTACCCTCACAGCAGATTTAAGAGGGATAGTGGTGTGGATCCGAGAATGGTCTCAATAGCCATCGGCCATGCGAATCGAGCAAGTTCGCTATTTTAAAGCACTGTATGGCAGAATGCTTGTCTGGATGGCTGACAATGCTAATATCAAACAAAGGATGCAGGCATATATTGAAAGGTTGCATGCATCACACAAAACAGAAATGGAGTTGCTGCAAGAATTCCAAAGAAAAGAAATTATGCGTCTAGAGAACTCAATAAATGATAGATTCAGCCTTCTCATGGCTGAAATGAAGTTGGTGGTAGCCGAGTCCAAAGCTACTCGCTCAGAATTTCGAACAGCTTATGCAGCAGCAGACTCCAAACAGAATTCCGCTCTCAGCAGACTCAACTTTATGCTCGCAGGCATGTTCCATGGGGTCCCTCTTTCCTTTGATGATGCCAAAAAGAGGGAAGAGGACTCCCTAAGGAAGTTGAAAGAAGAGAAGTTAAAAGAATCTGAAGCTGAGATGAAGGAAAAAGCAGCTGAGGGGGAACGTTCAAAGGATTTGACGTTAATAATAGTTGAAACCCCTCAGTAGGGTCATATTACGGCTTCTATTATCAGCAAACTTCCAGTGACTCTGCCGATCGAACACTCTGTTGTGTTAATGTCAGAGAAAAGAAAAATCATCGAAGCAGGGATGGAAGAGTTCGACAAAGGGACAGATGCCCGCATTGAAGAAGTAATGAAACAATTCGGCGGCATTCCGGCAGGAAAGGATCAAGATGCTATTCCTGACAATGGACCCGAGCCAAGATCTGTTGAAGAATTCAAGACGCTCGAATCCAAAGGTTATTTCCAAGGGATGTCACTAGCCTAAGCCTGGGATCTGTACTGGGAGAAGGGTCTTACATTGTGCCAAGAAGCTGATAGACAGCAGACTACCAGCAGCCACTCAGCTGGCAAGCAGAAGACTCCAGTGCAGTATACACCCAGAGGATGAGGAAGAAGTGGTGGTGGAAGAGGTTATCGACCTCGTCCAAAACCCAAAAACATTGAATATGTAGATCCCAGAAAGAAGGGAAGGATCTACTATGCTGGGTATGATGAAGTAGCAAACCTGGAAGTGGCAAAGAAGAATGCAGAATACGTGAGAAGATAGGAAGAGGAGAACAGAAGGCAAACAGAGCAATGGCTCGAGAGAAAGCGGAAGGATGATGCTTCTAAAAGAGCTTATGAAAAGAAGCAGAAAGCAGCTGAAGAAGAGAGAAAAAGGAAGAGAGCTGATGACTTCGACAGAGCTGAAGAGGATAGAAGGAGGCAGCGAAGGCGATGAAGTGTTGCTGCGAACCCTTCATGTACTTTACTTATGTAAATACATTCATGTAAGTCATCTGTATACTTAGTGAAGTTTGCTGTAATTTTTCACTTTGTACTTATTCTAGTATCCTAGCATAGATGTCTGTTTTGCTTTGATATAGAATGCTCTGATACCAAATGTAAACAACTGTGTAAAGGACAAGAATGCTATGATCAATAAAACAATAGATTCTACGCATACATTCTTTGTTACTACATTGTTTGTATGTATCTTTGTTGTTTCTATGTTGTTTAATGATTTTAAGTTATGGCATCATCAAAAAGGGGGAAATTGTTGGGAAATTTATTTTATAGATTTTGATGAATGCCATGTAAAACTTAAACTAGAAAGTTGGCACCCTATTTTCCTTGTAATTTTCATTGTAATAGATAGATGGAAAAATTTGAGTCAAGTCAGCTATGCCTGGAAATACAAGAAGTCAATCAAGATCGAAGTGAAGACTCACGTGGAGCATTTGAGTATGGAAAAAAAAGGAAAATCAAGAACTCGATTGAAGATGTATCGCTGAAACAGTTGTGTGAAGAGTCAGTCAAAGTCAACTCAAGAAGCCAAGTCTCAAGTTGAAGTGACAGATAAGTCATCCAATGATTGGAGCAGACTCAAGTCACCTGGGGAAAAAGGCAGCAGCCAAGAGGAGTTAACTGAAATGAATCCGGTGCACATAAGTCAAGAACATTACTCAATCAAGTAATACTTCCATGCTGCCAGGTCTTAAAGTGCTCATCCCAGAAGCGTGCAAAAGGAATAAACCAATGGGAAGCACTGCACCTCGTTTCAGAACCTGAAAAGCTGCAAATTCATTTAATACGAGGAAAGGTCTACATCTCAAGATTGAGGACCAAGAAAATACAATCCAATGAATATAAGTGACTTTTGAAATCAGCCTATCTCTTCAACGGGCAGATTTTTGAAAGTTCACTATAAAAGGCTGAGGAAATTCATTGAGAAAAGGTTACCTGAACCACGAACAAGCAAGCTATATTCAAGATGTAAACTGCAAATATTCTCAAAGATATTCAAGAAAATCCTCAAGCCTGAAACTCGAAGGAAATCGATCCAACACAAAGCTGTGAAGGAAAGACAACTTCAAAATGTTGAAGAGTAAACTTTTGAAGAATCAAAAGGGGTCTACTTTCCAAGGAGGATTGTAGGAAGGTTCAAGGTCGAACCAATATCAAGTTATTGGAGGGCTTCGTGATCAAATCAAAGAGCTTGAGAAAGTGAGTCAATAGCGAGGCTACCCGTGAAGAAGTTCGAGTCGGAGAAGAGAAGCCATCCGTGTGACCAAAGTCGTCTCTAGATATTGACCACTTTGTAAACAGGATCTTTTACATAGTGGATTCCTCCAGGAGTTGGAGAAGAAAGGATTAAAAGAATTACCCCATCTTCGAACCTCTATAAAAATTAAATGTGTCATTTATTTTTTAGCACAATTACATTTCTGCATACTTACCTTATATCTGGTGATAAACTTATTTGCTATCCAACCTGATCAATAACCAAGTGCTAAAATTAAGTGTTAAAACAAGTTTAAATCAATTCAAAGGGTGTTAAGTCTTCCACTGATAAAACCAACACAGCCAAGTTAAGATTCGGGTTAACAAATTGAGTTATTCTATCAACGACTCAATGGAGTCTGTTGAGTGGCTAACTCTGCTAAATAACCAACTTAGTTGTCCCTCAAGGACTTAGTTGTTTATGTTAACTCTGTAATATTTTAAAAGGACTAAAATCGAAAAGTTGGTAAGTTTTATTCAACCCCCCCTTCTAAACCTTACTCACACCCCTTGGGACCTACAGGGTCTTATCTGCTAGAGGTCATCCCACCCGGGGTCTTATCCGGGTGAGGCCATCGCCTCTGGGGTCTTAGCCGGATGAGGTAAATTACTAGGACCTCTTGTCCGGAGGCCCTTCCCATGGGTGTCTTAGCTAGAAGGGGTCATCCCACCCGAGTTCTTAGCTGGGTGAAGCCATCCCCTCCAGGGACTTAGCCAGAGGAGGTAAATTACTAGGACCTCTTGTGAGAAGGCCCCTCTCATCCGGGGGTCTTAGCTGAAATGGGTCATTCACCCGGGGTCTTAGATGGGTGAGCTCATCCCATCCGGGGACCTCAGCCGGAGGAGGTTATTTGCGAGGACCCCCGTGAGGAGGCCCCTCCCATCCAGGGCTGTCGCCAAAAAGATGGGGTTTGTTGAGGAGAGCGTGTAACTGATCATTGACCCTGGCCATATGTGGCCATTAATTGTGCCCTGGCCATGTGTGACCCTTAACTGCATTCATTACATCAAGGTAGAAAACATGAAATCATTTTATTTATTATAAAGAGAAAGCTTTACGTCCTGTGGACGGAAACACAACTAAAATATAAATAAATCTTTAACACTCCTCTTGGGCAAAAATGAACTGAAAACAATAAAATGATACTAAAATCCATGGGAGTCTAAGGAGAGCTTGTTGTTTACAACTGTGAGCGACTTTCATCATTTGGTCTCGGTAGCTTGGCTCATCTTCAAGGTGGCCACGTAGCACTCCCGAGCCATCTTGATGTCTCCAATAGTCTCTCCTACCTCTGATTCTTGTAGGGAACTTCAGCTTTAAGTGAACCGTAGAGGGGATGGCTCGGAATTGACTCAAGCTTGGCCTTCCCAAAAATAAATTGTACGGAGATGGAGCGTCTACTATTCTTAGGGCATTCTCTTTTATCCTTGCTACACTCCCGGAGGGCATTCCGGGCGTCCTTTGCCTCTGGACCTCTGGAGATCACATTGATGACTCCGGTAACGTGATTGTCGCGCCTTTCTTCCCTATGATGATCTGAGCAGCGCTGGTCTTGTGGAGATTCTTCTTCCTGTTGCCTAAGATCACGCGAAACTTGCTTTGATCCACGTAGTCTTTGAGATAGCCTTTCTGGATAAGCCACTCTATCTCCTTCTCCAAAACAAAATAGTCTTCGGGTGTGTGCCCCCGATCCCTGTGATATCTGACGTATAGATTAGAACACGCACGTAAAGGGTTGTTCCTCAGTGGCTGTGGAGGATCAATGATCCCCTTCTTCTGAGCGGCTGTTAGCACCTCCGCTATTGGAGCGTTGAGAGGTGTATAGCTTTGCCCATTGTCCTTCGTTGAGCCCTTCCGCGATTGGTTCTTCTCTTCTTCCCGAGACTTGCTATTGATGCTGGGCTCCGACTTGGTGGAATCCACTACACGAATGTGCTTCTCCGCTTGGCTCAATAGCTCCTACATGTTGGATGGAGGCTTTCTGGCAAGAGATGCCTTCAGACACCCCTGGCATAAATTTTGTTGTAGTATCCCCGCCAATGTCTCATGTTGGACATTGGCCACTTCGTAGAGGGCTTCTACGAATCGTTTCATGAACTCTCGCAGTGTCTCTCTTTCTTTCTGCTTCACCTGAAAGAGGTGAGCAATGGTTTGGGACACTTTTTATTGATGGAGATCACTGTTGCATGAACGCCTCTTTAATCTTGTCCATCCCGTAATTAAACCCACCAGGAGCTGATTGAACCATGTCAGCGCCCGCTTGGTCAGAGTAGTGCGGAATACCTTGCAGTAGGAGGCATCTGTCATGTCATAGAGATCCGCCTTGGCATAGAATTTGTCCGAGTGTTCCTGGGGGTCTCCAGTTCCATCATATTCTAGGAGGTTGGAGGTCTTGATTCCTGATGGCAATGGTTCAGACAAGATCAGCGGAGCCAATGCGCTCCTCGTCATAAATGTCGTAGCTCGCGAGTTTGCTAAGCTAGGCTGTACTGCTTGAGATTCTTCAATCAATGGTGGCTCTTCACGATTTGGATTCTTCCATTTTCTAGAAGTTTAGTAATGAAATGGTAGCGAATATCGATTTGCTCTCTCATTGATTGTTAAACATTGATTGTTAGACACGGGTTTTGTGTGAAGCTCCACATTCGGATGACTTGTAGTCATTATTTAAGTACTGGGATATTATAGTGTTTATTTGTTTTTAGTCTCTCTCTAAATTTCAGGAGCTTAATTATTTTGTGTGATACTTTAAATTCTAGTATTATTGTATTGTTTTTCTTAAGTAATATAGTATTTAATTAATATTAGTGATCATTTATAAATTATTTAAGATTGTCAATGAATTATTCAGGATTGATGCGTATCCGAATTATTTAGGTTTGATCAATGAGCCGACCTTTTTAGTGAGACTTGTTAATTGTAAATATTTGGGATTGTAGAAATGCTTATCTTAAGGATTAATTGGAATTTGGGCAATTGACATAAATGCCCACTTTTTAAAGACAATGTCAGTCTTTTTTACGCAATTACGCTTCCCGATACTATTTTACTCAAATTTACGCTTCCGCTCTTTTTTCACACAAATTTACGCTCCTGCCAAAATTTCTGGACTTTTTACGCTTTGTTTCAAGATTGTTTTAACATGTTTCAAACTTGTTTCTTTTAATAAAATTTCAGTGAAAAAAATAAATTTTATCCTCGTTAAATAATCCATTTTATACTCGAAGTCTTATAAAAAATCAAGAAATATACACGTAAAACAACACATATTAAAACCAACCAAATTAAAAATATTATAGAAACAATATGAATAAAAAACATAATTCAATTTTTAATCAAATGCATGAAAACATAAAAAACATGGAAACAACCAGGAATCAATATAGAAATAAACCAGAAACAATATACAAAACACCATATGAGCAAAAAGAGTTAAAAATAGGTAAAAATTATATTTAAACATCGAAAACTACATTGAAACAATAAAGAAACATCGAAAAAACATTAAAAACGGTATGGAATCAACCCAAAAACAATGTAAAAAATTAATATTACAAACACCACAAGAATAAAAAGAGCTTAAAAATAGGTAAAAATTGTATTTACACATTGAATACTACATGAAAACAACAAAAAAAGTTATTAGAACAACATTAAAAATATTATAGAACAACACCGAAACAATAGAAACAATGTACAAAATAATACATGAATAAAAAACAGCATAAAAATATGTAAAAGTTGTTTTGAAACATCGAAACAACAAAGAAAAAACATAAAAACAACAAAGAAACAAATTTAAACAACATCGAAACAACATATATAACAAATAAAACAATACAGGAAAAAAGAATCAAAAAATATGTAGGAGCGTAAAAAAAGAAAAAAAAAGTAGGTATAAAATAAAAAAAATAGGTACAAAATGATATGAGTGTATTTTATGAGATATTTACCAAAAAGATGGTATTTTATATAATTTCCTCTTTGAATTTTATCCAGCGGATAACTTAGGCCATATTTATTTATATTAGTCCTTAACCCTTTAGCCCAACTGTAGATTATTTTAAGCATTTTTGGCAACAACTAGTCCAGGCCCATGAAATTAAGGGACTAATCCCCACCCGTGACCCAGAACCCGCTGCAAATGGATCAACATAAACAGAAAAGACCCTAGATCGGTTTGTAGCTGGTGACTATAATAGCAATATTCTCTTGGTATTAATTATAAGATTGTCATTCATAACATCTGTTAATGTTATTTTATTCAAATATCTCAATAATACATTTCCAAACACCGTTCTGAAATATACACATAAAACTTATATCTTTAAGAACACTAGTCTAGCCAAACACCCTGTTAATTCTATCTCCATATTTCCGAAGAGTTTGCAATGAAACAACACAATTCATATCATCCAGAAAAAAAAAATAAAACTAAGTCTTACACATTTCAAAATATACTATGGTAACATAACATATTAGTCTGAGTCCAGTTCAAAAACAGATTACCTGGATTTCCAACAAACTTAATTAAGCTGTACAAGAATTTCAATTCGACGAAAACAAAAAAAGATTTAAATGTTTTCTTCGAATTGAAGTCGTCGGACCTGTGGTACGTCTTTTCCCAGCATAGATCGGTAGATGGCATTATGTTAGCACGTAACGTTTCAAGCATTTGCTACTAAAGTTATATTTCCTGGCCTGGCTAAGTGAACCACTTGATCTGTTTTAGCCTCATTACCTTGTGAACAGAGACGATTAACTAGTAATTCTAAGGCTTCTTGCATCCACCAATATTGGCAAACTTTCCTAGCTTCTCTTACACTTATCTGTTGGCATTATTAACAAGTTGAGGATATAGTTCAGCAATTTTGCTTTATAACACGAAAATCGGAACTGTAGATAGAGGTACTTACCCATATTCTTTGACGGACATCTTTTTCAGGCCACAAATCCAATTGCTCTTTAACGAGCAATGGGAACATGTGTCCCTCGTAGCAGGTGTCATTGTTTTTGCTCTTGAAATTCCATTTGCCCAATTTATTCTGCAAATTCCAACACAATGACATAAGGATATATCCCTCGTACTCATGATATGCATAGCATAATTTGTTATTTTTATTTCGGAAAATAATTTATTTGATCCTGTAACTATTTTGAGATTTAGTCCTCTAATTAGTGACGTTAAAATTTTAGTCCAATGTATTTTCAAAATTTGGACATTTCGTCCTATTTTAACCGAAATTATGTAATTTTAACTGAAATTGCACACAATCATCACCAATAAGGTGCAAACATGTTGGTGATTTGGCGCAAAAATTGCCACCAAATCATTAAAATCCTCAAATTTTTTGTCTATTTTTGCACCAAAATTCCTAAATTCCTTAGACATATTAGCAACTAGCGGTCCTAGTTAACATATACACTAGTCAAAGTTGGAGGGAATGTTCAAATTTTTAAAAGATATCGGATATTAATTTAAAGATAACTTAGAGGATTAATTATCAAATTAAGTAGTCCAGAGGACCGAAAAACCTATTTCCCCTTTTTTATTTTGGGAACATCATAGGCAGAGGAGAGTTATGAATGTTGTTTTCTTTTAATAGAAAGAGACTTCATTAATTCTCTTCACAACCACAGGTTCCACGAAAATGATTTAGAATAAATTACAAAATACCCCTTATTTTAGCCTAATTACACAATAAACTCTGGTTGTTATTCAAAATTACAAAATACCCTAAACATTGTACAAACACCCTTTGAGATTAATTCGTATTTGTTTAATAAAGTAATACCCCTATCAAAGGGTGCAAAATAGAACCAAATTTTAAGCGGTATTTGTAATTCTGAAAGATAACTAAGTCACTTTTTGTATTAGACAGAACTATAAGTGTATTTTTGTAATTAACTCAATGGTTTTCAAAAACACAACTAGGCCTATAAAGACCAACCTGAACATCACCAACAACGCCAGCTTCCTCTATCGTTTCTCGCAATGCTGCAGCTTCAATTGACTCATCTATTTCCCAACCTCCCTGAAACGTCCAAATCATCAAAGATCATCAGTTTAATTTATGTTGATATATCTCAATTTCTCAAAATTAAAATTTTAAAATATATATTAATTAAGAGGATAATAATTAAGTACTGGGAAAGGGATAATTTCATTTTTGATACCCAAAATTTACCACCTTTTCGTTTTTGGTACCCAATGTTCCCGCTTAATCAATTTTGGTACCCAATATTTTCCCATTTGATCAATTTTACTACAATCCGTTAATTTGCCATCCAAAAAAAAACGGTTCACTGTTTAGCCAGGTGGAAACCGGTTAAAATTAGTAAAAATGAAGAATAAAAAATCTTTTGGGTACCAAAAGCGAAAAGATGGTAAATTTTGGGTATCAAAAGCTTAAAAGATGGTAAATTTTGGGTATAAAAATAAACGTGATTTTTTTATACATAGGACTTTTTTTGTTTATAATTTTCAAAAATTGATTCAATTTGAAAGAATAGTCACGTTTATATATCAAATAAAATTATCCTTTTTATATATATATATATATATATATATATATATTAATAAAATAAAAAATTAATTTTTCTTTTTTTCTTCTCTTCCACTTCATCCTCTCTTTTTCATATTTTTTCCCAGAATCGAAAACCTCTTTTAATTTGATTTTGGAGTACTTTTATGATTCTAAATAGAAAAAATCAAAACACTTTTTAAAACTTGAAATATGTTTAAAAAATTCTGGATTTTTTTAAAAATTATCAGATTTTAATATCCCAATTATGGAATAATTTTAAAACTTTTAAATAAATTTTTTATTTTTTCAAAACAAATTTCAATATTTTCGTTAATTTTTATATTTTTAAATAGTTTTTAGTTTTTTAAAAAATCAATGTTTTTACCCTTTTTGGATTTTTAAGTCAATCAAATTTTTGGCTAATTTTTTCAAAATCTTATAGTTTACAGTTTTTAATCCATTTTTCAGAATTTTAGAAAATTTCCAGATTTTTAATTTTATATTGAATTCATTTTTTTAAGTAGTTGTCAGATTTTTAACACAACTTTTAGTTCTTTAAACAATGTTTTAGATTTTTAAAACATCATTTATTTTGAAAATAACTTTTTGAAAATAATATTGAGTTTTTTTAGTTTAGAATTTAAAATATTTTAAATAATTTTGGGTACCAAAATAGAAAATGTGGTAAATTTTGGGTATCAAAAGTGAAATTATCCCTAACTTTTTACCTGCAGCAACAGGTTAGCCGTCAGTTTTGGATGGAAAAATAACGGCATGTAGTGAAAGTGACTAACGTCTGAAACTTAGGGTACCAAAATTGATTAAGTGGAAATATTGGGCATCAAAAGCGAAAAGGTAGTAAACTTAGGTATCAAAAAAAGTGAAATTATCCCTACTGGGAAATAAAATGATGAAATACCTTTGGAAACAGCATCCCTTTTCCTTTTCTCTGTGAAGTAATAACAAGAACTTCAATTTCTTCCTCAATTACCACCATAGATGGTCCCCGGGGACCTTTATATCTGTAAGGAATACATCTGCATATATAGTATATAAGATGGAATGAAGAAAAAGTATGATAATTATCTATGTATCTGAAAGTGTACCAAACTTTTGTATATAAGTCGAGAATATTCATTTATTCCAACTTCAATTACAAAAACTCCCATGAGTTTGTGTTAATTACATAAAAAAAAATGTACAAAAACCACTGAGGTTAGATTTCATCTTACATTTTACCTATTCATAAGAAAAAAAACATTTCAAAAACCTCCTCATGATATTTATAGAACTACTACTACACTGCTCTTTCTTTAAATTTAAGACAAAATCAAACCTCAATTAATTTTTGTAATTTTCAAGAAAATCTAGGTTTTTTTGTAATTAGTTGAAACCTTGGGAGTTTTTGTAGTTAATTATTGAATTTAAAAGAAATACAATGTTTTTTTTTGGTTTTTGAAAGCAAATACAATGTTTTTCTATAGATAAAAGAAAAATCTAGATGGCATTTGATGAAAAAAAACTTCATTTTCTGTAATGACCAAGAATCTTCGGACTTCGGAGGTTCAAAACCTCTTAGAAAGTCGTATTACGGTATTACCATTGCCTCGGTTAAGTCAAATTGAAACCGTATTCGAAACTTCCTCTTACTATCTTTGTAACAGAATTGGTAAAAGTTATTATAATAATGATAATTACAAAAACACCCATGAGATTTGGGCTAATTATAAGAAAACGAAGAGATATTTAAAAGTTAAAAAAAAAAACATTGTGTTTGATTTTGTCTTAACTTAATGAGGTAATCGTAATATTTTATAAATGTCTTGGGGTTTTGAAATATTTTTTTTAACTACGATGGGGAAATGTAAGATGGAATCAAACCTTATGTGGGTTTTTGTAATTTTCAAAAATATTTGGGTATTATTGTAATTAGCCTAGACCTCAGGGAGTTTTTGTAATTATCACTTATAATATATACAAAATTGGAAAAGGGAAAATGGAGTAGCTATCAGCCTTGTTATACTGTATAAATTATCAAGGTTAATTGCCATATTTTGAAGCATTTTCGAGAAACATATGTAGTAGCTCAAGAAATGTGGATCCTCTCCTGTCTACTCCAAAGTCCAAAGTGTATTTCATCTCATATGTTTAGCATTATCTATACACATTAATTAATTGTGTTAAATGACATTATACTTGACAATTGACATATTACATATGTTTATAATGTGGGATAAACGATAATATTTTGATCCATTGATCGATTGTTCCATACAATTGTCTCAACTAATAGAATTTATGATAAAAGTAAATTTTTATCTTTTTAAGATGAAATCTCCATTTCCATTTTCCTTATTCTATTTTTTTATTCCATATATTGTATTTAAAGAATCGTCTACAATTATGACAAACATCCAAGTCATAAATCATTTATTCAATCATTCATTCAAAGCGATGGAGCGAGGAGTGGAATAGAAAAATCAAACATCAAATCTCAATCATATTTCCTTCTTTTCCCCATAAAAACATTTCATCAGAAGTCAACTCTTTAAGCTATTTTCTGTTTGCAAGTTTAGTTTGTAAAATAAAAGATTATTAAAATTAAAATAACTTTTTTCGACCCTGAAATGATGGTCATTTTGTCTTTTGTCTTGTGTTTTCCTTCTCTTTTACCATTTTCTCGATCAAATTCAAAGTGCAAAACAGGTGCTTCTAGAATTACCTCCATTTTGCACATGTAAACAATAAAACATCAAGAAATGAAAATGAAATTGATACTGCGTGTTCTCTCTCTCTGTGTGTGTGTGAGAGAGAGAGAGAGAGAGAGAGAGTGAGAGAGACGGACCCGACAACTTGGCGGTGGCCATGAAAATTGTAACGCTGCATATGTCTTCCAGTACGAGAAACAAGACCAACAACCATGCCCATGTTCTTCATTTCCATCTTTTATTTTCTTTCTACAATACAGAAAGCAGACCTACTTACTAAAATTAGAAATATTAATCTTTTGAGGAAAGCAAAGTTTGCACAAGTCAGGTCACAACCCTTTTTTTTTATGTTTTATAGACAAAAGGAAGAAGACTTTGTCTCCTCCCACATTTATTATGTTCTATTTCTACTGGGAAACCGTTTGATGCATAATGCCAGTTTTATTATGAAATGTCACCCCCACGGGTCCCACCCCGTATAATATAAATTCACATATAAATAAATAAAAAATTTATGTGATAATTAGCATGTATTTTAGTATACGTACCAATTAGAATGGAAGATCTAAAATAAGTTATATGACAATTTTTCCACACATACTAGGTCGGATAATATTCATAATAAGCATTATTAGTTTTTTAATATTTTTTATTTTTATATTACAAAAGAATATAAAATAATCACTCATTATATAATTAAATTCGATCAAATTTGATTAATAAATAGAAATTCTAAAGGGAAATATATGTCATGAAAGAGAGCTAGGCTCGTCGAGCCTACCATTGGCCCCCAAAAATTTGGGGGCCCAAAAGTGTTTTTTTAACTTTTCATTAGGTTCGTTTTCAGTTTTTTTCCTTACTCCAACAAATCTAAATGAGCCCCCAAATCTTTTTTTTTGGGAAATTACATAAAATACCATTTTTTTGGTAAACATACCACAAAATATTTCTTATTACTATTGTAACTATTTTTTTTTTTCTTTTGTACCTACTTTTTTTTTTTTTTTACGCTCTTGCATATTTTATTTTTTTATTTCGATGTTTTTTTAAATTTGTTTTTTGTTGTTTATATGTTGTTTCTTCGTTGTTTTATGTTTCATAACAACTTTTACCCATTTTTATGTTATTTTTCGTTAATGTATTATTTTGTACATTCTTTTATTGTCTTAGTGTTGTTCTATAATATTTTTAATGTTGTTTCGTAATTTTTTTTTCCATGTAGTGTTCAATGTGTAAACACAAAATTTTCCTATTTTTAAGATTTTTATTGATGTGGTGTTTTTGCCTGGTTACATTCTCGACATGCCAGGGATCGACCCCAAACACGCATGTCACCATCTTAACATTAACCTAAAATACAAAGTTAGTGATACAAAAGAGGAGAAAATTGGGCCAGGACGAGGCAAGCATCGTTAGAGGTTGAGGTCGACAAACCGTTGGACAATAATTTTATAAGTGAAGCCTTGTACCCGAGAGGTGGGTGGACAATCCTCTTTTGGTCAAGAAAAATAATGGACAAGTGGCAACTTTGTGTCGATTTCACGGACCTCAACACGGTGTTCCCAAAAGACGATTACCCACTTCCACATATCGATTTGGTGGACGCATTTGCAGATGAGCTTTATGGATGCCTATTCGTGCTACAATCACATTGGATGCACCCGGATGATGAGGAAAATACCTCATTTTTTTCTCGCTTTCGGAGCGCGTCATTGCTATTAAATGATGTCGTTCGGGCTAAAGAAGCGGGCGACCTATCGAGAGGTTAGTGAACAAAATGTTCGAAAAAGCGATGGGTCAAATAATGGAAGTTTACGTAGATGATATGCTTGTAAAATCATTGTATCGCTAACCACATTACTCATCTTAATGAAATATTTACTATTTTTTGAGTATAAGATGATATTAAATCCTAAGAAATGTACATTCGGCGTCGGCTCAGGAAAAATTCTTGGGCCATATGGTCATCAAAGAGGAATTAAAGCAAACTCGGATAAAATTAAGGCAATAATTGACCTGGAACTACCCAATTCAGGTTAATCCAAAGTTTAACAGTCGTTTAGGCTTTTTAAGTCTCTTTGTATCAAGATCAGATAAATGCAAGTCATTCTTTGAAACCATCAAGAAAAATAAACTTTGAATGGACCAAGCAAACTCATGCCGCATTTGAATCGTTAAAAAAATATTTGGCAACCACTCCAGTTCTCCAAAAGCAGAACTGAATGAAGATTCAGCACCCCGTCTACTACATCAGCCAGGCCTTACACGATGCCGAGTTGTGATTTCCACTGATGGAAAATTTGACGTATGCATTGGTCATATCTTCGAGAAAACTTCGGCCGTATTTTTTGGAGCACAAAATTATTGTCCTGACAAACTATCCACTTAAGCAAGTGATGCACCGACCCAACACGTCTGGTCGGATGATCGAATGGACGGTGGAACTTAACTAGTTCGATATATTGTACGAGCCCAGGACAACAATTAAAGGACATGCACTAGCAGATTTCATGACAGAATTCACACCATCCATTCAACTAGATATTGTTAAAGAGCAAACTTGATCTTTGTTTGTCGATGGCTCTTCCACCATGCATCGAGCGGCGTTATTATGATAATCAATCCAAATCACAAGTGTTGTTGCTCGGTTGTACAGTTCAGTTCTTGGCGGCGTGACGATGAAGTCAGTATGAGGCATTATTAAGCGAGGGTTAGAGATGGCGGCTTCAAGGGCTAAGGAAGTTCCTCGTTCATAGTGATTTAAACTTGTAGTCAACCAAATCAATGGGTACTACGAGGTAAGGAGCCCAAAATATCACAAGACACGGAGCTCGCAAAAACATACTTTCCCGATTCAAGCGAAGGTCATAAACATTCCCAAAACTAAAAACGTCTTTGCCGCGCACGCCCTAGCTGGCTTGCATCTAGCCCCGTGGACTCGACCGATCGAAGGCGTAATAGTCACTCATCTACCTTCCTTATCATTGAACACAATTAAAATCAATGCCAATGGAAGCACCGAGCCGACCTTGATGACTCCAATTCTCCATTATCCTGGAGAATCCAGATTCAACTTAAAAATAAAACCGAAGCAAAGACATTGAGGACACAAGGATCGGTTTAATATTATTGATGGGGCCCCATACAAGCGCGGTTATTAAGTTTCTATGCTCGAGATCTTATCCAATCTGAGGCGAATACGCTCTCAAGGAGGTGCACGTGGGAATT
Organism: Rehmannia glutinosa; assembly: GCA_016081115.2. Taxonomy (NCBI): domain Eukaryota; kingdom Viridiplantae; phylum Streptophyta; class Magnoliopsida; order Lamiales; family Orobanchaceae; genus Rehmannia; species Rehmannia glutinosa. The sequence goes on from JABTTQ020002076.1 coordinate 148,198, forward strand.
TGTGGCAATCATGTTGGAGGTGCGATCATTAGCATACAAATTAATTCGGCAAGGGTACTATTGGCCATCGGTGAAGCAAGATGCAATCTCCTTAGTGAATAAGTGCAAAAATATCGAAGGTTTGCACCTCATGTCGATATCACCTGTAACTCACTTTTTCGGTTTTTAGTCCTCAGGCACATTTTGCTAAGTGGGAATCGACCATCGAGACCACTCCCCCACCAGCAAAAGGGGCGTGAAGTATGTTATAGTTGTGGTTGATTACTTTACCAAATGGGCCGGCGGAGCCCTAGATAAGATAAACGAGGACAAGATTGTCGATTTTGTATGGAAGTCAATCATATCTGATTTGGAATACCGTACTCAAAAGTAAAAAGTACATAAATGAACAAGCACGAGAATAAAGAAAGTTTCAAATGAAAACTTCATTCATGAGGAAATGTTTACATTTAGTGGGCTCGAGGCCAATTATATAGAAACAAAAAGAAAAATCTACTAAAGGACAAGGGGCCGATCATTGTTAGTCCAGTACGATTACGATAATCAGGGGTGAATAGATTATGCCGATTTTTCTATAAATCACCCTCTTTTTCGAATCAACAAGTAAATGACAAGAATGTAAATGCGGAAATTAAACAACACTCGTTGATTTAAAGAGGTTCAACCCACCTAGGCCTAATCTACCACCCCAAGTATCTCGGAAGGGATGGATTTCAAAAAGAAAAAGATTTTATTAATTACCACAATTAATACAACACCTTGAGGATCACCACAATCCTCTTACAACACCTTGAGGAGATTACCACAATCTTCCTTCACCACCTTTGAAGAGTACAACACTCTTCAAACACCTATCACCTAAATCACCAAAGTGTATTCTTACCACAAGAATACTCACAAGGATGTCTTGTGTTGAATGATGGACATATTCAAGATTACAACTCTATGAAACCAATACAAAGATTGAGTGCAAGTGTAATCAAGAATCAAAAGCCTAGACCTCAAAGATGTGCAAGTGAAAGTACTTTGGCTATTACAACAAGAATGTAAAAATGAAAGCTTGAACAATTTGCGATTTCTTGTTGTGTATTTTGCTTGTATGTGTTATGTCTTGTGTCTTCAATTCATCCTCTATTTATAGGGAAGCTTCACCAACATAGGCTCCTCTATCTTCACTTTTGTCTACAAAAAAGAAGATCACAAGATGTAGAAATATTGTACAAAATTGAAAAGCAAATCTTCGCACACAGATTACTGTGATTTGGAATTTTTTTTGTCAAAAAATAACATAGGGCGACCGGTTGCCCTGTTGAAGATTTCACCGTTTTTAAAAAATAGTGCGATCCGGTAGGGGTTGCGGGGTGCGGACGGTCGGGGGTTCGACCGGCCGCCCAGGTCAGCACTGCCGACGGCCGTCGGCCCTCCTCCCGGACCGTCCCCCCCTGCTCCATTTTTCAAGTCCGTAGTTTTGTTTCGTGTTTTCTTATCTTGGTGCAGTGTCGACCATTTGGCGCGGCCGGTCGACCTCCCTTTGAAATGTTGTCCGATTTTTTTCAAAAATAAACTTCAAGAAATACTCCAAAAAATTAGTAAAAACATTTTAAATCATTTGGGAGTATTTAGACAACATTTATAAACATAGTTTTGGTGTAAAAACCAATTTAAACAAAACCATCAAAAGTGTTGTCCAATTTTTATCAAATTAAAAACTCTAAGAAATACTCCAAAAATTAGTAAAAACATTTTAAATCATTTAGGAGTATTTGGACAACATATAAAAACATTGTTTTGGTATAAAATCTTATTAAAACAAAATCATCAAAATCTTGATAAAAACATTTATCTAACAAACTCCCCCTTTTTGATGATTACAAACCAAAACAATTTTAGAAGGTCGATTTTAAAACAAAACAAATTTTCCGGTCTTAAAACAACAATCAATTACAAACAAGATACATCATAAGTACAAGCACACAAGGATAGGAGCAAAGATTTTTCAAAATTATTTTTGCACAAGCTCCCCTATGAACATGCATATAAAGAACAAGTATACAAGCAACAACTAAAAGCTAAAAGCTTAGCTTTCACAACTTAAGCTTGAATTCCATGAGCTTATAAGCTCCCCCTGTCACAAAACATCATTAGTCAAGCATAAAAGTCCACAATACATCAAATGGACTAAGCATTGTTCACGTTTTTATGGCTTTCAAGAGCTCCTAGCTTATAGCTTTTCTTGCAAGCTTATTTTCGCTTCTTTGAGCGTATGAGCATTTTTCTGTTTCTCCCCTTTGGAATCATCAAAAAGAATATTAGCACGATAAAAACATCATATATTCATATCAAAGTGCGCAAATTTATCGATTTATTGAGCTTATTGAAAATTGAAGCTTAAATTCCAAATAAAAGGAAACGTTGATCAATTGACTTGCAAAAGCTCATTTTATTGATAAAACATGATCTCTATAAACTTATATGACTTTTCAAATCGAGAGAATCACGTAGGTGATGAATTTTTCATTGAAACATTTTGTCGAACACTTGGCGTGCGTCGAATAAAACTAAGTATATAACGCCTTTGAAATTCATTTAAGCCAAAAATTTCATCACCAATTCAGTTCAAACAACATTCAATACATCATAAATATTAAGCTCATCACATTCATATGAAACTAGCATCAAGAATTTTGCAAATAAGTCAAAATCTCGAGGTTCAACCCAATTGAGCAAATGGAGTAGAATTCTTACCATTTATTCGGTAAAGATGAGCAATGATGATGATAATCGAGCTTAATGAAGTCCAAAAAAAATGAAACATATACAAGAAAATACATTTGAAGTGAAATTTTAGTGTATTTGGCGAAGGGGACGAAAAATAGACAAAATAAGCCACAATGGTCAAATCGAAGACAGAAGAATTTAACCAAAATTTGGTGAGCGCATCGTCATTGTTGAGGGCGGCCGTCGGCGTTGAGGGCGACGTCGGCGTTGGAGCGGACGTCGCCCTCAACCCTCTTCAGCCAGTGTTTTGATAAAATTTCCAAAATCCGATTTTTCGCCCCTAAGTTTTAAAACGTGCAAAATGCAATCATAGACCTCATTCAATATGCATTATGCCTAACCGAGCTCGTATTGATGCAAAAGTCTCGGAAGTTAGCGGTTTTGTAAAAATGTCCGCTAATTGATCTTGAGATGGTACAAAAGATATCTCAATTTTTCGTTTTGAAACACAATCCCTTAGAAAATGATGTCGAATCTCAATATGTTTAGTCGATGCAGTTACGATGAACCGGATTTTGAGCAATGTTTATAGCGGGAATATTATCACAAAAGATAGGAACACTTTCAAAAGAACATTTATAATCCGCTAAGGTTTGTTTCATCCAAAGAAGTTGTGTACAACAAAATGCCGCGAAAATATATTAAACCCCGGCCGTTGAAAGTGAAACACAATTTTGTTTCTTTGAAAACCAAGAAACTAGGCAATCACCTAGAAATTGACATGACCGAAAGTACTTTTCCGATCATCAATATTTCCCGCATAATCCGAATCACTATAACCTTTAAGAGAAAAATTGTCATTCTTTGGATAGAATAAACCATATTGAATAGTGCCTTTCAAATATCGAACAATCCTTTTAACGACACTCATATGAGATTCTTTGGGATTGCTTTGAAAACGAGCACATAGGCATACGGCATGAAGAATGTCCGGTCTACTTGCGGTTAAATAAAGTAAACTACCAATCATACCTCTATATTTGGATTCATCAACCGACTTGCCTTTTTCATCTTTGTCAATCTTGACATTTGTTGCCATTGGGGTAGAGACGGTTCTTCTTCCTTCTTCAATGCCAAATTTCTTCAAAAGCCCCTTTGTATATTTTGATTGAGAAATATAAATTCCTTCTTGGCATTGCTTAATTTGAAGTCAAGGAAGAAGTTGAGCTCCCCCATCATACTCATTTCAAATTCACCTTGCATTAACTTAGAAAATTTCTTGCACAAGGATTCATTAGTAGCACCAAAAATAATATCATCAACATAAATTTGCACTAATAAGCAATCTTGCCTTTTTCAAAAACAAAGAGGGTAGTGTCAACTTTACCTCTTGTAAAACCATTTTGCAAAAGAAAAGAGCTAAGTCTATCATACCATGCACGGGGTGCTTGTTTCAAACCATACAAGGCCTTTTTAAGTCTATAAACATCATTAGGCCTAGAAAAATTTTCAAACCCGGAGGTTGTTTTACATAGACTTCTTCTTGAATAATACCATTTAAAAATGCGGATTTTACATCCATTTGGTAAAGCTTGAAATTTTTAAAACAAGAATAGGCAAGTAAAATACGAATAGCTTCTAAACATGCTACGGGTGCAAATGTTTCATCATAATCAATACCTTCTTCTTAACAATAACCTTGAGCTACTAACCTTGCTTTGTTTGAACAATATTCCCTTGGTCATCGAGCTTGTTCGAAATACCCATTTTGTACCAATAATGGTTTGAGATGGAGGACAAGGTACTAATTCCCATACATCATTCCTTTCAAATTGATGCAACTCCTCTTGCATTTCTAAAACCAATCCTCATCTTCAATGGCTTCCTTAGCATTTTTAGGCTCTTTTTGAGATATAAGAGCTGTCTCGGCAAATTTTCCTCGAGTCATTACTTTATCAAGGGGATCACCAATAATAAGATCTTTGGGTGATCTCCCTTAAATTTCAATGCTACGGGAAGATTCGAAGTATCACCTTTATCTTCTTGAGGAACACTTGAGCTTGAAGGTTGATCATTTTGAGTTTCATCTTGAACAATGGTTTCAACGATATCCTCTTCATCACTTTCATCATTGGGTATCCTTTCAACACCAAGCTTCATTGAATTTGACATGGATAGATTCTTCAACAACCCCACTAGTCTTATTATAAACCCGATATGCTTTGCTCTTGATTGAGTACCCCATAAATATTCCTTCATCGGCCTTAGGATCAAGTTTGTCTAATTGATCATTAGTATTCAAAATAAAACATTTACATCCAAATATTTTGAAATAACTAATATTTGGAGTTCTTCCTTTCCAAAGCTCATATGGAGTTTTATTCATTTTAGGACGAATATAAACTCGATTAATGACATAGCAAGCGGTACTTACGGCTTCGGCCCAAAAATATTTTGGAAATGAAAATTCATTGAGCATGGACCGACTTATTTCTTGAAGTGTCCGATTCTTCCTTTCGGCTACTCCATTTTGTTGAGGTGTCCTTGGAGCCGAAAAATTATGACTATATCCCTTGGTTTCACAAAAGACTCTAAATTCGCCGTCAAATTCTCCACCTCGATCACTTCAAATGGACTTAATAGTATCTTCCTTTTCATTTTCAATGAGTCTACACAACTTAACAAAGCGATTAACGACATCGCTTTTATTTGTAAGAAATAGAGCCCAAGTATATCTAGAAAAATCATCAACTATAACAAAAGTGTAATGTTTTCCACTTAGACTTGCCGTACCAATATCCCCATACAAATCAAGATGAAGCATTTGTAGGGGTTTGGTAGTGGAAATTTCATTTTGGGCTTAAAATGACTCTTAACTAATTTGTTCTTTTGACAAGTGTCACATAAGCCAAGATTTTCAAAATTCAATTTGGGTAGTCCTTTTACGTGTTGGTTTTTGTAAATAGTTTGCAAATTTTTGTATCCAACATGTCCAAGTCGCCTATGCCATAAGCTAGTTAAATCATTATTGGCGACAAGACAAGAAACATTTTGACTAACCAAATCACTTGTACAAATTTTGTAAAGATTGCCTTTTCTAATTGCTTCACAAATAATTTTATCATTTTTGGAAATAAGGCATTTTTCTTTATTAAAAACTACATTATAATTTGAGTCACAAAGTTGGCTAACACTTATCAAATTGAACTTAAGCCCTTCTACTAAAAGAACATTACTAAGAGAGAAAGAACAGTTACCAATTTCTCCATTTCCAAGAATTCTTCCTTTGCCATTGCCGAACATGACCATACCCTCTTCTTGGAGCTTGATGTTGGTAAAAAGTTCTCTCTTTTCCGGTCATATGGCGTGAACATCCGCTGTCCACGAGTCATTTTGAATCTTCCATTGTTGTTATAGCCCCTATAACCTACAAAGGAATTATTTTTAGGTACCCTATAATTTTGGGGTCCATGGGGTTAGCCTTGAGACCTTTAGGTCTCCAATAATAGCTAAAATTATTTTTCAATTTACAATTGCTAGCATAGTGTCCATTCTTACCACAATAAAAACAAGTAATAATACGAGGACTACTAGCACGTACAAAGGTTGGACCTTGGTCTTTTTTTTCTTAAAAGCATTTTGAAAAGGTTTATAACAAGTCCTAATTTAGAATGCTCACCTCTTTGTGCATCTAAAATTTTTGTGACTTTATCCGTACTTAAATTGAATCGATGCACATCCTTTTTCAAATTTTCAATATCATTTGTGAGCGTTTGTTTTTCGGTTTCAAGAGTACGGACCATAGTAAGAGTAATAGCATGAGCTTTATCAAGAGAGTCATAAAAGTAAATAATTTATCCTTTTCTAGTTTAAGCTCTTTATGCTCCTTTTTCAAATTCTTGTATTTAACAATCAAATTTTGAAACTCATTTTGCAATTCATCAAAATCACATTGTAATTCATCAACTAGGGAAGAAGATGAAGCATTAGAGCGCACTCGGTATTTTCATCGTCTATGGCCATAAGACCATGTTCGGATTCTCCTTCCTCGTCGGTTGTTTCAAGTAATTCATCCCAAGTTTTGACGTTTGTATTTAACGCCTTCTTTTTCGGAAAAGGCTTTTTCTTCTTTTGTTCCTCTTCCGCTAATTTTGGGCAATCGGCTATGTAGTGCCCGGATTTTCCGCATTTGAAGCAAGAATTGTCTCTTGGCTTTCTTGCTTTATTTTTGTTTACAAATTTTGCAAATTTTCTAACAAGAGTCGCTGCTTTCTTCATCATCCTCATCACTAACATAATAAACATTATTAGAAGAAGATGCTAAGCCTTTAATAATATTTTTAGTACATCCGATTTAGAGGTGGATGGTTGAGAATTTTTCCTCTCCTTGAGATATACTTCATAAATGAGGAGATTCCCAATGAGCTCATCAAACTTGAGTGTCTCAAGATTTTGAGCTCTCGTGATTGCCGTCACCTTTTTCGGACCATGAGCCGGGAAGGCGTTTAATACCTTGGTCACCTTGTCTTCTTCGGAGATGACCTTTCCAAGAGCCACAAGAGGATTGACAATGTTGTCAAGCCTTTCCACCATTTTTGATATGCTTTCACCATCATGCATATTGAAATTTTCAAAGTCTTTCACAAGCATTGTTTTTCTTTTTCTTGCTTGCTTTACTTTCTTTGTGCCCTCATAAATGGTTTCTAATTTTTCCCAAACTTCATGTGCCGACCGTATGCCTCTTATGCGATTATATTCGGTGGCGGTAAGAGAGCAATGTAAAATATTTAAGGCCTTACCATTTAGAGAGAAAGCCTTCTTATCATTTTCATCGTACTCCTTGAATGGCTTGGGAGTAGTGGTACCATCCTCCAATTTTGTTGTTGGTTGAGCAACTCCTTCAATGACCACATTCCAAATATCAAATCCGCATCCTTGTAGAAAGCACTCCATGCGGTGTTTCCAAAATGCGTAGTTATTGGCGTCGAATAGTGGTGGCTTGTTGGTGGAGGCGCCGGTGGTGAGATAAGCTTCATTCGTAGCCATGGATCTTTTCTCTTTACTCTGAACGAGCTTAGCCAAAGAGTTTGGCTTTGATACCACTTGTTAGTCCAAGTGGCTACGATAATCTAGAGGGGGTGAATAGATTATGCCGATTTTTCGCAAATCACCCTCTATTTCGAATCAACAAGTAAATGACAAGAATGTAAATGCGGAAATTAAACAACACTCGTTGATTTAAAAAGTTCAACCCACCTAGGGCCTAATCCTCTACCACCCCAAGTATCTCCTCAGGGATAGATTTCAAAAAGAAAAAGATTTTATTAATTACCACAATTAGTACAACACCTTGAGGATCACCACAATCCTCTTACAACACCTTCAAGGAGATTACCACAATCTTCCTTCACCACCTTTGAAGAGTACCACACTCTTCAAACACCTATCACCTAAATCACCCAAGTGTATTCTTACCACAAGAATACTCACAAGGATGTCTTGTGTTGAATGATGGACAAATTCAAGATTACAACTCTATGAAACCAATACAAAGATTGAGTGCAAGTGGAATCAAGAATCAAAAAGCCTAGACCTCAAAGATGTGCAAGTGAAAGTATTTTAGCTATTACAACAAGAATGTAAAAATGAAAGCTTGAACAATTTGCAGATTTCTTGTTGTGTATTTTGCTTGTATGTGTTGTGTCTTGTGTCTTCAATTCATCCTCTATTTATAGGGAAGCTTCACCAACATAGGCTCCTCTATCTTCACTTTTGTCTACAAAAAGAAGATCACAAGATGTAGAAATATTGTACAAAATTGAAAAGCAAATCTTGCTGTCACAGATTATTGCAACGGTTGGAATTTTCTTTGTCAAAAAATAACATAGGCGACCGGTTGCCTGTTGAAGATTTCGACCGTTTTTAAAAAATAGTGCGATCCGGAGTAGGGGTTGCGGGTGCGACGGTCGGAGGGGGTTTGCCGGTCGCCTGTGGGTGCGACCGTCGGCCCTCCTCGGACCGGTCCCCGCTCCATTTTTCAAGTCCGTAAGTTCATTTCGTGTTTTCTTATCTTGTGTACAGGTGTCGACCATTTGGGCGACATTGTCGACCTCCCCTTTGAAATGTTGTCCGATTTTTTCAAAAATAAACTTCAAGAAATACTCCAAAAAATTAGTAAAAACATTTTAAATCATTTGGGAGTATTTAGAAAACATTTATAAACATAGTTTTGGTGTAAAAACCAATTTAAACAAAACCATCAAAAGTGTTGTCCAATTTTTATCAAATTAAAAAACCTAAGAAATACTCCAAAAATTAGTAAAAACATTTTAAATCATTTAGGAGTATTTGGACAACATATAAAAACATTGTTTTGGTATAAAATCTTATTGAAACAAAATCATCAAAATCTTGATAAAAACATTTATCTAACAATCATTGCCTAGAGGTTGGTCGCGCTAGAACTTGGTCTTGAGATGGCCACCAGGCGACCTCTTCGCATTATCTTTATTAGCAGGGGGTGGCCTCGTTCTCAGAGACAACATCGAAATTGAGACTTGAGTTCAGAGCCTTAAGCTTGTCCTCGAGCTCAGCCACGATTTTCCTTTCTTCAAGTCATCCAGGATCTCCTCCACACTAGTAACAAGCCCACGAGTTAGCATGAAGGCATAAGTCCCATTTCTTGAAGGCATCAACTCGCTCTCGTCGAGCGCCGGAAGGCCTCATCCAGCTATTTTTGAAGACCTCCTAAAGTTTTTCCTCTGCGCTCGGCCTCCTACCTAGTCAGCTCTTCTTGGTGGTTGGCCACCTCTTTTTCAGCTCACCGACCTCACGACGGAGAGGACTTCCAAAACTCTCTAGGCTTGGTCCTGGGACGGCCACAAGACTCTCCTCGGCACTCCTCGGCATTGTGATCGCCTTCTCGGCCTCTTTAACTTTCAGCTCAAGGATTCTTGAATATCGAGAAGAGTGTTGTGGGCATCCTAAAGGTCCCCATGGCACCTCACCACTTGCATCCTTAACCGATCATATGCTATAGCGTCCCAAAGACTCGACTCGAGATACCCATGGCGTATTGAGCTCTCCTCCGAAGAGGTCTCAACGCAAAAATTTCAATCCCGCTGGTCCACGCCGGGCTAGAACGTCTCTAGAAGCTCTTATGACCTCCGATAAGGCAACTACCTATTCATCGATTGGAGTTGTGCATTTGTTGAATTCAATGAACCACTGCAGCCTTTATCCCGACCATCCCTTCACCTGAGGATCCTACCAGTAGGATTGGGAGGAACATAATGGCCTTCGGCCACAAATCATCAAAAAGTCCTCCTGGGGGCCTCGGTGGTCGTTCCCGAGGGAATCAATATGGGTCTACCCTCGGGTTTGCTCGATTCTATCACCGACAGGGCTCGGCCAAGAATTGTTACCCTAGTACCCCTTTTCTTTCTCACGAGCAACACCGCAGGCTCGGGCTTCGTTTTTACCTCTACCGGATTACAACCCATCTCTCTTGGGCCTTCTTAGCAACTTTGTTTGGTTGTCTTTTGGGTAGCCATCCTGTTGTCTTCTTTATTTGGTTGATGCGATACAAAATGTCCATATCCTCCTTAGGCTCTGCAAAGAATGTCAAAGCTATCAAAAAATGTGAAAAAAATACACAAGTATGAGTCATCTTGGAAAAGTATTATCTTGGACTTCAGTTCTAGACTCGGTTATTGGGGGCAATCTCCTTCGATCAGTTCTCTGAGGCGGTTGAGATGGAGCCGCCTGCTTGATCCTTAGACATGGTCTGGGTGCTGCTCTTAGCTCAGCGTTAGATTCACCATGAAGACTACCACGCAAGCCGACCCGAGCTAATTCAGCCTCAAGGGTTAGCAGCTTTATCTTCTGTCCTGCCTTTGAAATTTTCTTTATGTCGTCTAATCTCTATAGGAATTCGTCCTGAAAGATGACCTTGGGAAGGTTGATTTCCTGCACAAGAAATAACGAATTAACAATATGAATATTATAAAAATGTAAAGAACGAGCACAAACACTTACTGAAATAATAACAAAATTGAAGGGGAGGAGCAAGAAACGACACGCCCCTGCGCAGCGTGGAGTCATCAGTCCCCGCTTCCTAAAATCATTTTTTCTTCCACTCCTTCTCGTGATTCGAAGGCCCAAAACCAGGTTATCCGGATATCCAACTCAGGTCTAGAGGTAACACCACTCATATGGCCTCCTCTCACGCAATTAATGTGTATACGCCATCATTAGTCTCAATTAATGTGTTGTTTTAGGCATTATATGGTGATTGCAGGTTGTCGACCGTTACAAAAACCATTTGACTTCTCTCCCTGTCTCTTTCTTCAAGTTCAAAACAACCTCGGATGATCTCCTCTTCGGCTTTGAACTTGAGGGCCATTGATGACACCGAGTGAGGTGGCCAAAGCATCAATGGGACAAGTCAACAAGCACTTTCCACCACATGGCAACTATGCGGCCCATGCACAAGAAGAAAAGGACAACTGCTCCATTTGTTTTTTAACGATAGATAGATTTCATTCAAACACAATAACCGGGACAAAATCCATTTACAACTTGATTTTTGACAACAATGTGTCACCAAAAATAAATTTAAAGCCCAATCCACAAGAGGATGGCCAAGCACACTGGAAACAACCAGCCAGAAAAAGAAAACAAACCAAAGCAAAACAGCAACCAGCTTCAAAAAATGATGCCACCAGGTGTAAACGGTAAGAGCCAGACAACCCCGCATCCTCAAACACCTCGAACATCATAGCCACTTTACACCATGGGGACCTACATACCAAAGAGGAGAAGCAGCAAAAACTTCCTTCCAGAAGCAACAAAAAACCACCAAAGCAAAGACTCAAAAAAAAGGCACTAGCTTTTGAAAAACTCTACCACAAAAAGTTCAAGCCATCAAACCACATCCCATAACCCACCAAATCCAATCCCAACCCCAATTACCTTCTCTTCAGATCTTTAAATTGCAACCAACCAGAAACAACAATATCAACAACCTTCTTATCTGGTCTCCAAATCTGTTCAAAGTTCCACAAGTTTCTTGTTTTCCACATCCACCAAAGCATATACGTAGTCAAAGACAATTCTATCTTCAAACTCCTCATTCCAATTTGTCTGGCAGAGAACACACCACCACTCAAAAAAGGTCACTCTTTTAACTTTCCATCCATCCCAACACACAGGAGCCAGTTTTCAGATGGTCCGCGCCCTTCCACACTCAAAAAATAAGTGCCCAATCGACTGTTCTTCCATGCCACAAGACTGACAGATGGTATCTAATTCAATCCCTTTACCTTTAATCAGAGTTTTAATAGGTAGAATTCCCTGACAACACTTCCATAAGAAGAATTTGATCTTGTTTTGAATATTTAGCTTCCAAATTCCTCCCCATACAGCCTTGTTCTTACTCCAGCTCCCGCTGCTCTCCGCTCTGTCTTTAATCTGCATCTTTTCTATGATGAGTTGCTGATACATGGACTTCACAGAGAACATCCCATTTCTTTTCCAAATGCCACACCAACTTGTCCTCATGGTCATGTCGGTGAGGGCAATCTTACAAATTGTTGAGGCCTCCATGTATTAAAAACCTTAAAAATAAGCTCTTCATTCCATCTCGGCCATTTTCCATCACGGATCACTAACTCTTCTTTGGGAAGGATTGGATCGGGTCCACCACAAGGGTAAAATTTAAATAGACCAGGTATCCAAGAAGCATCCCAAATTTTCATGAATTTCCATTTCCAATATCAAATCTAAGCCTTTTTCTAGAGTGGCCTAGATCCCATCCAACATTTCCATAACCATGAAGCTCCCCTCCCACTTTAGCCCTCAACAAATCACCTGATGGAAAGTACTTAGCTATCAACACTCTGCTCATAAGCAAATCAGGATTAACAAGAACTCTCCACAATTGTTTGGTTAGGAGAGCCACATTAAATTTCTTGAGATCATGAAAACCCAAACTCCCATCCCTCTTGGGTTCTCCTTTATCCCATGCACTTATTTTTACCCACTTCAGATTCACCCCACCAAAAATTTGTAGCAATTTGACTGATATCTCTACAAATGCTATCAGGGACTTTGAAACATGACATAGCAAAAATAGGTAGAGCTTCAATAACAGCTTTAATCAGCACTTCTTTACCTGCTGGGGACAAGAATATATTCTTCCAATTTTGAATTCTATTTCTAGCAGCATCCAACACATAACCAGACACCTCTTTCTTAGTCCTACCAATACCAAGGGGTAAACCTAAGTATCTACAAGACTTCTGAATTTGAATGTTGTGTAAGATGAAGCAAATCTCATCCTTCACAGGCCAAGGAGTGTTAAAACTGAAAAAAATAGAAGACTTCTCAAAGTTAACAAGTTGGCCGAAGTTTTTTTATAATCGCAAGAATGTCATTTAAAGATGACATCATTCCAAGGAGAAGCTCGCAAAAGATGATGGAATCATCAAAAAGAGCAGTGTGAGATCATATGCCCATTCTTACAGATTTTAAGCCCCTGAAACTCCTCCCTGAGCATCTTTTTTTTTTTTTTTTATCAAACTTGAGAAAACTTGACACTATGAGGAATAGATAGGGTGACACTGTCTAATACCTCTAGTGGGGATAACAAAACCACCAACCTTCCCATTCGATTAAAAGAGAAGGACGAAGGGGAAATGCATTGAAAAATCCAATTAATAAAAATAGAGTGGAACCCCATTTTCCTCATAGTAAATCTAACACAACTCCACTCCACCCAATCAACGCTTTAGCCATATCGAGTTTCATGACCATGTACCCTTTTTTCCCCATTCTATGTCGATTCAAAAAGTGTATGCACACATGAGCAATCACAACATTATCAATGAGTTGTCTCCCGGGATAAAAGCAGATTGAGTTTCGCAAATGCAAGAGTGAAGACACACCTTAAGCCTATTCGCCAAAATTTTGGAAATAATTTTATAAATAACATTACAAAGGCTAATAGGTCTAAAGTGGGAAATAGAAGTAGGATGTTTAACTTTTGGGATTAAAGTGATTAATGCCCGGTTCATGCTTCTAAGCATTTAGCCATTTTTAAAGAAATTAGACACAACACCACATATATCTTTTTGAATGAATTGCCAATAGAATTGAAAGAAAAAGGGAGTCATACCATCAGGTTCAGGAGCTTTATGAGGATTAAGGTCAAAAAGAGCTGCTTTGATTTCCTCTTCACCCACAGGAAGGATGAGAATCTTGTTCATTAATTCATCTGAGATAGATTGAGGGTTCCCAAAATAAATGTTAGGATCATGTTGTTGCCTATTTGCTGAGAAAAGTTCAGAATAAAAGCTTGTAATTTCCTTTTCAATCTCCCCATCACCCACACATTTAGAACCATCCATTCTTTTTCAAATTAGTAATGGAATTCGTCATTCTTCTTTGGGTTGTAACTGCATGGAAGTACTTAGTATTTTTATCTCCCTCTTTTAACCAACTGATTCTAGATTTCTGGCTCCAAAATAACTCATCTTTCTAATATGCTTCGTGGAGTTCAATCTTTAAACCATCCCACTTATTCCAATCTCGAGCCCCCTGTTGTTCTCTTAAGGTGTTCATGGACGATTTAATATCTTCAATTTGGATAGGTGAGTTAACATTACACGAATCATTCCATTTTCATAGTTCAATTCTGCAATTTCTAACTTTAGCCTGAATTTGAAACATGATGGATCCAGCAAACTCAAAATTTCAGGCATGTTTCACCACATCCTCACATCCAACCTTCTCAGTGCATCTCCGATCAAATTGGAATCTTTTTTGCTTTTTTCTTATGATCGGTCATATCATTGAGCACCAAGAGACAATGATCGAGATAAAGCCATAAATTCCACTTTTACAATAGCATCACGGCAACCCAAACACCACTCGCATATCCAAACACCCTATCAAGTTTTTCCTCACATATCCTTTACCATGCTCGTTATTAGCCCAAGTAAAGGATTCCTCAAAATGAATCTCTTTCATCTCCATCTCTCTCCGATAAACCAATTAAACCTAGTAAAACTCCACACAGCCTAACCCCGCCCCCTTTTTTCGGATCCATTGCATAAGTCATTAAACACCAACAATAAGCCACTTTTTTTCTCCATTTATTTTTAGCTTGCAAAATGTATTTTCATTGATCTTTTCTTTCCCTATCATCATTACTAGCATAAATAAAGACACCCCAAACCTTATCCTTCTTCTCCCCAACACTAAATTCAACTTCCACACAAACCGACAAGAATCAAATTGGTGAATAATCAATTTTTCAGCCCAAAAAATGAGTAATCCCCCCTTAACTCCCATAGGATCAACAGCCAACCATCTTTTATCCACTTTTAGCTTCCTACACACAGTTTTCAGAATATCCAGTTTCTTCTTAGTTTCACAAACGAAAAAAATCTCCGGAAGGTGGAGTTTCGAGGACTCCTTTAACTGGGAAACTGTACAGGGCCCTCCCAGTCCTCTACAGTTCCACACACATACCTTCATTGATAACCTTGGGGCCATTTTAGGTTGGCTTCCTCCACCATTTCATCAAGAGTCTCATTCAATTTCAGTTTCTTCCCCCCATCCTGAATACCGCTGCTATTACTATACCTACTGCCATCCTCCATTAGCTGTCTTTTTTTCCTAAATTCACCTCTTACACAGTTTCCTTTGTCCACTCATATTCTCATAAATCTCTCCTGCCACTCCCTCCACACTCTTCAATCTAGTCCATCCACTCCCCCCTTTATTCCCTTTGCCCCTTTCCCAGCCCATTTTTTTTAAATTAGAAATATCCCCGAAGGGTTCTATTAACATCATCTTGCACAATCACTTCATCATGGTCCGTCTCATTCTTCTTCCCAACTGCCATAGAATCAACATTCTCCCCAACCAACATAGGACCATCTGGTTGCACATTTAAAGCCTCATTTCCTTCTGTTGTAACCCTCCATTCACCTTTAATGATGGAAGAGGAAGAACTAGCACTACACCCTTAATGCGGGTCCCGACCACGCCCACCATCCATCCTGCCCATACCAACACTATCAACTCTAACTCCATTCTGCATCAATCCACCTGCTTTCACTTGCTCACCCCTCCCTCCTAAGGTATTACTAATAGAGTGAGACCTAGCTGGGGGGTTGTCCTTCTCAAAAAAAATTCCATTTACTTATTCTAGCACCACCCCCAAAATCCTCAGCTTTTAACCACTCTCCAAATCTACCAGGGCTGACAGTTTGGTTTTCGACATCTTTGAACTTTTCTAAACAAAATCTCTCAAGGTGCCCAATCTTGCAAAGTAAAAACACAACCCATGGATGTTTTCATATTTAAAATCCACCCAGTTGGATTCACCTTTCAGTTTAAGAGTAGTACCCCTTAGGGCAGGCTTACTAATATCCACAGAAGCAAGTATTTTTAAGAATCTTCCACGAATACTCCCAGATTCAGACAAAGAAACATCCTTCACCGATGGAAATATTTTCCCAATCTTGAAGCCCACATCCAAACTCATCCAATGAGTGGGTAAGTTCTGCACGCACCTGAGAGGTTGATTCTATCGAATTTCTCGGCTTTCACATTCATACCTTCCACCCATTCTTTCGTAACAATCATCCGATTCTCAAATGACCAAGCTTTCCCATCGACCACCCGTCTTTATCCATTTCACTATGGAATACAAATTGGAATGTATTGAAACCCAACTCTTTTAACACAAACGGGATGTTAATCGACCATAACACCGAAGTGTTCTCGTAAGCCCAATGAAATTTATTTTCTTGGATCCTTAACCTTCCCAAACAAACTTCTAGAGCACTCCTCTATTACCAACAACATTTTCTTCCTCAATCTCGATTCCCAGCCTCTTCCTCGGTCATAATGAGAACTTCTCCGACTTCAGGGCAATATCACCTCCATTTTTCTAGTATCCCTCATTCTATCTTGATGAAAGAAACAAGAACAAACCAAACTAGAACTCACCCCGCCTATGGAGAAGCGAAACCAAAACAAGAACAAACCAGGACAAAAGATAAGATAGAAAACCCAAACTAGCTCATTATCCATGGGGAGACAACCCAAACTAGCTCACCCAAACACCCACCAACCAACCACAACTCACAAACAACACGACATAAAACAAGCCAAGAACTGCCTTAGCTGCAAGAACCTGTTAGGAGACTAATGGAACAGTAACCCTAACAAGGCACTCTTCGAAGAGAGAGAAAGGAGCACTCCTCGACCCAGGAGAAAGTTATAATTTCCCGCCGCTAGGGATCAGATACAACTGCTCCACTAGTATTTTAAATATAATGATTATTTTGCCGCTAATTCTATTAGTATAAATAGAACTCATTTATAAGGAAAATGACAATAGAAATCCCCTATATAGCTAAGAGAACTCAAATTCTGTACGCAGAAGGTGATCCGAGTTCATCAACTCGACATTTTAATGAAAACGCAGTTTCAGCCACATTTTATATTTCCAGTCATTTATTTAGTATTTTGGGCTGTTGATCAATGGCATCAACATGTATTGACAGTCAAATCAATTATCACTATTATGTTTTTTTTTTTGGGGGCCAACTTCCTTTTCATTGTTTGTTTTTTGCACTTCTTTTACATGTAACGAATAACTATTCTCCTAGCGATGGCAATTTCGATCGACCCAGTGGGCACTGTCCTGCCCGCCCCGCCTAGAATATTTAGTTTTAATATATATTTTGCATATATAATATATATTATAATATAATTTTTATGTATTCTTATATTATAATATTTATAAATTTATAATAACAAATTTTGTAAATAATATTTTGTAAATGTATATTTGTTTCAAATTTATTTTTTAATTTTATATAATTTAAAACGAGTCGACCCGCCCCGTCATGACCGACCGTATGGTCGGCCCCGCCGCCCCATTCTAGGCACATGGTGGGTCTCGGGTCGCCGTCGCCCATCATCCCTAGATTTCCGTTTTAACAAAATTCTTATATATATATTAGGCATTACATGTGATGGGATACGTGGATGTCGACAAATAGATAGGTCCAAGAACTTATTTTAGTAACGTAGCTTGTCTCTGCATTAAAAGGGATAGTATTAATTGTCTTTATTCTTTAATACTTTACACTCTTAAATAAGATGATTTCTCTCAAGTTTCTATATTCAAATCAATTAATTAAATATATTTTTTCCTCTATGCTGATGCTGGCCTCTATATTAGACATGATAAATTAATGTCTACAATGTAAAAGAGTCAAGACCGGCAAGGCAACATGAAGAGTAAATGAATGTTATCTTGTTAAGAGAAGACAAGGCAACGTGACGATAAATTAATGTTTCATCTTGTTAGGAGTCAAGACAAGGCAACAAAAAAAACTCATCACTAAATGTTTACTTCAAATTAAGTAGTCATTTAATATGACGATAGAGTGAGCCGAAAAGAAAATAATAATATAAAGTTAAATTGAATATGATGACCATAAATTGTAGGTTTTAAAATCGTTTTAGATAAAAATATTTACCAACAAAATCAAAAATTGTTCGTACTAATTACCAGGGCCGTGCTTAGCAATTTTTGGCACGAGTCGAACTTTAAAATGGGCTTTTTTTTACTTAATTTAAAGACATTATAAATTAATATTAAAAAATAAACTTTTCATAATGTACAAACTTAGCTAAATTAATATGACAATCATGTTCAAAGTAATTATTTAAATACAACTAGCCTCACAATTTTGGCGACAAAAGTATAATCAATAATCGAGTACGTAGCTTAATAATTCCTTTTCTCGGTGATAACATAATTGATCCATTCAATCTTTCTTGTGACATGGTGATTGAATAAAAAATTTAATTAGCTTCAACTTTGATGAGAAGTTTCTTTCTCGCACTTACTACAGTAATTGTATCTTCAACAAGATCTTATAAGCAATATAATCATTTGGGAAATAACCATCAATTCCTTCAAATAATACACCATTTCAATTGCGATTTCGTTTAGCTTGGTAAAGAACACATAAAAAATGATAACTCCAAAAATAAATCACTACCATCAATGTTAGAAACCTCAATATAAATCTATATACTTCCTTTTTTTTCCTGATTTTTGGGTTTTTATAATTTCATAGTTTCATTTTTAAATTTTATATAAATTTATTATTAAAAATTTGGGCCCCTAAATTGTATCAATGTTTTTGTACCTGAGTCAATTGACTCACTAGCCTCAAGGTAAGGCACGAGCCGCTAATTACGTACCTACAATATTTTGTCAATAATTTGAAAATTATTGTTGATTTTTCGATAATTGGTTGATATAGTTTAGAGGATAAATATATATTTATTTTATTGGTATTCTATAGGTAACTACAATATGTAGATAAATTTCATCGATAAACTTAAAGTTTAATTGTTTCTTATTGTCAGTGATATGCAACCCAACTAAAAACTTGTTTAATCTCAAAACATAACTGAAGTTCGAACGAAACATAAGCAATGCATCGCTCAACTAGAGGATCTCGAATACATTTGCAACCCTAATCCTGAGTTTCAATTTCACTACATCTAATTATAAATTTTAAAAAAGAAAAACCTGCCCTTTCGGTATCGGGGGAAAAAAGAAAAATAAAACTTTTTATGTACATAAAAATAAAGGGTCATGTTAAATCAAATTGATCGTCAATAGTAGAAATTTGCATCGGACCACATGCACACGCCATTGACCACGTCTGCCAGTATTTATATCCAAGAGAGCCTCGATGCTTCCATTGAAATTTGCTAGCAAGTTGTATACGAGAAATGTCAAGCCGCAAAGATAATTATTCAAAAACTTGGGGCATATTCAATGATTTCACAAATATTTTGAAATGGTCCAAATGGTATGAAACCACATACCAATATCTCGCCCACACTTTTGATATCAGTGCATGTGTTGCATGCTCAACCTCTTTCACCAAAAAACTAATAACCACGTTATTTATTTATTTATTATTTTGCAAATCCTCCATTAATGCTTTGATCCATAATACTGGA
Organism: Rehmannia glutinosa; assembly: GCA_016081115.2. NCBI lineage: Eukaryota > Viridiplantae > Streptophyta > Magnoliopsida > Lamiales > Orobanchaceae > Rehmannia > Rehmannia glutinosa. The sequence continues at coordinate 167,989 of JABTTQ020002076.1, forward strand.
AAAAGGGGAAAAATCTAATAGAACAAATCAATGCAATGTAATTCATAACTATTTTTGTTGTGTGGTTTACCATGAGCCTTGTATCTCAAGTGGTATCAATCAACCGTTGCAATGATATTGATTAAAGTTGGACCTTTGAAATTTTCAGTTTAATTCTTTGATCCGTTCCGGATCCCCTCCACTCCTTCCAACTCATTTGAAAAAATTGTTGTGCGGTTTTCCTTTTAAGGATGTTTATCACTTACATGCAAGTTATATTAGAGGGTCTTTTGTGTGTTTTTGCTAATTAAATATCAATATTAGAGTCCTCATATATGTCGAGTAGAATAGGGTCAATTTACATATTTGCCTTCCGGAATTACAAATTACTAGTAAACCGATATAGACGTCGTTAGGGTGTGTTTTACACGCCTAAAATATTTTCCAAAATATAGGATTTGGTTTTGATATGTTTTGACTTTCTAGACTTATGGTAAGATTAAGTTGTAAATAGATTAAGAAAAATTTCATACTAATATGATATAGATATATTATGACTCTCTTTGATATTTATCTTTTTCCTAACTTAAGTGATATACTTGTCATATATTTATATATCACTATATCTTGAATGAGATCTTGGATGTGACCTCCATCAAAAGCTTATTTTCATCCATAGATATTAGTGTTATGATAAACGAGTTCATACACATCTATTGTTGGATGAGTTCAATTATATATTTAATTACTCAAAATAGGAGTTTTCAATGATTTTCTACTAGTTGATTTTAGTATTCATTGTATACTTTAATCAAACGGTTTTACGATTGGAAAGTTTTACCATACTAGCACATCTCCAAGCTTCTTGGATTGTAGATAATATTTTACATCTTGTATCTTCCTTATTTCCTTTTTATTCAGTTTGCATGTGATTGCGAATGTGATTACATCTGCGATCACATCCATACTTGTAAAAATTTGGAATATCTACACACTACAATTCTTTTAATTGGCATCTAGAGCCAACACTCGACGACACTAAGTGTTAATCATGTGTGTTTGTTAGCATGGATATTCCCTATAACTCCACTTTTTGTCCCCTATCCTTGATAGCTCCAACTATTCTAGTTGCAAAGTCAAAATACGGGATTACATCAAATCTATTAATGAAAGGCCCTGGCGTGCAATCCTTTCAGGATGGACACCTCCAAAACTCATCGATACAGATGGTGACTATCGTGCAAAAGGTCAAATTTATTGGACTAATGATGTAATATCTTTATCAAATCACAACTCGAAAACACTAAATGTTATCTTTGGCACAGTGGATCTAAACATGTTCAGAATTATAGCCAACTATACTTCTATCAAAGATGCATAAAATACCCTTCAAAGACACTGTGAGGGATCTTCTATTGTGCGACAAACTAAACCTAGGTTGCTAACCAATAGGTTTGAGAACTTGAGAATGCAGGATGATGAAAACATTACCACGTACAACACAAAACTGTGCGACATCGCCAATGAAGCACAAGCCCTTGGTGAGCCCATTTCTAATGCTAATATGGTTAGCAAAATGATGAGATCTCCTCCAGAATGATATAACGTCAAAATCTCATCCGTAGAAGAAGCCTATAACACCACCACTTTAGGCCTTGAGAAACTTGTAGGTATCCTACAAACTTATGAGATGAATCTCGCACAATAAATGGAGAGGTTGGGTAAGAAAGTAGCTTTTCAAGTGGAGTCCGAGTTACCGATAACTTTCTTTGAACTCACTAATGAGATCGAAGAATCTGAGTTAGGAGATGACTTTATGGCCATGTTTTCAAAAAGTTTTTATAAAATTCTTAAAAACAAGAGTTAGAAGAAGAACTACAAGAAAACTGCTGATAGACATCACCAAAAAGACACCAGTTTCCTTTTTAACACCGGTTTTGTAAGAGACCGGTGTCTAATTAGTGCTGTCGTTTGATAAACAACACCGGTTTCCCTAGAACCGGTGTCTATTGTAAAATATTTCCCAAATAGACACCAGTTTTGGCATCAAATTTTGAAACCGGTGTCTATTTATATAAACTATTTTAGATTAGACACTAGATTTTTTGACACCGGTTATAGAACCGGTGTCTTTATTTTTTAACACCAGATCTTTCAACACCGATTATAGAACCAGTGTCTTTATTTTTTAACACTAGATCTTTAGACACCGGTTCTAAACAATCGGTGTCTATTTACATATTTTTTTAAGTTAACTCTTTATTATTTAGGTTAGGTGTTAGTCTAAAAGGGGAAAATAAATGGGTTGGACGCCCACACAACAGCGAAGTTCTCTCACTCTTCCATTCACTCCTCCAGACAGCGCACGAGTTCACATGCTACAATATTCGGGAGTACGCAAAGCGCCGCACAGTTGACGCCTTCCGCCACAACCACCGCCTATCCGACCCGGTGGAGGTGGCCACCACATTCGCCGAAATGAAGTCACTGCTCGAGGTCGACAAATGACAGGCCGTGGTTTACTCGCTCTACGCTCGTATGGTCAAGAAAGTTATGTAAATCGACAAATCGTGATGTAATCTTTACCAGCGTCTATCCATCTTGTTAGTGCTTGATGAATGATGAAAGAAAGAGGAAGAGATTGTGAATCAGGTTTTAGTCTAATTATACCAAACTCTATCGTCTACCAAAGTCCCCCGTCGCCTCTCTCTGCCTCTCGCGCCTCTACCCTCCGCCGCTCGCACCTCGTCTATCAAAAGATTGCTGCTCCAGGCGATTCCCCCTATCTCGTTCTCTTCTGCCACCATCTATTGAATATTTCTGTTTTCAACATTATTTATTTTTCTGCTGGTTATAGGTTGATCTTCTTTCTATTAGTGCAAAACCTCATTTTCTCGGTGAAACAACAAATAAGCAGCAGAGCAAAACTGCTCCATCACTCGTACTGCTTGTCTCTAAACCCTAATCATTTTTATTGGTCATTTTATGTACCTAATCGTTTAATATGTGCCTGAAATGGGAGTGTAGTTGATAGAATTTCATACTCTAAATGTTGTGGGATATTGAATGAGCTTAAAGTTAGCCGCAATTTATTGTGTGTATATTTTTTTCCTTTCCGAAACTACGCAAATTTTTGAGTTTTAGTGACTTTCTTATCCATTTGGGTTTGAAACCGATAATGCGGAATACTAATTAGGTTTAAGTGTGGAGGAGTATACTTGTTCATTGTATTTGCGGAAGAATTTCTATAAACACTACTAAGAAAACGTTTGCTTGCTTGCTTGCACTTGGGTGTTGTTGTATGGCATGTGTTCTATTTGTGGTTTAGCACTCTGATTATGGAAATCTTTAAAGTCAATCTTGTTTTGGGCAGTTCTGACAAAGAGGAGTCAGATGCGGAGGCAGTTTCATCAATGTTGGGTTTCCAGAGATATTGGGATGCTACATATGCTGATGAATTGACAAATTTCCGGGAACATGGCCATGCTGGTGAAGTTTGGTAAGTCTAGACCTGGTTTTTGGCCGATTATTATGTCTTTGATGTAATTAGTTATTTACTGAAGTATATATATTTATCTCCTAATCTGCAGTTTTAAGATCAGACAATTTCTTAGATTCTCTTGTAAGTGAGGAATCTTCCTGGCAGCTGCAGCTTATGTGAAATGAGATTAGCATGTTATGTACAACTTTCGTCATGTGTGATTTTAGGTTATGTACAACTTTCGTCAAGTAGAATGTTATGTACAACTTTCGTCATGTATAGAGTATCAAGTATCAAACAAAAAATGAGATTAGCAGTATCAAGTAAACAATTTGTTGGTCTTGAATTGCATAGAGTGTTTTGTAGAACATGGCTGAACATTGAACACTAGCATATGGTTATATTGTTGGTTGTCATTGAAATTGGATCGGTGGAACATTTGAGATACATGAGCATATGGTTACCATGTTCCTCTGGTTACCATGTTAATAATAATTAGTATTCTTGATTCGTAAAATTCACTTCATTGAAGTTTTGGGCTTCCTAGCACCTCTGAGTTGTTGAATTGGTTGAATGTTGACAATGTTACTACTATAAAATTTTATTAACTCAACTAACAGAGGTAACTCCAGAAAAATGGTCTATTTACTATATGCCAGCATAGCGGTTATTGGTGTTTTCTTTAACGAGTATGGGAATGGAAGGAAAAGTATATCTACTCATTGTGCTTTGTTTTACTGCTTTTGTTCATGTCTCTGCTGGATGCCCGTTCCATTTTGTCTTTTCAATTTGTGTTACATTATTTGTGTTCATTAATGAGACAGTTATGCATTTCATAAAGTAGATGGATATTGTTTTGGTTTGTTCACAAATCCCGCGCCTTGATGTTCTTGTGAAATTCATTCTACTGTTGATCTCAGTTGGAATTTGGAACATGCCGAACTGAAGACTCTTTTAGTAGTATTTGATTATTGATGTAGTCCCTGTATTGGAAGTTCATTAATCATCTTTGAAATGCTTAGATGTGGGGGTCATAAAGAGGATGATTATTTTAGAGAAGTACCAGGATAGAAATTTAACAAGGTGATGTCATGAAACTCATTGTTTTTGTTTCCTAGTTGGTTTTTTGGTTCTTGGCCCGGGAATGGGAACGGCGGTGGCTATAATGTTTGCACACCTTATTCTCACCCATATATACTTTTGTATAGAAATTAAGCAAGGATCATTGATCGTATAAATGTGGTTTTCAAAATTCATGTGGGTTGTAATTAGTTCCCATTACAAACCCATGAAAAATAGTACTTCTTCAAATGCTCCACCTTTCTCTTATCTCTCTCTCTTCCCTAGATATCTACCTTTCAAATAATGGTTGCATCCATTATTGGTGTCTTTTAGATCTGCCTATTGCTGCTGCAAGGACACACTTTGTTACCACTAAAAGAATTGGCAATAGTTATAGAAATAAAATGAATTTACCTCAATGATCTAGGTACAATATTAGAGTCATATGCAAATTATATTAGATAAGTGTTAATTATGTCACATGCAATTATATTAGATAAGTGTTAATTATGTCCTTGAAAGCTGTTAGATCTGCTGCTGCTGCTTGCACTTGGAAGTTAGTAATCCACTCTTTAATTTCTTTTTTTCTTTTTGGTTTATTGAAGTGCTCATTCAGTGTATTACTTGTAGGTATGGCGGGACAATCACAAATCAGATCAAGAGACTTGGCGCTTCTTGTGATTGGACCAGAGAACGTTTTACCCTAGATGCTCAGCTGAGTCGTAAGGCAGTTTTCATCCAATAAATCCCACATCAACCATGCATTATGTGTTGGGCGCAGCGAGGCGTGTCGTGGTCCGAGATTTGATTCATCCGGAATATCCGACAAATCACACCAACAAGATGATGGCAAAAAATAAATGACACCGACAGAAAATAAAATGCACACAGTGATTTTACGTGGTTTGGCAAAATCCGCCTACGACGAGAGTTTCCATTCTTTACTAATAAAGAATTTCCGGACAAGAAATATACACCCTTGAGTTTTATGGACTAAACCCAATAAAATAAGACTCGTACAACCACTTTATTAGCTATCAAAGAACACTCTCCCCAACCCCTTGTGTTACCCGAGAGAAAAATATCCCGAGTGTTTCCACTTTATAACAATTTGACTCACACAAATTAATCTCCCCGGTGTGTACATTTTTCCTCTCCACCCCGTTGGATGAACAAGCAATTGCCTTTGCTTGCCATGGTTCTTCCTTCCGCTCCCCCATCTATTTATAGGGAGAATTGGCATACCACTTGCAAGATCATCAAAGAAATCGCCACAAGATGATTTCTTTTTCCCATGAAAAGTCATCAAAGTTTGGCAACCAAACTTTGAATTGTCAAGAAAGTTAGGTTTCTTTTCATTTTAATTTTGTGGGGCTATCTAATAATCTCCACCTCCACCACAAAATACATTACCCGCAAACTAGAATATCAAAACACCATTGGCCTTCGTTTTTACGCACATGCGAATTAGTAAGGTCCTAACTCCACCTGATTCAATCAGCCAATGCACACGTGCGAGTCCGCCAACACTACCAGTTGACTGCCGAGAGGGACGACCTCAATCCATCCTCTCGCCCAACAGGATTTCCCTCACACCTGTTTGTACTCGAAGCCTTCCGCCGCGCTCCACTTCCAGTAATCCTTGAGGTCACCAGGACGATACAAATTCCGATACTTCTCTCATCCTTAGGACCCTTCCGCCACTGTGACTTTCGGACTCCACCTCTAGTGAATATTGCAGCTATTGGAATCCACTTGGCACCAGGAAATTAGATTCATCCGCATTTTTTGGGACATAGGCCACACCACCCAAAGTACGGTCCACTCCATCACCCATTTTGATTTTTACCACTCCAATCCCATGATTCGTAAGTAGAACCATCACCCGAGGACAAAGTTTATGACCTCTCCAATTGAAGTAAATCAAAACAATTTATTTCGAGTACACATGCATAACGCATCTCAAATCTAAAATCCATCATTCTCGAGAAGATGTATCAATCCTTGTGGAGACTGTGAGATATCTCCAACTTCCGCAACTATCACCACATCAGCACTGCCACCATCACCGACATTATCCTTCTTTATCCAAGGATAATTCCTTTTAATATGACCCTCCTCGTGATAACGATAGCATACAACACCCTTTCCCTGGTCCTTGAATCTGATCTGTTGATTACAGATCCACCACCAGAAATTCTCCCGTTACCGATTCATTTCCCGAGCAACCAAAGCATATCCATGTCCTCTTCTTTCTGGTTTACCTTTTTTATGGGACAACAACGATGCTTTTATATATGCTCCAAGTCCGGTGTGTGTCTTTTCCCGACAAAGAACGCCGTCACCGGACTATCATATGAATCAGGATAGAGGTAAGAAGTAAAAGGGCTTTATCTTCTTCCTCAACCTTTACATCAACGCCATTTACCGTCAAATTGTTGCACCTCGAATGGACATCTTTCACCCTTTATTGCCATTTTCCTTTTTTCCCTTCAACGCCATTGCCAGGCCCCGTTGAACTAGGACATCCTTCACCCTTTATTGCCAAGGAGTGAAATTCCATTTACCGTCAAATTGTTGCACCTCGAATGGATTTGTCATCGCCTTACAAATCGCCCACCAAAAAATTCAAATCTCGATTTTCTACCTTGCCCGAGTTACCAAGTAGCTCGATACCACTTGTTGGGCGCGGCGGAGGCGTGTCGTGGTCCGAGATTTGATTCATCCGGAATATCCGACAAATCACACCAACAAGATGATGGCAAAATTAAATGACACCGATAAAATAAAATGCACACATTGATTTTATGTGGTTCGGCAAAATTCGCCTTACGTCCACGAGAGTTTCCATTCTTTACTAATAAAGAATTTCCCGGCACAAGAAATATACACCCCTTGAGTTTTATGGACCAAACCCAAGAAAATGAGACTTGTACACCCACTTTATTAGCTATCAAAGAACACTCTCCCCAACTCCTTGTGTTACCCGAGAAAAATATCCCGAGTGTTTCCCCACCTATCACAATTTGACTCACACAAATTGATCTCCCAGGTTTGTACACTCATTTTTCCTCTCCATCCCATTGGATGGGGAAGCAATTGCCTTTTCTTGCCATGGTTCTTCCTTATGCTCCCCCATCTATATATAGGGAGAATTGGCATACCACTTGCAAGATCATCAAAGAAATCGCCACAACATGATTTCTTTTTCCCATGAAAGTCATCCAAGTTTGGCAACCAAACTTTGAATTGTCAAGAAAGTTAGGTATCTTTCATTTTAATTTTGTGGGGATACCTAACATTATGCATAAGTATATAAGGATAATAGTGGCGTCTGCAGAATAGTGCTTGATTTGGTTCCGAGCTATCATGAGTTGGTTGCTTATGATTATATCACAGGTTTTGTTTGGTTATTTATATTAGATAAATTGTAAACTTAGTCATGTAATTATAGGGTGTGGAAAAATTAGTCATTTCTAAATTTTGTTTGGGAAAATTCACCTTGTATCTTTAAAATTTTCTCGGATGTAGTCTTTAATTGTCCTGGAAATTTCAAAATTGTTTGAAAAATCTCACGTGAATTGCATGTAAATACAAAAATTTGGGGATTTTCGAATCTTGGCCAAATTAGAGCTTTTTTGATGTAGTTGTTGGGTAAGACGTTCAGAAAACTCCGTATATTTGGCCGTAAAACCTAATTTTTTGCCGGAGATCTGAAAATCCTCGAGTTTTGTGTTCTCATGTTAGATTTTCTGAGCAATTTTGAGATTTCAGTGACTTGAGGGCTAAATCTGAGAGTTTTTTGAGGATATATGGTGATTTTGCCAAACATAATTTAAAAAGGGCCAATTTTGATACACCCCCGTAATTACAGTCTAAAATTGCAATGTACCCTATTCATATACTAAACTCCTTCTTTCGTAAAGTTCAAAGATCGCCACTCATCAATTCCATATATTTTGTTTTATTTGGTGAACTAAAGTTTCATAGGGTGATGCATTTTTGTGGCACATGTCTTGCTTGTAAGAAATTTGTTCTCTTAACTTTTTTAGAGCAATAGTTGAGGCCTTTGTTAGGCTTCATGAGAAAGGACTAATCTATCAAGGTAGGGGCACTTTACTTTTTAACTTCTCAATCTTATAGCCGCCAAATTTAACATAAGGGACATTAAATGTTATAAACCTTTTCGATTAAAAAAAGAAAAATATATTCGTTATAAAAGAAAAAGGCCTTATTACAAATTTTCCTTTGTTGGAGTGATTTTTGCTACCCTTTTTGATTGTTATATGTAATATTGTGCAGGAAATTGTTGGAAATGGCATGTACGATGCTTGGGGCAATTGGAAAATCGTAGGATTTATAATCAAGTACAGGATTTAAAGGGTATAATTATTGTTTCTTATTGTTGTTGTAATGATAGAGTTTGGAATGACATGACCAATATTGATCATGCCTTTAGTTGAATGTATATAACCTTTTTATTGGTTGTGAGGATTGGATTATGAATTTGTAGTTACTTATTGAAAGAAAACTTCGCTACTTTTTGTTGGATTATGGATCTTTGTGATTTTAGTATTAATGCATTTTTGTTGATTGGTGGAATTGGATTTCATGATGAATTGCTTATTAATATGGATATTTTAAACTTTAATTTGTATAATATCAAGAGTTTATAAATTTTATTTCATACAAAAGACACAGTGTGTAAAACCGGTTTGTAAAACTGTGTAAAACCGGTGTGTAAAACCGATGTGTATTCTTTTTAAAGGCCACGGCTCTAAACCGGTGTCAAATACATAAACTTTTAACATCGGGGTATTATAAAGCGGATATTTTATCTCTACGACACCGGTTTAAAACCGTGTCGTTTCCTTAAACCGGTGTCTTTTAAGGAAACGACACCGGTTCTCAACCGTTGTTAAAAAGTTCAGACTTTTAACACCAGTGGGTTTAACACCGGTTTTTTTTACTAATAGACACGGGTTTTAAAACCGGTGTCTTTAAAGGAAACGACACCAGTTTAAAACCGTTGTTAAAAATTTCAGACTTTTAACACCAGTGGCTTTAACACCGGTTGTTTTACTAATAGACACCGGTTTAAAATCGGTGTCTATCAGCATTTTTGTTGTAAGTTTTCCAATTTCAAAAAATCCTTGAAACCCGAGTCTAACAAATTCCCTAAAAGAACACTTCTGATAAAAATCAAAATTATTTTTTCGGAGAAAAATCGAACAAGTTTGATACTAAAACTCTTGATTCTATTAGATGTAGGGCATGCACCGAGTATGGTCATTATGTTGTCTAATGTGCTAACACTCTTATAAAAAAGGGAATGAGTTTGAGTGTCACCTTGAGTGACAATGAATTTGATAATGAAAACAATTACCGTGATGTTGATCACACTATTCTAACCACTCTTGTGAAAGAAAAGAAAACTCTGAGATAAATTCTTCGAGGTGTAGCCCGAGGTGTGGCCCAAGATGTGATCACACTTTCCTTAGTCACATCCGAGGACACTTCTCAAGAGCATGATGTTATAATCCGCCGACCTTTGTTGTTTCGATCGTATACGTATCTTATTGTCTTGAGCATGATGATGATTTTGATGGTGAAGGATTGGAAGATACATATAAAGAATTGTACAAAGATGGCTCAAAAGCCTCAAATGAATGAGTATCTCGGGAAAGAGAATGCTCGTCTCACCAAAGAAAATGATGAACAAAAAGAAGTCATCATCATGTTGGAAGCTACCCTTACTAAAAGAGACATTGAGTTTAAAATGGTAAATTCTAAACTGGTATAATCTCATGAAATAATGAAGAAGTTCAATTCGGAAGAAACAAAACGGATGATAATCTTTCTTTGGGTAGTGATAATAAAGTGGTTTTGGTTATAAAACTCTTGAGTTCGTATAAGCTAAAGAGAATGCAAGATATCTTGATTCCTCCAACAATAAAAGGAGTTTTTCTCAAATGTTTAAAACTCGAAACGCCACTCTATTTGTCACTACTATCATGCTTCCAGACATATAAGACCATTCTGTTACAAAATGAAATCAGACTTAACCAATAGCAATTATGGACGTCATATATCATCTAAAATGTTATGACATCCTCGTAATCACATTTCAAAATTTTCAAAATATTTCTGGGTTAAGAAATCTTATGTTAAATGTCATGTTATATACTTCTTTGAGATCTAACATTGCAGGATCTTGGTACTTCGATAGTGGATGCTCACGACATATGACAGATACTTTGGAGTATTTAACTAACTATGAGGGGTACGATGGTGGCAATGTGACCTATGGCTATGGAGATGGAGTTAGAGGGAAAATCATTAGAAAAGGGACGTTGATTGTTAATGGGCTTCCAAGGCTACAAATGTGCTACATGTTATTCGTCTTCATGCTAATCTCATAAGCATAAGCCAACTGTGTGACAATGATATTTACGTAAAATTCAATAAAAGCTCTTGTGAAGTGTTTGATGAATTAGACACATGTATTCTTGCCGATTTGAGATCATCGACAAATGTTATCGTGATGTTAATGAACAATTGTGTTACAAAGTGCACACATGAATAATCGACCTATGGCATCAAAAGTTATGCCATGTTAGCCCTAAAACTGATGGAACTTGTAAAATTTGAAGTTGTTATAGATTTGCCTAAACGTTCCATGAAAAATGTTAATGTGTGTGGAAGGTGTCAAAAGGGCAAACAGAAAAGAGTGTCGCGTCAAATGATATCACATTTCCACACCACGAGGTGTCTAGAGTTACTTCATAAAGATCTCATGGGTCCAATTGAAGTTGAAAGTGTTGGTGGTAGGAAATACTCTTATGTGATTGTGGACGATTTTTCACGATACATGATATATTGTTTACGTAAAAATCAAACCTTTGAGTTTTAGATGTTGGCATAAAAAGGTTTGTAATTTGTATAGTCTAACTATTGCTAGAATTAGATCAGACCAAAGGCAAAGAATTTGAGAACTCTTCTTTCTCGTCTTTTTGTGATAGAAAGGGGATTTTTTATGAGTTTCTGCACCTAAAACTCCACAACAAAATGGAGTGCCAGAGAGAAAAAATCGTACATTGCAAGAGATAGCCCATGTCATGTTAAGCTAAAAAAACACTTTCAAAAAGATTTTGGCGGAAGCTCCAAATTAGGGATGTCAACGGGGGGCGGGCAGTAATTGATTACCCAGGCCCGCCCCGTGCTCTTAGCATTGCGCCCCGCCCTGGCCCGTGCCCCGCCACGGGTCCAGAATAATTGGCCCGTGCCCGCCGCGTGGGGCGGGTCCGCCATGTTTCGCCCATTTTAATTTTATTTTTAAGTCAAAAATAATTCCAACAATCTAACAACACACCCAATGACTAATGCCGCAACATGCCAACATATATCACCAAAATATCTACCCATTACAATTTACAACAGACCAACTTTATCAAATAGTTCATCAATTATTAATTAAAATGAAATGAGCACAACTACGGAAAAAGATAAAACTAGTACATAACAAACAATCCAATTAAAAGATACAACTTAAATCTTCACCAAGTCTTTTTAAAAACAACAATCCACTAATTCAAAATGGAATAATATGCAACCTTCACCACAGTCCACAATGGAATAACACTCATCAATGAATAGAAACTCATTTCCAAAGTTACTCCCGCAATAACAAAAGAAATATCAAATTAGCTAATCATACTTTATAAACATGTTTGAGATAGAAATAACTTAAGAAGAAAACTAACATACCACATTCTCACTCTTCTCATCATCTCGAATCATAAAAAATCGCTCATACACTCCATTTGATGAATCTCGTGCATTAGTATAAAGTAAAATGGTACATGTAAACAAAATAACCATATAACATATTAATCTATCTACACATTAAATTAATTTGATATACTAATAAAAAGTAATTACCTTTCTCAGCTAATATCCAATTTTGTGAACACATTAAGGCCTCAACAGATTTTATTGTGAAGTCTTCTACGCGAGGACTAATCAATCTTCCACTTGTAATCGAAAGGACTAAGCAAATCAGTAGAGACCGGAATTGCTAAAACATCTCTTGCAATTTGATGCAAAATAGGATGTTTACCTCGTTGAACTTCCACCAAGTCAAGACATCAAAATCGGGAGTTCGTGGTAAAACATCCTCTTCCAAGTATTGATCCAACTCCGACCTCACGGATTTTCTTTTTCTTTGAGAAGCATACAAGTCAAATTCACAAAGTGATTGGTCATTAGCAACAATAGTCTCCACTAAGCCACTTGTTTCACCACCTTCATTTAGCTTCTCTTTCAACTCATATTGTTTAAGCAAATCACGACACAAACTAAGGATCTTTTCCACTTCATAATCACCACCGATAGAATAAATCTTTGGAAAATAGTACTCTAACAAAACCAATTTATATCTAGGATCAAGCACAGCTTGCCACCCCATGCATGATACCATGCACAATGATCAATATTTATCAAACTTATTCACCATATTCAAAGCCATTGATTCAACCACTTTAACACCACAAGTCATCCATTGGTTCAATGCAAGCTTAATCTAACAGATTTTAGGAAAATACAAATTTGCAAAGTGGGATATTTTGTACCGCAGAACAACTCTCGCGGATAGAACAATTTTAGCCTACCACAAATTTCCTTAGTTAAATTCCAATCATTTTCGCTAGACAACATTTATATTTTGGATCACGACTCTTCAAGCGAAAAACACATCTTTATAATCCAAAGTTGTTTGTAGCATCAAATAAGTTGAGTTCCAACGAGTTTTGATCAAGTACAAGCTTCTTACCAAGTGGCACACGAAGTTGACGAGTTGTATCCTCAAATATTTCCCATCTTTTAGGCGTTCGACCAATAAGAAACATTGTCTCTTACTTTTTCAATTCCCTCTACAATAACTTCCAATCCTTCTTTCACAATTAGATTCAATATATGTGCACAACAACGCATGTGCACTAATTTACCACCAATCAAGAGAGAAATCCACGGAAGCTTATCCAAAAGTAAATCCATCATTGCATCATTAGTAGAACAATTATCCATTGTTATAGTGGATAATTTGCGATCTATGTTCCAATCTAAAAGCATTCAATCGAGTTCTTCACATAAAACATCACTGGTGTGTGGGCTTGGCACATAGACAAACCCAGTAAAATAAATTTAAAATGATCATCACATAAAAAATACAATAACAACTTTGAAAAAAATTGATACCTTATAATTCAACTTTGCAACTTCCAATTATTGTCAATATAGTGTGTTGTAATCGCCATAAACCCTTTTTTTTATATGAAGATGTCCACATATCTGTTGTGATTGCAACTCGACTTTCATTATTCTCAAAATTTTGCATCACCACCTCCTTTAAAAGTTCATACAACTTCATACAATCATTCTTAATTGTGTTCCTTGTCACCAACTTAAAGCAAGGGTTCAAGCTCTTAACAAAGTCTCTAAACCCTTCATGCTCTATCATCTTCAGAGGGTACTGTGCATGATGATCATCTTTGCTAGTTGTTTACGGGATGACTCTTGATCAACATTGTAAGGAGAAAATTCAAATTTCTCCTTACTAAAGCTAGCTTGTAAAACTGTTGCCTTATGTCCTTCATTTTCCTTCTAGGACATCTATCAAAATGCTTCTTCAAATGACTAGTACCTTGTTTTGGATCACCTAGCAACAGATTGATCGCAATATTTGCACTTAGCCTTTAACTTCCCTTCGAGTCTCCTTGATATAATGTGCCCAAATTTTAGAATAACTTTTCCAAATTGTTCCGTGTTGACTTTTTGCTATCATTATTATTATCATTCAAATCCAAGGAGTAACATCAACAAGGACTTAACAAATCTTGATATGAGGAATGTGGTGTATCGAGAGAACTAACGGGCGTAGGTGATAAAGATGTAATATCAACATGTGGCACATCGACAGTTGGACTCGTGAGAATTATATTCTTCCCGATCAACCATGACTTTAATCGCCAAGAAATCAATATTTTATGTCACTTTTTTGTAGAGAATAATTTAAAATGAAGAAATAACAAAAAATGACAAGGAAAAAAAACTGAATATTCAATGAAAGCCAAAAACTAAACAATTTTTGTCAACCATTTTTGGAGATGATAAGTAAGGCCATGAAATACCTTAAACCAACTCGAAAAAGAATCACATTCTCACATTTTTCATTGGTGAGTTTGTTGCAATATTTCAAAGCTTCAATACTAGAGTGAAAAAAATTAAAAAAGATGAAAACCAAGATAATATTCAAAATTGATACCCTTTCCTTCTCTTTTAATACCCAAAATAAAACCAAATTACAGAGACCATGGCAATAGCAACAACCCAAAATCTCAAATCACCGTCCCAAATCAAACTCCATTATCATCAACCAAAGATTTTATACACTAAAAATAGGATACCACATCACCAAAGATTTTATCTTACTTAAAAAAAAGTTAAAGCACATCTAAATTCAACATAGCAAATCAGAGGTTTTTGTTTGGCTAAGACCACAACCATAGAACAACCATTTCTTATTTTTTTTTTCTTCTCTCGCCCTATATTTAGCTTGCACAATTTAAAAAAATCAATTAATCACATGAATTAATTCCAGAAAAATTGAAGATTGAAAGAAGAAAAAGACAAACCTTTTTGAGTGGAAGAGTTTCAAATGATGCTCGAAAGGAGATGAATCGGTCCAGGAGGAGTGTAAAAATGAATGGCAGAGTGTGAGATGAGAGTGGTGGTGGTGAGCGGCTGGGAGAATAATGTTTGGTCTTTGAAGATAATTAGGGCAACAAAGTAGTCAACTACAAGTCTAAAACCTGATATAAGAAAATACATATTTATATATAGTTGACGCCAAGGCGGGGGGACGGGCGGGGTAATTGTAATACCCATGCCCGAATTGACCCATACACGGTCGGGTCCGCCCCGCCCTTCCTCAAAATGGGTCGGGTCGGCCCGCCCCAATCATCACAGTCGGGGAATTTGAGTCGGGCCGGGCAGTCCATATTGCCATCCCTACTCCAAATATAGGTTGAGGGGTTGATTTCGATGAAACCTTCGCTCATGTTACCAGATTGAGTCAATACGATTGTTACTTGCAATTGCATGTTATCCGGGTTTTGCTAATCACCAAGTAGATATAGAAAGTGTACTTTTAAATGGTTGTTTGGATGAAGAAGCATTTGTAGAACAACCTACAAAGCCTTAAGGACCCTTTTAAGCCTAACCATGTGTATAAGCTTAAAAGGCTTTTACGGTCTTAAACAATCTCCTAGAGCTTGGTTTGGTAGATTAACCGAGTACTTTCTTCAAATTAGTTTTAAACATGGTGAAGTTGATAGAACCCTGTTTATTCAAAACCATGACATCATGATTGCTCAAATTTACGTTGATGACATTGTATTTGGTTCCTCCTCCGATAAGATGTCAAACAATTTATTGGTTGCATGTCATCTACGTTTGAAATGAGTATGGTAGGAGAATTATGTTTTGTCTTGGGTTTGCAAATTAATAATTGAATGAAGGAGTTTTTATCTCATAAAGCAAGTATGCTCGAAAAAATTTCAAACAATTCAACTTGAAAAATGCATCTCACTTGAAGACTATCATTGGGTCGAGTCAAATGTTGAGTAAGGAAAATGTGGCTGAAAGTGTTGATCACACCTTGTATAGAAGCATGTAGGAAGTTTGTTGTATTTAATTGCCAATCGTCCTGACATCATGTTTAGTGTATGTCTCTGTGACAGATATAAATCCAATCCCAAAGCTACTCACTTAAAGGCGTTAAAATGTATTATTCGATATGTAGGAGGCACCACAGATTTGGGAATTTGATACATTAAAGGCACTGATACTAATCTTGTGGGATTCAGTGACTCTGACTGGGCTGGAGATGTTGTTGATAGAAAAGTACAACTGGAGGGTGTTTTATCTTGGAAATAACTTGGTCTCATGGTATAGCAAAAAGCAAAATTTCATGTCGCCTTGAATCTTTGAATCGAATATGTGGCAGTAAGTAGTTGTTGCAACCAACTTTTGTGGATGAACCAAATGATTGAGGAATATGGTTTACAAAGTGAAACATTAATTGTTTATTGTGATAACATGAGTGCAATTGCTATCTCGAAAAATCATGTCCAACATTCTCGTACTAAACATATAGATATTAGACATCATTTTATTCGATATTTAGTTGAGAAAATATAATTCGCATTGAGTATAATGCTATCGAAAATCGCCTTCCGGACATTTTCACCAAGGCTTTGATTTTGAGAGGTTATCCACCTTGAGAAAATCTCTTGGTTTGTGTGTTATACGAAATGTTACACGAGATGTTACATCATTGCATATCACATCTGCTATAACATTCATACACCTCATGTCTTTTCTCTCCTCTTTTTTTTTTTTTGATTTTTTTAGTCATCTCTCGCATAATAGGCTCATATTGCATGGTTGTAAAAATGGATTAATGTTTCAAAATAGTCACAAATATTTTTTGCTTGGAAAACCGATGTGAGTTGATTTCTCCAAATTAGAAAATTGACATCTTTCCAAAGTGGTTGAGTTTTAAACAATGTATTGACCATGTGTGGAAACCTTTGAATAAAACAACTACCTACCCAACGTGTGAAGCTATTCCTTCTAACTAATTTCTACAAACGTTTAATTGTTTAAAAATGTATGATCATGTGAAAATGAGCTACCTTTGGATTTGTGTGAAAGCTACCTAATGGTTAAATCCTACATGGGTCTTGGAAAAATTATAAGAAACTCGAAAATTTTGATAATGGGATTTGGGATTGCAATTCATAGAATCTATAAGTACAAGTGTGAGTCGAGGATGTGACAACATTTATAATCGCATCCACCGCAATAGTCCATAACACTTCTTGTGTGCGATTTCTATTTTTTGTTCCTTCTTTATGGCGTATTTTTAGGGATTGCATTCTCCGGTGATGATTGGCTAAAATCGAGATTTGGTTACCATATATAATTGAGAATTAAATTATTCTTTCCTTTATTATCGAAAATTCGGATGGAAATATTTTTTGTGAGTTGAACACGATTTGAGGATCGGAGAATCAGATTCAATCATACTTTCCTTATCACAATTTATTCTTGGACACTTTTTATACTACACGCCTTGTTTAGGTTCCATAATTTTTGGTTGGAAGAGATTGCATATCGTATCCAAACTTTCTCCACTGAGTTGCCTTGATTTTTGTGCCATAATATGACTCATTTATCATCACTATATATGTGCATATATCACCAAGTGTCTTCTCACGTTTTTCAAAGGTTTTTATGTTTTGAAATTTGTCTCTATATATGTGCATATACTCTCTCTCTCTCTCTCTTCTCTCTCTCTTTCTCTCTCTCTCTCTCTCTCTCTATCTCCATGACTGGTTTCAACCTCAAAAGCCTTTTTGGCAGCCCAAATAAATCATCTTCTTCCTTCCAAAATTCTCGAGAATCTAACCCTTGAAAAATACATGGAATACACCATCGCCCGGATATGCCACCACATCCGACACATCACTCACCTCGACAAAGATCCCCAAAATAATCGACCAAGGCAGGTTGTTCAAATTCCCGGGTCCGATTTTGCAACCCCTTATGTTCATGAAGCAAATATGGGCTCGAGTTCTTCTCCATCTTCGTAGCTACATTTTACTTTAATGGATGCAACCGCATCATGATCAACATCTAAACAAATCCAACCTCCGGACACAAGTATGGGTTCTTCTCCACAAGAAAACACTTTTTCCTCGTGATTCTATCTCTTCCGCACAAATGTCCTCATCTCTCGCTATCATTCATGTTCGATTCAAGAGGATGCACTAGCAAAGCAGTTCTTCTTGGGGAAAAGGAGAATGAAATAGATGTTAACAATGTCTGAGGGGTTACTCTCCTGCAGACTTTGAGTTTTTTGATTCATCTCCTGAAACTACAAGTAAAAAGCAGAAGAAAGACATTGGTGGTACTTCCAGAACATGGGGGAGATGAAGCTCGTATCCCCCATGTGGATTCCAATGATTCTGAAGATAATGTCAACAAATTTGTGGTTGAGCCAAGGATCAGAAAGATACAGGTTCACCAGACAGCAATGACGATGTTCATCTCACTCAAATGATTCAAAAAGCTAAAAAAAAGAAAAATGTCAGGGTGGATGTGAGCGCATCTTAGCCCACATCCGAACAAGTATGAATCCAGGTTCGAATTTGATAACTCAAAGAATGAGGATTTTGATGCCACCAAAGAACCCGATCCCATTGATGATTATGATGTTGTAATTGGTTAAGTAGGTGATGACATGATTCAGCAAGAAAGACAGAATATAGTCAAGCAAATGCAAAGAAAGATGTGATGTCATCGTGAAACATCGACATAGAGTTTGAAATAGGTAGAGCTCATTCGAGACTTTTTTGTATCGTCTTCATCGCTA
The DNA here is from genome assembly GCA_016081115.2 of Rehmannia glutinosa. NCBI lineage: Eukaryota > Viridiplantae > Streptophyta > Magnoliopsida > Lamiales > Orobanchaceae > Rehmannia > Rehmannia glutinosa. Next base: position 187,008 of record JABTTQ020002076.1, read on the forward strand.
ACAAAAATCATGATTTGCTTGCTTGAAATTTTATTGTGGAGAGATGTCAAAATTATGATCATTTTGCTCAGATTAACTTGAATCTATTTTTTGAGGAACAAAATTTGCTTACAACAATTGACACTTCACTCCCATATGTTGACCACAGTTGTTTGTGAATTTTATGCTAACCTGTCCCCAATGATTACTAGAAGGAGGTCTCCCAAGTATGGGAAGGTGTTTGTGCAAAACATGATTTACAATTTCAATCCCACTATGATCAATGAGTATTTTGATATGCTTAACTTTGAAGAAGGTGATGTTCGCATGGATTTCAATTAGATGACTCGACTCTTGACTGGTGGAATCAAAGACAAGTGGCCAAAGATATCCTCGTAAGTTTTCCCCTACCCGTCTCACTTCTTTCTATGGGTTTTTGCACAAAATTTGTTGTGCAAACTGGTCTCCTACTCGAACCAATTCCATTGTGACCAAAACTCATGCTCGGGTCTTAAACCAAATGGGAAGGGTTTGCCCTTCAATTTTGGGAAGCTTGTTTTTGTGGAGATGAACTTCTTTGAAGATACACTTTCTAAGATATGGGCATTGCCATTCCCCATCCTCATCTACAAAAATCGGGTGTCCCCGTTTGGTTTGAGCCTCGAACGCATGAAAGGTTTACACCGACACCTGGTTTCTTTTTGTCTACAATCCATTGTTGCAATCTAAAAACAGAATTGTGGATATTCCTCTTGTGTATCCAAGGGTTGCACCTTCTTCTCCTAAAACTCCTATCACAAATGCTCCCACCTCGTAGAGATCCCCGCTCCCGAACGATCTAGATGTAGTCACAGATGTTGCTCACATCTCGGCTCACATTTCTCCTAACTTTCCATCTATCCTTGTTTATGTCTCTTTCTTACAGGTCCAGCTGGCTTATGCAGAGCAAAAAATTTCTCACTTTACTGCTCTCCGAACTCAAATGCAAGCCATCCTTGGTTCACTTTTTGGCCCAAAAAGGGGAGAGAAAATCAAGTGGACCAAGATCATTTTGCGGGGTAAGTTAATCCTGGAGATAATCTAGTTGTTGCTACGCCAAGCACTAGGAATGTCAAAGTTTTTGCCCCAAGCAATGGGAATGTCGAAGGAGATGAAGGACTTTAGTTTGATTTTGAAGGATAAGTTGAATAGGCGGATGTTAATGTGAATACGAACGATTTGTATAAAATTTAAGTTTGGTTTCGTATTGAAGCAATTATCTAGTTATGGATATTGCTTTTGTTTTTGGTTGCTTGATAAACTTGATTTTTATTTTTATTTTGCGGTTTTAAATGTGGTCTTAAATGTGATTACATTTGTTTCAACATTATTCATCATGCAATTTAGGGAGTTTAATTTTTTTGCTTGATATGTGTTTTGTCCGGGAAGGCAAAAATGGGGAGATTGTGAGGTGTGTTTTACACGCCTAAAATATTTCCCAAAATATAGGGTTGAGTTTTGATATGTTCTCGCTTTTCTAGACTTATGGTATGATTAGGTTGTAAATAGATTAGGAAAGATTTAATATTGATATGGTATAGATGTATTAGGACTCTTTGATATTTATCTTGTTTCTTAACATAAGTAGTATACTTGTCATATATTTATATATCGTATTTCCATGTTTATTAGGATTCTTGGAGAGCTCCTGGATGCCTGTAAAAAGAGAGAAGAACGAGCTCATTCAATACACAAGAAATATACAAGAGACACAAGAGAGTAGATAAAGTTAATTTAGAGTCATTCAAGCATAAGGAAGTTCTTCGTACTAAATGCTATCTCGGATGACTATATCCAAAGTGATAACATTTTGTTGCAGATTGTGTTTGTTAACTTATTTTCATCCATAGATTTTAGTATTGTGATAAACAAAGTCCATACACATCTATTGATAGATGAGTTGTATTACAAGGATTAGATTTACTATAAATTGGAGTTTTCATTAATTTTCTATTAATTGATTTAAGTATATATTGTATACGAAATTAAACAGTTTTACTAGTGGAAAGTTTTGCCATGTTGGCACATTAACAAGCTTGTCTGGCTTGTAGATAAATTTTTACATCATGGGTCTTCATTCTTTTCTTAGTATTCCATTTGCATATGATTGAAAATGTGATTACATCTGCTATCACATCCATACTCTGTCAAAAATTTGGAATATATCCACGCTACAATTCTTTCAGACGTATTTTAACTTACCAAGTCCGAAGTGGGATTAATATTTTTCGTGAAATCATAAATATTTTAAGTTTTAGATGTAAATGCAATAGTTTTATGGACCACTTAAAAATAGTTCATATCGGAAAAACTACAAATGGGTGTTAGATAATTGTATAGATGTTGATGATGAAAGTATAATAGGATTTTAGACCCCTTAGTTCTGATTCTGATTTTCAAGCCTTGGAACTGAATATATATGAATTTAAAAAGGCTCAATTTATAGTATAGGAACTAAAGAAGAATTGGGCAAAGGAAGTATCTAAAGAGTGAAGGCGAGAATCAAAGTTAACTCATAGTTGAACAATGGAAATTGAAATTGGGAAACTTAGTTTGGAGGTAAATAAAGATGGATAGTGCACATTTAAAGACTCAAAGAAATAGGACTAAGATGCTATTCCGTTTGTGGCAAACACCGACAAAGAGAATGTTCTACACAGACAAGACATTCTACTAAAGAATGTTTAGTGTGAGTTTTGCATGTATTTAGGGCATATTTATGGCTATAATTGTTTATAAACATGCAATAACTCATATTAAATGGTATATATTCGCTCTTTGTGGAAAAGGTATTACACTTTGCTTGTTTTGTAGGAATTTAACGATATTTGGAGTGATTTTGTGATAAATACGAGCATTGCGACCTAGAAGCATCACGAATCGACCGATTACCCCCAATTGGAAGCTAATTATATTGACTCTAGAGTCATAGTAATGATTCGTGTGTTAAAAGAAGCATGGATGATCAAACAACGAGGGGATTTATCTCAAGGAACGCCCAAACGCGTGCCTGGAATTTTAACCGGGCAGTGGTTTAGTATTTTGGTCATAACTCTCTCCACAAAATTGATATTGAGTTGATTCAAGTAGCAACGGAAATCTAAGAGAGAGGGCTATAACTATTATGAAGACCCCATAAGCAAATTCGGACGTTTGGGCACGCACGACCAGCCCGTGCGTCCTTCAGTAAAAGTTGAATTCCTGCGGTGCCTAGCACGGGCTGGTCGTGCGTGAGGCGCACGGCCCGTGCATCTGTGCGGGAAAAATAGAGTTTGACAGATTTTTGAACTAGGTTTTGACCCAAACGAAGTACAAATAGAGAGGAGGCGGCCACAAATGAAAAGACACTGATTTTTGCCGTAGAAAGCAGAGAAAAGAACAACTTTCCACCGGAGAATTGGAGAGATCGATCAAGGCCACAACCACACCTTCGAGGATTGAAGATAGATCGATAGATCATCGACATCCCTGAGTCTTCGCATTCCATAGTATCTTTATTTTCAATTAGTTAGACATGAACATTGATAATTTGTCTATGATTTATTTGTTTTCTATGTCTAGCTAAACATCTTGTAATTCTCGGGTTTGGGAGTAGGTTAATGAATACTTTTATTTGAGGATTAATTGCAATTGAAGTTATTATTTTTCAACCCTATTCGAGTACTTGGTTTTAATTCTTGTTTTGTCAAAAGGCCTTTGGTTCAACTTGTTTGATGTATTGATTCATAATTCTAACCGATGAGTTTCAATACTAGATCTATGAGTACTTGACATGAATATCTTGCATGATTGAGAAGTCTGTGAATATTCGTGAGAATTTATAATCTTTTAAGCTTTTGGGAGTTGGGTATCTCATGTTGAGTAGAGATGCTAGCATAGATATCTCAATCAATGTTTTTACATGCATCTCGAGAGAGGGTAAATTACTTTTGTGATCGTTCGTAGGGAAGAATACGTATAACTTTGGTTTGATTAATCTGATGATAAAAGGGGATATTAACTGAAACCATAACCCAGGAATCCATTCATCTACTTGATCTTTCAATTAACTCTTTGCTTTGTTTCTTTTAGGATAAATTTCTTGTCATAGTATTAATAAAACCAATCCATCTACTTTCGATCGTCTAGATAAAAATAAGTCTATTACAATCCAGTACTTAGTACATTAATTTATTAGTCCCTGTGGATTCGACCTTGGTAACCCTATTCTATAAACTGCACCGTACACTTGCGGTGAAGCTAAAAATAAGGCAAACAAATAACCAGTCCGAGGAATCTCAGAGTTAAAATAAAGTTGTTTGAGTCACACAAGGTTAGGTGCACATTGTCCAAGAAGATTGCATAATATTTGGGAAGGCATTTTATGGAAAGCGACAACTCTTAAATCAAGTACTAGGTTGCAAACCAACATGTTGGTTTTCAAAATTGTCTCTCTTCAACGGGCATATTCCGAACCTCTATAAATCGAATGTCTCACCAAAGAATTCTATAATAATCTCTGCGTTGCAAGTAATTCAAATCCATTCAAGTGCAAAAGCAAGACACAAATAATGATAATCAAGATGATCATACTCAAGCACATTGACTCAAAAAGACACTCAAGTTATAAATTAAAACTTTGAGAGACTCGAAGTTGGAGAAAACTTCAAACATTCAACACCACTTGGCGTAGTTTTTTGAGCAGATCATATTCGAGGAGATTGAGAAGAAGCTTTTGGGCACACTGGTAGTTTCTAGGAGGTTGTGAAGATCTTGTTGGGTGCGAGAGTAAACTTAAGAAGTTTGTGAAGATCATGTGGTTGCAGAAGCAGTGAAGTTGAGTAGCTGTGAAAACTGAATAGTCACTACAAGAAAAATGCTAATAGACAATGGTGTTTATTTGAATCATTGTCTTTTGAAGTATATAAAGACAACATTTGTTTCAGGCCTTAAGACAACGAAAGTATCTAAAACATTTTTAATTAGCGGACTTTTTCGAAAAAGACAACAATTGTTTAGGCCTACGACAATGGTTTCATAAATCGTTGTCTATTAGCGCCATTTTTATCAAAGACATCAACTTTTCAGGCCTAAGACAACAGTTTCGTCACCCATTGTCTATTAGCGCCCTTATTGTTAAAGGCAACAATTGTAACAACGATTTTGAGAATAGTTGTCTATAGTTGTTTTCAAAATGATAAAAAGACAACGAGTTATTGAAACCATTGTAAAAACAAAAGATGTTTGTCTAATAAAATAATTCTAGAAAAATCTTAATGTTGTTTAAAAATTAGAACTTAAAAAAAATTGTATATTATTTTAGAGAAATATAAACGGACGCCTCAACAGGGATGAGGATAAAGAGGCTACCCTAATAGGGGATTATGGCCGACTAAATTGTATTTGCTTGATTTGGCCTATTTATTTAAAGTTTCGAAAGGCCTTTTACAAAGCCTATTTAGATAAACATAAGTGTTTGGAAACACTCCTCTTTTACAAAACCATATGGGAATTTGGAGCCACAACTAGATAAATATTTTCATTTTTTTGCTAAGTTTGCCAAGAACATGATTTAACGATATATGCTAAGAAGTTCAATTGTTTAGATTGGAAAAAGCAAGTCTATGCCCTTTTCAAGGTTGATTTTATTTGCAAAGATTTTTGTAGAAGACAACGTTGTTATTTTAGTTGTGGGCAGCCAATAAAAATCCCGTTTACAAAACCTACATTTTCTATTTTTCTAATATTGTCCACTTTGTGATATAAATATTGTCCAATTATGTTTCCAAATTTCTTTAATTTTTGATATGTTAATTAACCAATATGCAATATAGCTACAATAAATCCAAAGATCAATAAATATTCATGATTTTGGTGATCAAAAATAAAAATCATGGTTCTCATTTTGCTTAGTTGTAGTAAACTTTTTCTATATTGAAAACTAAGATCCACAACAAGTTGTGGATCTTAGTTTTCTCTAGTTTGTTTGTCAACTCTCACTTTGTTATTTGATTGTAAAATGATTTTTATTTCGATCACCAAAATTCATGAATATTTTTGACATTAGCTTTGGATTTGGATTTGGATTTATTGTGTTATATTAAGTGGTTATTATTCAAATATTTATTATAAGAAAAATAATTTCGAAACATTTTTTATATAAAATTTGACAATAATAGAAACAGTATTGACAAGGTTTTGTACAACGCCAATTGTTCATTGTTGTCTAATAAGTAATATACAACATAATTCATATTTGTCTTTTAGGAAATTTTGTAGCAAATAAATCATATTGGAAAGAAGGGCCTTAATAGCTCCCAATCGGTTTTTCAATTGTGTAATAGCATATATCGTTAACAATAAATCAAACTTGGCTTTTAGCAAAAAAAAAAATATGAAAATATTGGTTTTGTAAAAAGCTCCAAATTAATATGCTTTGTATGTTTACAAAATTACAATGTTTATCTAAATAGGCTTTGAAAGGCCTTGTATTTATTAAATAGAAGACAACGGTGAAATCCCCTCGTTGGGTCTATTAGTGGCCTCTTTTATCCCTGGTTGATATCTAGAACAGATTTTTATTAAAAGACAATGGTGATTCACATTTTTTTTATTTCTCGCTTTTCTTTTAAAGTGTTATTAGAAATTAGGATAAGATATTTTAGAAGAATCATGCCACCTTCGAAGCTCCATAAAATTATTGTATTTTAAATTGCTTTTTTTAGATTGCTTTGGTTTTATTGTTTTGTTTATATGCTTTTAACTATCATCATACAAATTGCATGTATAAGAAGAATTGAACATGAACCCTACAAAAAACTGTGAATTGAACTTAATTACGATAATGATAACTTAAACTGGTTCATAAAACTTTTAAGTGAGAACTTGATCCAAACTATTTCTGTTGCATTAACTCTTTTTACGATGAAGTGAACTGAGTTTATCTTTCAACGTTCCAACAAGAGTGGAGGGTTAAGCTCATAAGTATTTGGTTCTTACACTAAACATTGAATAACTTGGTATTGAACTTCATTAATTTAGTACCAGGCCTTCAATGTTTTGCATTCGTATTTTGAGAAGATTGGTAAGTTCATTTCAGCCCCTTGCGACCAACTTTCAGAGTAAAATATTTTCATTTTTCTGAAGTTATAATGTAAATCGGAAATTTTCTTACATATGCTAATATTTATATATTAGAATTTATCATAATTCTGTGTATTATTTATATTCTATATCCCATATAAAGATATATAAAATGTTTCAAATATTATTTATCCTGAATTATATATATTTAATATATGTATTTATAACATACCCATAAATTAATTTATGAAAGGAAATATCAATTTAAAATAATGGATTCAAAGTCGATAACAAGATTTATATAGCTTCATTATTCATGTCATAGCAGTAGTGGTGGCTACGCAGATTCGAATCGGCGATTCATTCCAATCCGGTTCCTCCACGGTTCTAGTTTCGGTTTTAACCGTGACCGTTTGTTTATCTTTTGATAATTTTTTATTTTTTAAAAATGGCTTATCAATTTCAGTTACAAAAAAAGGGAAAAGAAAGAAAAAAAAATGGACTTAATATTCAATTAAGTTTTGTACTTAATAATAATATTAAACTATGTATATGGACTATTGGAGAGTATAGAGGAATCAAAGTTCACGTAGTTCGCTTGCAACATTTGATTTAAAACGTGTCTCATGTAGTTACGAATATAAAACATCATAACAATAAATATTTAATATTTCTTCTAGCATATTTTACCAAAAAAATAATAATAGTTGGTTTTAACCTTGAAACCGGCAGTTTTAACCGCCGGTTCTACCAACGGTTAAAACCGTTGGTTCCACAGTTTTTGAGACCAAGAAACCAGAACCAACCTACACGGTACAAATTCTGATTCCGATTATGAAGCCGTTGAACGATCAACGGTTTTCAGAACCGTGACAGTTCCAATTCCGATTTGAAACCAAGTTTCGATTTCATTTGACAACCCCTAGTCTGCAGATTTGGGAGGACTTGCAGTTTGAATACTAATAATGAATCGTGATTCACGCACTGTCGGTGATAAAGGTCAACTAGAGTTTTTATTGGGTTTTTCTTTTCTTTTCTTTTTATTTTATTTTTATTTTATTTTTATTTTTTCAGTTAATAAACATATCGTTTGTACTTAATTCTTAGTGCTAAGAAATCTACAGAAATTTTTCTCTCTAAAATAGTACTCCTAGTATTTGTATTTTCTTTTTTATTCTCACAAAATTTGAATCCAAACGTTACAGTGGTTATCAAAGTACTAGTACATTTTTTGGTTAAATTTCAATTTTAGTCATGTAGTTGTGGGAGATTGGCAATAGTAGTGATGCATAAGTCGAGATTTGAAAAATAGTCCATTAATTTAAAAAATACTCTCGATTCAGTTATTTGGTCACCGGAACTTAAATTTGCCAAAAAAAAAATCTATGTGTCCGCATTTCTAGCAAAACCAGCTGACACGGAAATCAATTTTGCTTATATATCCTTCAATTGAGTTTTTCATTCCCGAATTTTTGTTTCAATCAACATACAAACTCACTTAGATGATGTCCACATCAACGAAATTAGTTTATACATCAGTGGATTTGGTCGGAATGTGGGCACATGAATTTTTTCGGTAAATTTTCCAATTTCCGGTTGTCAAATGACTAAAATCGATATTGTTTTGGAAATTAGCAAAACGTAATTTTCACAAAACTATTATTGTCAACCCCTATAGCTAGATGATTAAAATTCTAATTTTTAGCTTACATGATTTTTTTTTATCGTGAATCAGGCACTACTACAAAACAGGTCTTTTACATCGGTTCTGAGATACATTTCACATCGGTTCTTCAACCGATGTAGAATATGGCGATGTGGATAATCAGACATCTTTACATCGGTTATCGAACCGATGTAGAAATCCGTTTCTACATCGGTGCTTTAAACAACCGATGTAACATGTCAACTTATGATAACGTTGACTTATGAACAACCGATGTAAAGTTACCATTCCACAACGGTTATTTTAGGCAACCGATGTAGAATATTCTACATCGGGTTTCGATGTAGAATACACATATTCTACATCGGTTTCCGTAACGACCTGTCACGCCCCAAACGGGACACGACGACGATCCACAACTTAAATACCAGTAAACCAAACATTCTAGACGAATATTATCAAAACCCAATGGAACAGAGTCTAAATAGCGGAAATAAAGAAACACGTTACAACTTACAGTACCATAATATCCATAATCCAAATTACGCCCCGATATGATCTAAAGATAACAACTTAAAAGTCAAATGGTCCTACGCCCTTCATTTATAAACCGGAATGAAAAAAAATACAAGAGTCCAACAACAAACACAAGAAAATAATCCAACAACAACAAAAGAAGTAGTAAGTCCAACAGAAATAATAGTAACAAGTCCAGCGACATCAACAACAAAAGATAGTAAATCCAACAAGCGGAGTACAAGGGCTCAATCCGTAGTCGGTTCAGCATCTTCAACGAAGTTCTCATCTAAAGGTTAGAAAACAGGTGGGGATGAGACAGAAATCTCAATGGATGGGGTGATCGTGTGCAAGTGTGGCGATATATATAGTTAATGCGAGAAATCAGTTATATGAAAACGCGTGAGTATGATGCATGAATTCAAACACAGTCCACAAGCGTTGTGATAATATAATTAAGTAATATACTTATACAGTTCAAGAAACAGTTCATGGTCACACAGGCACTATGTGATTCAAGCAAGACAAGTAAGATTGCGTATGGAAATGTAACACCAATCCCATGCAAGACAAATAATGGTTGTGTACGGATTTGTAGGGCCAACCAATGCAAAACAAGTAGCGGTTGCGTGCATACGGATTTGTAACGCCAACCAAACGGGTCCGATAACTCCGGGAATCGTGTGGATCGGACAACGATTCCTTCGCTCTTCCTTGTAACACCGGGCAAGATCATGATTATATCGCCTCAGGGCAAAGTATTACTGATTTGTCATAATCATGATTATACTTCCTCGACCCACTTCCTCGACACTCCGTCCCCGCCCGGTTGGATTAGGACGATGGGGCGGAAGAGTGGAATAGTAGCCGAAGCCGCCCGATTCCATCCCCGATGTATCCATTCCGAGTCTGTGAGCTCGACACACCAAGTTGACTCAGCAGAAAGTAAATACAAGTACATGCAACAACCAGCAATGAGTATGATTGATTCAGGAAGCAGATTCAGAAAATTTTTGAAAATTCACGAGTAGCAAATACGTTGGTGGAGTTATTTGGATGAAGATGATTATCGGAAGGATAATCAATCTTCGATATCTTGAAAGATTAGGTGGAACATAAGTCCCGTTATAGATTCAAAACCGCAAGACGAGAAAGTCGCCCGCGATCGGGTATTTGACGTTGAATCGGTCCGATAAGTCAAGTGTTTTTAAGAAAATAAGATACTTTAGTTAAATCTCCAAGTCAGAGGGTCCAGGGTTATTTTAGTAAAATGGAAAATAATTTGAGTTAGGTCCTTTATAAAAGAAAAATTACAATTTAGCCCCATTTTGTAAAAACCAAAACTTTTGGGGTTAAAAATTGAATAAATAATATCCCGACCTTGAAAATTATGAGGTCAGTTCCTAAATTCTCCAAATTGTCCAGAGATTCAGGTTTTTAAAGTTTTGAGGTCGAGTTTTTATAAAATTCTCACATTGGCTCCAAATTTGTAAAAATTATCATTTCGGCCCTTAGTTTAAAATAATTGGAACTCACAAACCGAAGGGTTTTTAATGTGATTTCAGTTGGAAAATTTCACTAAGGTTAGTAGGATATTGGGACAAAAGCAGTTTTTAAAAGAAATAAGTGTAGGTCCTTTAACTTTTGAAAATCTCATTTTTGTCCCATTTTGAAATAATTACCTTTAAGACTTTTAGGGGTCCAATTGTTATGAAATTTGAACCTTGGGTCCAAAATATAATTAAGTTACATTTAAGTTAGTATTTCCAGGTGCATGGGTTGCATAAGTACTGGAAATTTCATTTGGGTCCTCAAGTTTAGTCTTTTACACTTTAGTCCCTCAATTTTAGAAAAATTACTTTCCAAGCCCTAAACACTTGGATTTTTGGAATACATTTAAAATATGTTATTTCCAGTCCCTTAAGAGTTAAAATTTTAAATTTTAAAATTAAGGTCTGGTACAGTTTCAAAATTTGCAAAGTAGCCCTTAAACTTTCAAAAACATTCAATCTAGTCATTGGGCTTTTAAAGGTTGATTTTATTTATCTTAAAACTCTTAAAACTTTATTAAAATGTCCAAAAATCATTTTTGAACCTGAGTGCAGTCCCAAAATTCGAAATTTGCAGAGGGGTACTTTAACTTTCATTTTCTTGCGATTTAGTCCACCAATTTTCCATTTTTGCATATTTAAGTCCAAAATTGAAATTTAATCAACTATGCTCGACTTTTCCAGGTTATAAGTCATCCAAAATATGGATTTCAAAGATCATACACATGCATGTCCAATACATACAAGAATTCATCAAATAGAACATTAAAGTGTACATGCATGCACCTAAACTTCAATAAATAGCAATTTTGAGCAACTCTTGAGAATTTTCATGATTTGATATATAAAATTGACATGCAATACATAGATTATATATCTCAAGGCTCATGAATAAAATTCTACATGCAATTTAATAAAAACACATAGAAGTTGGAAAGTATTTTTCCACCCACCTTAAATTGGAAAGTTGTGAAATAAAAAGGGAAAATTTCACAACTTTGGATGAGGTCACTTAGGTCAGCCTCTAAGTCAAGAAATATCAAAAAATTGGAGTTAGAAAAATGGGAGAAAAATTAAGGTGAAAAAAGAAGGAGATAAGAAAATGAGAAAGACTACACTTTACCTTGTGTAGTAGGTTATTGGAGACTAGTTGAAGCTTCAATTTTGGGATTTTTGGTTCACCTTCAAAATCACCTAAGGTTAGCCACTATTTATCAAAAATGAAAAAGGGATGTTAAAATTTGAAGAAAATAGAAGGAAGAAGGAAAAGATACTAGAGTCCACCATCTTACCTTATAGTCCAATTCTTCAAAATTTTCTTCAAGTCTTGAAGTCCTCTTCAAGATGATGTCAAGCTCTTAATATCTTCAAAGTCTTCTAAGTATACCTCAAATCAAAATTCAAACTTAAGTTAAGAAGGTGAAAGAGATGAACTAGGTGATATCAAAATTGGGTTGAAGATGAAATTTCTTTCCTTGTAGTGATGTTATTCGAATTTTTGGGGAAAGAAAAAATGGAAGGTTTCTTGTATTTTTTTGTTAAGTATTAAGGGAATTATGAAGAAGAAAAGGTAAAAGGTGTAGAGAGAGTTGGGAGGTTTTAAGTGGGTGAAGAAGATGAAGAATGAAAGAATATTAGTCTTCTTCACACCATATGGCCGATTGCATGGAAGGAGGATTATTTTTGTTGTCTTGGTTGGTTGCATGGGAGACAAGAGTGGTCAAAAGGTATGGGCATTTCTTGTAAGAAAGTTTGAATTGATTAAAAAAATATGTGGGGCATTTTATGGAAAATGAGAGAATATTTGAATGGAAAATTTTGTTTTAATAAAAAATATGGCTTGCTTGTAACCATGTGAAGTGGACGTCCATTCCATGCTTATTGTTCCCTTTTTCTTTTTTTTTTTTTGTCTCAATTTGGTTGGTGGTAATTGATGTAGATTGCCAAGTCAAAATAAAAATCCAATCATTAATCTCACAATCACTAATTCCAAATCAAACTCCTTATTCTATAATTTATGTATCACTTATATAATAAGTCATCTAATTATAAGGTGTCTAATAATTCCCAAGTGTAGTATCATCCCTAAAATCTAAGGTACCAAATAAAATTTAAAATCAATAGTACAAGTCAAAAATATCCATCAAGCAATTAATTAAATTATACAATTTTTTTTTTTGAAATATATAAATTTAAATTTCGAAATTTTAAAAAATAAAAATAAATATATTATGTTAAACGAGTTTTATTAGCTAGTCGCTCAAGAACAAGTTGAATGGTTAAAAGCCGCGTTAAAAGTCGAAAGAAATCGACAATAGTTAAAGAAGTTAAAATAAGTGTCATTAACAAAACACCATAAAAATAAAAAATGATTACAAGCATAAATTAGTTAAATCAAGTAATAAGTAAGTTGACAAAATCAAATATGAGACACTTGCTATTTCAATATAAAAGTTGGATTTTTATATAAAGTAAACCTCAAGTACAATTGTTCGAAAATAGAATGTTTACTAAATGATCTTTCAAGACAAAGGTATTGTATTTTTAAAATACTAATTTAGTAGTAGATAGTTTTCAAAGATCATTAAGATTAAATAGATAACCGATGCTAAATCCATTAACATGATACGAATCGCAAAATAAATAGTAAATATAAGAATAAATTATCGGGAAAAAGTCCGCGATCGTGTCGTCTACGGTTGAAATATCGGGGGCCTCACATCCTCCCCTCCTTAAAGGAATTTGGTCCCCAAATTCTCTTCTGAACTAGTCCTTTTCAAATTAAAGACTAGATTCATACTTCATGTGTCTATTCATGAAGGATCTATTCTATCCTCAATATCAAAACTTATACGGTGCAGGGGCACTTATATCCGATCCGAGTTCACATCAGTCAACTTCTAATAACCTTTCTGCAAAAATATCTCTAACAACCTCAGTGATACTCAAAATGTCTTCTCATTATCTCATAATAGATACTATTCGTAGTACCCTGTACATATGATCCATAAGATTTGCATCATTATTCGATTATCGCTTATCTAATCATATAGAACTCCACATATCGCTTCTAATATATTGTTCCCATAATTATTAGATCGACATATACATCTTATAATCCAAATCTCGAATATATCATTGCTTATCTTAAATTAGTCAATATTTCATTCACTTAAGAAAGGGATATCGTAATAATAGTCTCGATTTAAATTAATAGTCGGCACCTATTCATATCGTCGCATATTTCCTTGAACAATTGATAGTATGTTTCATTGCTAAAGTAAAGGTTAACCCAAAATTTCCATCCATCAATATATAATAGTCGAGACCTCATCAATCATTTAATAAGTTATTTCCAAAGTTGTAGTCATATGAGTCGCTCCTTCAAAAATCTTGATAGCAATCTCAATTTTCCATATCCATAAGGTCCTTGATTATTCCAAATAAATGTGCACATCTCATATACTTTATATAGAATACTATTATCCGTCTCCTCCGTAATTAATCAATACTTAATAATCAATAACTATGTCAAAATCAATCAACTCGGTTAAGAACAAATTCATATATCATGTGAGTGCCTAGATCACCATAATATTCCGAATACTTCCAGATAATCAATATCCCAATTTAATTCACAAGTGATATATCATAACTTAGAAAAAAATATTTAGTGAAATATCCAGTTGAGACCCTATAATCGTCATATCCTTGACGTATCTTATCCACGATACCAAACCACAAGTCAAATTTGCTTATTTAAGCTCGTAGAAGTATTTAGAACGAATAACACAATGGCACATCATCGGTAAATCATACTTAGTGATTCTCACATAATCATTCTCCAAAGTAATATCATTAGGCATTTAACTTCTATAATATATCATATGACCAAATCATATACTGTCAAGTGATAACATTATATCCTTCAAGTCTCATCATAATGGGGCATTATAGCCTTCAATCAAGAAATCTCTAAATAACTTATGTCCAAAATGAGGCATATCCAGGTATCTTAACATTCTGACAACCCAAAATAGCTCAAAAGGTAGTCTAAGATTCAACTTAAGCCATCTACTAGTGGTACCCAATCCAAGGTAGATGAACCTATCCTGGGTCAGCTCGGTGTAAGTTTCCATCTTACTAGCCGAGCTCTGATACCACTCTAACTGTCACGCTCCAAACGGGACACAACGACGATCCACAACTTAAATACAAGTAAACCAAACATTCTAGACGAATATTATCAAAACTCAATGGAACAGAGTCTAAATAGCAGCGGAAAAAAAGAAACACGTTACAACTTACAGTCCACAATATCCATAATCCAAATTACGTCCCCGATATGATCTAAAGATAACAACTTAAAAGTCAAAGTATCATACGCCCTTCAGTTACAAACCGGAATGAAAAGAAATACAAGAGTCCAACAACAAACACAAGAAAATAATCCAACAACAACAATAAGAAGTAGTAAGTCCAACAACAAATAATAGTAACAAGTCCAAATGACATCAACAACAAAAGATAGTAAATCCGACAAGCGAAGTACAAGGGCTCAATCCAGTAGTCGGGTCAAAGATCTTCAACGAAGTCCTCATCTAAAGGTTAGAAAACAGTGGGGATGAGGCAAATCTCGGTGGATGGGGTGATCTTGTGCAAGTGTGGCGATATATATAGTTAATGCAAGAAATCGATTTATATGAAAACGCGTGAGTATGATGCATGAATTCACACACACGATCCACAGTTGTCGTGATAATATAAGTAATATACTTATACGATTCAAGCGATTACCATGGTCACACAGCACTAGCTTTTATGTGATTCGAAAAGACGGTAGGATTGCGTATGGAAATGTAACGCCAATCCCATGCAAGACAAATAATGGTTGCGATTTGTAGCACCAACCAATGCAAATGGATTTGTAGCACCAACCAATGCAAAACAAAACAAGTAAGCGGTTCCGTTTCTTGGATTTGTAGCGCCAACCAAACGGGTCCGATAATTCCGACCGTGTGGACAAAATCCACAACGGCGATTCCTTCGTTTCTTTTCTTGTAACTCCCCAGGCAAGATGGTCCAAGAGGCGTCACCTTATCGCTCCGTAGCAAAGACAAAATCCACAAGTGGAGCTTGCGAGGCTCGGATTTGTCATAATCATGATTATACCTCAGAAAAATTTTGAAAACTACGACCCGCTTCTTGGACACTGTCCTCGGTTGCGGGATTAGGGATTCGACGGGCCGGAAGAGTGGAACCTAACGATAAGTCAAGGTTTTTGAGAAAATAAGATACTTTAGTTAAATCTCCAAGTCAGAGGGTCCAGGGCTATTTTAGTAAAAGGGAAAATAATTTGAGTTAGGTCCTTTATAAAAGAAAAATTACAATTTAGCCCCGTTTTGTAAAAACCAAAACTTTTGGGGTTAAAAATTGAATAAATAATATCCCGACCTTGAAAAATTATGAGGTAAGTTTCTAAATCCTCCAAATTGTCCAGAGATTCAGGATTTTAAAGTTTTGAGGTCGAGTTTTTATAAAATTCTCACATTGGCCCCAAATTTGTAAAAATTGTCATTTCGGGCCCTTAGTTTAAAATAATTGGAACTCACAAACCGGAAGGGTTTTTAATGTGATTCCAGTTGGAAAATGTCACTAAGGTTAGTAGGATATTGGGACAAAAGCAGTTTGTAAAATAAATAAGTGTAGGTCCTTTAACTTTTGAAAATCTCATTTTTGTCCCATTTTGAAATAATTGCCTTTAAGGCTTTTAGGGGTCCAATTGTTATGAAATTTGAACCTTGGGTCCAAAATATAATTAAGTTACAGTTAAGTTAGTATTTCCAGGTGCATGGGCTGCATAAGTCCTGGAAATTTCATTTGGGTCCTCAAGTTTAGTCTTTTACACTTTAGTCCCTCAATTTTAGAAAAATTACTTTCCAAGCCCTAAACACTTGGATTTTTGGAATACATTTAAAATATGTCATATCCAGTCCCTTAAGAGTTAAAATTTTAAATTTTAAAATTAAGGTCTGGTACAGTATTTTGCAAAGTAGCCCTTAAACTTTCAAAAAATTTCAATCTAGTCCTTGGGCTTTTAAAGGTTGATTTTATTTATCTTAAAACTCTTAAAAATTTATTAAAATGTCCAAAAGTCATTTTTGAACCTGAGTGCATTCCCAAAATTCGAAATTTGCAGAGGAGTCCTTTAACTTTCATTTTCTTGCAATTTAGTCCACCAATTTTCTATTTTTGCATATTTAAGTCCAAAATTGAAAATTAATCAATTATGCTCGACTTGTCCAGGTTATAAGTCATCCAAAATATGGATTTAAAAGATCATACACATGCATGTCCAATACATACAAGAATTCATCAAATAGAACATTAAAGTGTACATGCATGCACCTAAACTTCAATAAATAGCAATTTTGAGCAACTCTTGAGAATTTTCATTATTTGATACATAAAATTGACATTCAAAACATAGATTATATATCTCAAGGCTCATGATCAAAATTCTACATGCAATTTAATAAAAACACCTAGAAGTTGGAAAGTATTTTTCCACCCACCTTAAATTGGAAAGTTGTGAAATAAAAATGGAAAATTTCACAACTTTGGATGAGGTCACTTAGGTCAGCCCCTAAGTCAAGAAATATCAAAAAATTGGAGTTAGAAAAATGGGAGAAAAATTAAGGAGAAAAAAAGAAGGAGATAAGAAAATGAGAAAGACTACACTTTACCTGTAGTAGTGATTGGAGACTAGTTGAAGCTTCAATTTTGGGATTTTTGGTTCACCTTCAAAATCACCTAAGGTCAGCCCCTATTTCTCCAAAATGAAAAAGGGGTGTTAAAATTTGAAGAAAAATAGAAAGAAGAAGGAAAAGATACTAGAGTCCACCATCTTACCTTATAGTCCAATTCTTCAAAATTTTCTTCAAGTCTTGAAGTCCTCTTCAAGATGATGTCAAGCTCTTAATATCTTCAAAGTCTTCTAAGTATACCTCAAATCAAAATTCAAACTTAAGTTAAGAAGGTGAAAGAGATGAACTAGGTGATATCAAAATTGGGTTGAAGATGAAATTTCTTACCTTGTAGTGATGTTATTCGAATTTTTGGAGAAAAAAAAATGGAAGGTTTATTGTATTTTTTTGGTTAAGTATTAAGGGAATTATGAAGAAGAAAAGGTAAAAGGTGTAGAGAGAGTTGGGAGGTCTTAAGTGGGTGAAGAAGATGAAGAATGAAAGAATATTAGTCAAAAGGTATGGGCATTTTTTGTAAGAAAGTTTGAATTGATTAAAAAAATATGTGGGGCATTTTATGGAAAATGAGAGAATATTTGAATGGAAAATTTTGTTTTAAAAAAAAATGGCTTGCTTGTAACCATGTGAAGTGACGTCCATTCCATGCTTATTGTTCCCTTTTTTTTTTTCTCAATTTGGTTGGTGGTAATTGATGTAGATTGCCAAGTCAAAATAAAAATCCAATCATTAATCTCACGATCACTAATTCCAAATCAAACTCCTTATTCTATAATTTATGTATCACTTATATAATAAGTCATCTAATTTATAAGGTGTCTAATAATTTTCAAGTGTAGTATCATCCCTTAAAATCTAAGGTACCAAATAAAATTTAAAATCAATAGTACAAGTCAAAAATATCCATCAAGCAATTAATTAAATTATACAATTTTTTTTTGAAATATATAAATTTAAATTTCGAAATTTTAAAAAATAAAAATAAATATATTATGCTAAACGAGTTTTATTAGCTAGTCGCTCAAGAACAAGTTGAATGGTTAAAAGTCGCGTTAAAAGTCGAAAAGAAATCGACAATAGTTAAAGAAGTGAAAATAAGTGTCATTAACAAAACACCATAAAAATAAAAATGATTCCAAGTATAAATTAGTTAAATCAAGTAATAAGTAACTTGACAAAATCAAGTATGAGACACTTGCTATTTCAATATAAAAGTTGGATTTTTATATAAAGTAAACCTCAAGTACTATTGTTCGAAAATAGAATGTTTACTAAATGATCTTTCAAGACAAAGGTATTGTATTTTTAAAATACTAATTTAGTAGTAGATAGTTTTCAAAGATCATTAAGATTAAATAGATAACCGATGCTAAATCCATTAACATGATACGAATCGCAAAATAAATAGTAAATATAAGAATAAATTATCGGGAAAAAGTCCGCGATCGTGTCGTCTACGGTTGAAATATCCGGGGCCTCACACGACCGATGTAGAATATGCATATTCTACATCGTTTCCGTAATGACTGATGTAGAATACACATATTCCACATCGGTTGTCCGTAATGACCGATGTAGAATATGCGTATTCTACATCGGTTTTTCTTCGGAACCGATGTAAATAATTAACAAATATTACATCGGTGTTTTTATCAACCGATGTAATGTTTTTTTTTCATTTACAATATTTTGACAGCCCCTACACAACCAAAACCTGTATGTACAATAAAGTAGTCCATCTCAGCGCAAGAACAACAATATCAAAACAATTTGACCAAAAATTTACCAACAATACAACTACAATTCATGCCAAAATACCAATGTACCAAAAATACAAAAACAATTCAAATTTACCAACAGTATAAGCAATATTTCAAACTAAAATACCAATGTACCAACAATACATCAACATTTCAAATCAAATACCAATGTACCAACAATACATCAACATTTCAAATCAAAGTCGGTCATTTAACATATCTAGATCATCATGTATAATACACTTGGTTGCTTAAAATACCATATATCCGACCATGACACAAAAATGATCTCTCACGTGCCATATCAAATTATATCCCAATGGTAAATTGTGACAACAATCTGCAAATATAATAAGACGAACGAATTAGCTTCTTGGAAAAGTAACAAAAGCTTCATAAAATTTCAACCAAACTACATCAACATTATAATGTCACTTTTGCAGATTTGATTTGAGAGATTGAACTCACTTGTGCAGAGATTTAATCTCCAATTCAGACCCAATCTCTCTAATCTTCTTTCTTGCCATCTCTCTTCAACCTAATATTCTCATTCACAAAAACATAGAAAATAAGCCCAGATCCTCATTTCCAGAATAGAATGTACATATGCGTATACAAGTGTGAGTATGTGTAGAAAACGACTATTGGTGAATGTATGATAACAAGAATAGCCTAAATACCTGATAGTCTATTTTTAATTTCCAAAAAGTATCTTGCCCAATTCATCCGAACCTCTTTAATTGTCTTTACGGGCAGTGGTTCGGGGTCATTGAAAACTTGCGGCATATAATTATGTAGTTAACACAATAATAATAACAAACAATATATGATTAATCTAACTTGTTAATGTAAGAAAACTATATTACCTCTTTCCATGAATCCGTAATACCCGCCGGACTATTATGTACATCCGGCATGATATAATACCCGCACTCATAGTCCCTTTTTGTCTATTACACTAATAAATCAATAATATGAAATTTAATTTATATGCCATAATTGTTGTAGAAGGTAATAAAATGTGGTTTTGGATATTCAAAAGTTGTGATTTACTTACTTTTGGGAAAATCCATTGTAGGTTCTTGTAGTATATGAGAAGGCTCTAAAAGCCGACAATATTTAGAGAAAGGGTCAAATGTGAGTCTATGTCTGTCACTATGTGGGGTTTGTTAATTTTTTGGGATACAAAAACACCCATGAAATTTGGAATAATTACAAAAAAAAAAAAGACTCAAATAAGCTTCAAAAAAAAAAAACAGGGGTAGTTTTTATAATTATCCATTTTTTTAACAAGAATTATGATCATATGGGTAACAGGAGCCTAAATTGTCAACCAAAAAACAGGTGTTTTTAATCCAAACTTCAACTGTGCGAACTATCTAAACTTACTAAAGCATCTTTAATTAGATCTTAGAAAAAATAGATTGAAACAGAAAAGACGAACTCTGCCATGCGCTACTAGTTTACAATGGCTGAAAATATCTTGTTTCCAAATTTTTGTGTGTTTATTTGACTCCCAATATGCAAAAGTTTATTATATTCCAGAAAGTTTGTGTGAATTAAGTCCTCAAAATGAACTCAAAACAAATGTTCTTAGTTCGGGAATTGAAAATAGTTTTATTACTTCAAACATTCGCTTTATTCCGAACAACTACTTCACTAAGCACTACATTTCCTGCACTAATTAAGACATGAATACACCAACTCATTTCTTTAATTCACTCCGACATAAAGATAGTCCTAAACAAAATTTACACCGAAATAAACAACTCTAATAATCGATGCAAAGTAAATGTAATACCTGAATCAATACTTCCTCTATGACAAGTCTACAACAAAATTCAAGTTTTTGTACTGAAACTTGTACAAAAACAGCCTTAACACCCATAAGTCATTGTTGTGGGAAACCCTCCAAAGTGAAAATCATGGGAGATAGATCTGTACCTTCTTATCAATGTCTAAAATGGGGTATGAGCTTTGCAGCAACCCAGCGTGAATTTTCTGCGAGTCCGATCAAGTCAACCTATGTTGGGATTGTGTTGAAAAGGTTCACTCCGCTAATTTTGTGGTGGGAAACACTTTCGGAATCTTCTCTGCCATGTTTGCAGCTCGCCGACACCGTGGAAGACCGTCGCTACCGGTTGAGCCCTACTATCTCCGTCTGCCCGTGGTTGTGTCGATGATGCGGAGAATCGAGGAGCTTCGACGATCGGCGGGGAAGATTAAGCCGGGTTGTGATTCTCGATAATAAACCTAGCTAATTTTGGGTCCCATCAATGCTAAAAGTTAAAGGGTTTTCAAAAAAAAAAAGAAAAAATATTATTTTGAGGTGTAAAATTTTATATCGGTTCTTTTAATGGACCGATCTAAATTTTCCATTGGCCTACAGCGGTTAGGAGGGGAACCCCTGTAAAAATTAAGTTTTTTATAATTTTACAGCGGTTCCTTCATAAAACCGCTGTAAAGTTCTTACTTATTTACAAGTATGCCACCGTGTAATTTTTTTACATCGATTCTTTCATAAACCCATATAAAGTGCTGATGTAAAAGCCCTGTTTTGTAGTAGTGAGGTGTTGTGAAATCAGCTCGTTATAGCCTTTTATATCCCGTTACATTATACCTTTTTACTCCCTTTCTTAATCAACATTATTAACAAAGCTATTACCTAAAAATACTAAAAGAAAGAAAAAAGAAATACTAAAAATATTAACCTTATTTAAACGTGAGTGGCCAAACTCATAAATATGTCAATAAGTGAATCAACTGCATTATTAAAAAAAATCCACCGTACCTTTATCCTCAAATTAATTTTTTATCCTTGATGTGGAATTTGCTTCGCAAGGGCATATGTGCATTATAGCCTAATATAAAAATTTCATACTTTAGCATGCATATATTGGGATGAATATTTTTTTAACTTAGTTTTCAAGCTTAATTACGTCTCACTATGCTGAGGACAATAGCTGATGACATTACTGCTACCAATGTAAACTATAGAATGTGCACGAACTGACCAATATTTTGTGTTGAGGTCTGTTGACGTAAAATTGGGTCCTCCTAACACTACAAAAAAATAAGGGAATTCCAACAAAAAAAAAATCTGTTGGTATTTGGCCAATTTCCATTGGAATTATCGATTCCAACAGAAATTCCAATGAAAAAGCACCATTAGTATAATGGCCGTTGGAATGACAAAATTCCAATGAAAATTCCTATGGAAAAAATATTCCAACAGTACCAAATGGTTTTACTTATCGTTGGACTTTCTGTTGGAATTTTCCAACGGTATGCTTTATCATTGGAATTTTCATTGGAATTTTAAAAATTCCAACAGTTTTTTATTCCATTGGAATTATTTCGTTGGAATTTGATTGTTTTCTTGTAGTGTAAATAAAGAGAACAAGTGTATTTTATCTCCCTCCTAACCAAAGTATATTTGATCTCCCTTCAAATTGAACCCACACAAATTCTATTTAATATGAGTTTTCACCAAATTCTTCACCAGCTCGAATGACTATTATAACAAGGAATTCGGGGACAAAATGGAATCAAACGTATTGTTTTTTTATTTGATAGTCTAATTAATACACTACATACCATGAGTGCTAAGTGGTTCCGATCAAAAAAAATTAGTGCTAAGTGGTTAGGGTGGCAATAGGCTATAAGAGTTAAATAAATAGTAAAAAGCAGCCCAATTCTAGGCCGGCGGACCGGCATTACGGACCGGCATTATGCGTCAATCTTTCATGAGGTCCTAAGAGCAATACATATATAATTTTATTGCATTTCTCCATCAAGAAAATAAAGTAAACTCATAATATCGATAATTGCCCAAAAGTCATGTATATATGGCCCCCAAAAGTGGATAGGAATGGCAATGGGTGGGGACGGGTTTGGTATTGGACATACCATCCTCGTCCCCAAATCTCATCCCAAATAACCATTTCCCGTTTTGGACGTCTAGGACAGGGATGAGAATCCTCGTTCTGGGATCATGGTCTCCGCTGGAAATCGGGTTCCCTATTTTGTATGTTTTTATGAAAAAATTATAAAATAAATTACTTAAAATAAATAAAATAACATAATCAGTACATAAAGAAATAATGAGAACAATGGAAATTATAAATACTTAAGAGTTCAGTTTTAAAATTAATAAAATAAATATTATAAATAGAATTAATATAATAATAAATAAATATAATATATATATATATATATATTGAGGGGGATGGGGATGGGGCGAAAAATCCCGTTTTATCTAAACGGGACAAGAATGGGGATGGCGGATATAAATACTATCCTCGTCCCATCCCCGGTTATAGAGAGACGGGGAATCACCATCCTCGTCCCATTCCCGAATTAATCGAGAATTTCCCGTCCCATGTTGCTCAGATACCAACGGGAATGGTTCCCCATGGGGCTTTTGTCATCCCTAAGAGGGAAAGTTGAAAAAAGGGTTTGAGGTTTAATCTGATTAAATATATATATTTATATATATATATATATATATATTAAATTATGTATATCATATTTAAAATTATTCCTTTTTTAGTACAATGGGGATATTGGGGGAGGGATACATACTTATATGGGATCGAACATATGTCAATTGTCCTTACAACACAAGATTTTACCACCGTAGCACAAAGTTGATGCCAAAATTATTTCTTTTTGATGATTGCAAAGGGGTTTATTTGTAAAATAAAAATAAAAATAAACCTTAATGGGTTATTTACCGTAACTAGAGAATATTTACACTCTTGAAATATAATTGATTATTATATAAGTAGAGTAACCCTAAGGGTGGATTTTGTTAAATTCAAGAGAAACATTATGAAAGAGAACAAAAGAGAAGAAAGAGGAATTCAATATAGAGAAAAAAAAATAGGGTTTAATGATTGTACAACAGAGAAGATAATAAAATTCGTAGAGAGAGAAAAAAGACTATATAAAGGAAAACCTAATAAACTAGGAAATGCAATATAATTAATAATTAACATCCCCTCTCAAACTTAATATGTGGCTACAAGAAGTATCGTGAGTTTCCCAACCAAAAAACGAAAATGCAAAAACGAGTGTGACTTGCTAAACAAATCGGTGATCTGTGAGAAAGAAGAAACAAATGGCAAACTGATAGTACTATGATGCATGTGGCGACGAGTGAGGTGTAGTCGATCTCAATATGCTTAGTCCTTTCATATAAAACAAAATTATGAGCAATCTGAATAACACTCTTATTATCACAGTGTATAAGAGTAAAACCAGAAAGAGAAACACACATATCTGCAAGTAGTCATCGTAACCAAATGATCTCAGTAGTAGTGGATGTCATAGCTCGATATTCAGCTTCTGTGGAGGAGCGAGAAACAATAACTTATTTCTTTCTCTTCCAAGAAATAAGGGAATCTCCAAGGAAAATACAAAATCCAAGTAGTAGACTTGTGTGCCATGAAGATAAAAAAATACGAAGAAAGTTTGCTCAATGAACTGAAATAAGAGAAGAAACAAACTTACTAACAATGTGAACAACATATGCAATATCTAGACGTGTAATAGTGAGATAGACAGGGCTTCCAACAGTAGTCCGATATAATGTCGGATCGGTCAATGGTGTGCCATCTGAAGGAGAGTACTGAACATTAAGTTAAGGAGTATCAACAGTTTTAGTATCAATAAGACGAGTACGATCAAAATATTAGTTGCGTACTTACACTGTGAAATAAGATATCCCAAGACGCAACTTCAATACCCAAGAAATAACGTAAGGGAACCAAATCATTCATTTCAAATCGAGAATCTAATTTTGACTTCAACTTTTTTGCCATCAACATTATCACGGTGATAATCATGTCATCAATATACAATCATACCAAAATAAGACCAATAGAAATGTGCTTAATAAAGAGCGTCGATTCATGATTACTATTACTATAGTGAAATCCAAGTGAAGATATCACAACATAAACTTCTCAAAACTAGGCTCATGGAGCCTGTTTAAGACCATATAAAACTTTCTTAAGCCAATAAACTTCCCCATGCTTGTGGACCATACTAGTAGGAAGGACCATACGAACCTATTCTTAAAGATCGCAATTCAAGAAGGCATTCTTAACATCCATTTGAGATATATGTAATCGACGAATAGATGCAACTGCAATAAGAGTACGTACAGTGGTCATTTTTGCAACAATGGCAAATGTTTCCTCACAATCTAGGCCACACTATTGAGAAAAGCCTTTAGCAACCAATTGTGCTTTATACAGCTCAATCGACCCATCAGATTCAGATTTAAGTTTAAATACCCATCGTGAGACCTAACACTCTTACTTGGTGGAAGAGGTATTAACTCCCAATGGTCTCACACTCTTACTTGGTGGAAGAGGTATTAACTCCCAAGTGTCAGTTTTATATAAAGCAAAAAAATCTTTAACCATATCTTGTTGTCACAAAGGATCATGCTTCTTTAATTATAAGATGAAGGCTCAAACATTTTGTGAATAGATGATAGAAATAATGTAAACGAAAGGGAATAAGAACAATAAACAAAATCTGGCACATAAGTTGACTTACGAGTAAGCTGAGGGTAGCGAGAAGGATGATCCAAACCTGAAGAGGTGTTGGAGAGGTCGTAGAAGAGGGCATAATAGAAATATCATGAGCTAAAGTACCATTATCTGCAGGACTACTAGATGTATCATCAAAAAAAGGATCAATATGAACAAGATCAGACTTAGACATAGTGGGAGAGTGAGAAGCAATAGAGAAGAAAGAAATATGCTCACGAAAGAAAACATGACGAGATACATATAATTTTTGAGCAACAGAGTCAAAGCAGTGATACCCCTTTTGACCATCTCCATAACCTAAGAAAATACAAATAGCAGAATGAGAAATAGCTTGCTTCGCTCCAATTGAGGATGAAGGACAAAACATATACAACCAAAGACTTGCAGGGAAGAATAATCTGGAGCGCAACCATATTGTAAGTCCAAGCGGCTACAATAATCTAGAGGGGGTGAATAGATTATCTCCATTTTCTCGATTATGCCCTCTTTTTCGAATTAACCAAGACAAGAATAGAAGGTGCGGGAAGTAAACAATACGCATCGATTTAAAGAGGTTCAACCCACCTGAGGCCTAATCCTCTACCACCCCAGTATCTCCGGGATGGATTTCAAAAAGAAAAAAAGATTTTATTAATTACTACAATTAATACAACAACACCTTACAACATCACCTTGAAGAGCACCACACTCTTCTTCAACACCACCTTGGAGATTACCACAATCTCCCTTGAAGATTACCACAATCTTTCTTCAACGGCACTTTGTGAAGATCACCACAATCTTCAACCTTGAAGAATACCAAATTCTTCAACACCTCAAAGAGCACCACACTCTTTAATAAGAAGATCACCACAATCTTCTAGCATATATCACCTAGATCATCCAAGTGTGTCCTTACCACAAGAACACCCACAAAGATATCTTGTGTTGAATGATGACCACAAAAATCAATATTACAACTCAATAAAGAATAATACAATTTGAGTGCAAGTGTAATCAAGAAATAAGCCTAGACCTCAAGATGTGAAAGTGAAATACTTGGACTATTCAAACAAGATATAAATGTGTTTGCTTGTATGCTCTTTGCTTGTATGTTGTGTTCTTTTTTGTTGCTTGAATGAAGCCTTTATTTATAGGAGAGGTCTTGGCTTGATTTTCAGACATAGGCTCCTCCTTGGGGAGTGATTTTCTGCAAAAGAAACCATTTAAAATCAAGATTATAGCTGTTAGAAATCAATCCCACAAATTAGGGAAAAGCTTTCTGAGAATACAACGGATAGTTTCTTTGATAAAGAAGGGTGCGACGGTGTACAGAGATAAGTTCAAATTGAAATTTCGCCCAAAAAATACACAGGGGGACCGGTCGATGGGGGGTCCGGCCGGTCTCCCCCTATGCTGAACGGTTGGAGGTGCTCAAAATGAGAAACAGAGACTTATGTTCTTCGAGGGGATGCTACAGGCACCGGTCGCCCTATGGCCGACCGGTTTCCCCTACCGGTCGACCTCAGGGTCGACCGGTTGCACCCCTCAAATTTCCCTCCGTCCCTTTTTCTGTTTCAAAACTCAACACAGGTACGGGTTGCCCTATAGGGCGACCGATCGAGCATGAAACAGAAGTGTTGTCCAATTTTTATCGAAAATAAACTTCAAGAAATACTCCAAAAAAATAGTAAAAATATTTTAGATCGATCGGGAGTATTTGGACAACATTTAGGAATATTGTTTTACTATAAAAACTCATTTGAACAAAATCATCAAAATCATGATAAATATATTTTTTCTAACAAACTCCCCCCTTTTGATGATTACAAACCAAAATAATTTTCAAGAGGACGATTTTGAAAACAAAGCAATTTTCCGGTCAAGAAATAAATTATCCATTTAAAAGGAAGTTAAGATTTTCAAAAACATTTTACAAAAGCTCCCCCTATCAACAAGCACATCAATAAGAATTATTACATAAGCTAGAAGCACAAGCTTTTACAAGATAAACATAAACAACATGAGCTTAGAAGCCCCCTGTCAAAAATGCTCATTATCCATGCAAAAAAGTCTATAATACAAGCCATGGACTAAGTATACTTCACAACTTATGGCTTTAAGGAGCCATAGCTTAAAGCTTCTTTCGCGAGCTTTTATTAGCTTATTTGGGCTAACGAGCCAATTTCCTGTTTCTCCCCCTTTGGAATCATCAAAAAGAATGTTAGAATGATAAAAACATCATACATGTATATCAAAGTGCGCCAAAGAGACGATTTCTCAACCATTGAAGAATAGGCGTAGAATCTGAATAGAAATGGGAGAAATTAATCATTTGATATCCATAAGCTCGTTTGATTGTCAAGACATTATCTCTATAAGTATATAAGACATTTGAAAATGAGAGAATCATGTAAGTGATGAATTTTTCATTGAAACATTTTATCGAACACTTGGCGGGCGTCAAAAATAGAAGAAGATATATATAGCCCTTGTAAATGTAATCAAGCCAAGTTTTTCATCACCAAAAGCAATTTTACAAATATCATCCAACAACAATTAATAAGCTTATCACAAACATATACGAATTGCATCAAGAAATGAACATTTAAGCCAAGTTCTCAAGGGTTCAACCAAATTGAGATAAAGAGGTAGGATTCTTACCATTTAATCGGTAAAGATGAGCAACAATGATGATAAACGAGCAATATAATCCCCAAGATATATATTATATGCTACAAAACACATTTGAAGTGAATTGTGTGTGATAATGGCAAAGGGGACGAAAAATGAACTTGTAGGTCCCAAGGGGTGTAAGTGTAAGGTTTAGAAGGGGGGGTTGAATAAACCTTACCAAATTTTCGATTTAGTCCTTTTTAAATATTTGAGTTGATACTACACATTGTGTGTCATGATGGACAAATCAATTTAGTCACACAAAGAGAGTTAGTCTCTCAAATGACTCAATTGAGTGTTGATGGAATAACTCGGTTGTTGGCTCTAAATTAACTTCATTGTGGTTTTGTTTTTATTGGAAGACTTAACACCCTTAAGTTTGATTAAGCAAGAGTTTAGTACTTGGTTTAGTACTTATAAATTATCAAGTGGATAGCAAATTTATCGCCAGATATAAGCGATTAAAAATGCAGGAATTAAAATCTTTGAAATGTAAATGACACAGTTGAAATTTTTATAGAGGTTCGAAGATGGGGTAATTCTTCTACTCCTCTCTTCTCCAACTCCCGGAGGAATCCACTAGGTAATGATCGGTTTACAAAGTGGTAATGTAGATCCGATACAAGTCTTGATCACACACGGTGACTTGATCCTTTGGGACTCGATGCGAGACGCCTTGATCACTCATTTGGCTTCTAAACGACTCGCCTTCTTCTTCACAGGCAATTTGCCTTGCTACTACGACTCACTTGCTCAAGCTCTTTGGATTTGATCACGAAGCCCTCCAAAAGCTTAAGACTTGGTTCGACCTTGAACCTTCCTACAATCCTTCGTGGAATGTAGACCCCTTTTCTTCAAAAGTTTCCTCTTCAAGCGATTGAAGTTCTCTTTCCTTCACAAAGTTAGTGTTGGATTGATGTACTTCGTAATGTAAAGCTTGAGGATTAATCTTGAATGATTTGAGAGTATTTTAAGTTATAATTTTAATTGATTTCTTGAATGTTCGTGGTTCGGGTAACCTTCTCTCGTCGAGTCATTCCTCGCCTTTTATAGTGATCTTTCAAAAATTTGCCGTTGAAGAGATAGCTTATTTTTTGAAAGTCACTTGCGATCGTTGGCTTGTCTTGTTGCGATCCTTGGAATTGCCATTTCCTCGTATGAATTGTTCTTTCACCTTTTCGAGTTCGACACGGTGTAGTGCTTCCCATTGGTTTATTCCATTTGCACGCTCGGGACGAGCACTCCAAGAAAGGTGGTATGGAGATATTACTTGTTTAAGTAAATCTCTTGATTTACGTCGGCAACGGATCTTTTCTGATTATCTCGACTTGACCGCATTTCTTTGCTTTCCCAGGTGACTTAGAGTCGCCTTCCAATCATTGGATGACTCTTTGTCACTTCAACTTGAGACTTGGCTTTTCTCGAGTTAACTTGATCGATACTCCACTTAGTCAGTATCTCACCGCTTCTTGAGAGAGTTCCCGTCTACTCTTCTTTGCCATACTCATTTGTCTCGCACAGAAGTCTTCCTTCCAGTCTTGATTGTCTTCTTGCATGTTAGGGCGTAGGCGACTTAACTCACCTTGGCGGCTCTAATTGTTACAATGCATTTTACAACAAGAATTGGGGTGCCAACTTTCTATTCTAAGTTTTACATGGCATTCATCAAAATCTAAACAATAAAATTCCTAACAATTTCCCCCTTTTTGATGATGCCAAAACTTAAACCATTCAAAAATGCAAACATCAAAGATACATACAGATAGTGTATTGACATAGAATGTATGTGCGTAATCAATCTTTTTATTGATCATATCATTCTTGTACTTTTTACACAATGTTTTACAAGGTGTATCGAGTTCATATTTGCCTACACGAGAAAAATAAAGAATTTATAGCTTTATTACGTAAGACTTACATTGTATGTATTTACATAATAAAATACACGAAGGGTTGGACAAAGAACACTTCATCTTCTTTTTGTCTCCTTCTTTCATCTTGTTCAGCATCTTCTTCTCTTCTTCTCTTTTTCTCGCCGTCGATTGCCTTCTTTTTCTTTTCATATGCCTTTTTCGGCGGCTTCATCTCTTCTTATTCTTTCTTGTCTCTCCTCCCATAGCCGAGTTTGTCTCTTGTTTTCTTCTTCTATTCTTTTTGCATACTCAAGCATTAGTTTTAGCCACTTGCAAATTTGCTACTTGGTCAAGCCTCACCAGTAGATCCCTCCTTTCTTTCCGGATCTACATATTCAATATTCTTGGGCGGAGGCCTAGGTGTGAAGCTTCTTCCTCCACCACGCTTCTTCCTCTACCTCGGGCGTATCTTTGTCTTTGGGGTCTTCTTCTTTCCAAATTGAGTGACCAGCGGAGTGACCAGCAGAGAGGATCGCCTAGGTAGTCTGGCGTCGTCGCTTCTTCTTCACATAACGTGAGACCCTTTTCCCAAGACAAGTCCCAAGCTTGAGCCATAGACATATTTGCAAAGTATCCCCCCAGTTCGAGCGTTTTAAATTCATCAATCGATCGTGGCTCTGTCCGACATCTAAGATGGCATAAGTGTCTCTCTCTTTTGGAATGCCTCCGTGTTCTTTCAAGATGTTCATAACTCGGGCATCCATTCTTCCTTCCACTTCCTTCATCCCCTCGCTTCAATTGTTTTCTCTTTTCACCATAGATACAAGCAGAGTGTTGGAGTGGCGAGTCATTGGGGAGTTTGTGCCGATAATGTCATTTGTGACAGACCTCTGTTGAGGGGTTTGTGCAATCATCAAGGTCATATCTTTTGATCCTTCCCCCTCAGATTTTCCTTTCTTCTCGTTTTAACACTTCCTCATTTGATTTTCCCTTCGTTTGCTCCTTCCTTCCTTTTCAACTTCGGATCCCCCTTGATCCTTCCCCTCAGCAGATTTTCCTTTCTTCCTCGTTTTAACACTTCCTAAGTGATTTTCCCTTTTGCTTCCTTCCTTTTTCAACTTCGGATCCCCTTGCGCTTTAGGTATTTCTCTTCCCCCTTTTTGGCATCATCAAAGGAGAGAGGAACACTGGAAATAGACTTGCAAGCGGAAGTCAAGTCTGCGATAGTTCAGATTTGTCTCGAGTGGCTGCAGAGTATGCAAAGACGAAATTCGGATCGAGTAGCGTTGGACTCTGCTTGAAATCGCTTCATCTCGGCCATGAGAAGGCTGAATTTTGTATTCATGGTCTCTTCCAAACGCTTTGTAGATCACTTTTATTTTGCTCACGCAGCGAGGTTAACCTCGGCAATGTGAGCTTCATGCATGTGCTCAATATGTTCTCTCGGCCGTTTTTGCATCGCATTTTCACTCTCCACACCAGCAGCCTTGTTGAACAATGTCTGAAGTATCTCACTTGTTCCACACGCATTGTTTTTCTTTGTTGCCACCATTCCTCGATCCGGATGTTATGCCTCTTAAATCACCGTTGTAAGGTTGGCATCTCTATTGTCCGATCGCATGTCCAAAGAGGCTCGATGCCTCTCCATCCGTTCAATCTCGCCGAATAATGCCTTGAACACTTCAAGCGGACTTGGTGATTCTTCCGTCGCGGTGATGGCCATGCGTCAAAATCATAATCATTTGGAACAATGGTGCTCGATTGAAAAACAGAGCTGTCGTGATAGCGTGCTTGTTCGTTTCGACTCTTCGTGGAGTTCCGGTATCTCCAAAGTGAAAAAGGAAAAGATTCTACGAAGGATTCATCACCGCCAACGGGATCATTCGATGATGAGTGGTGCACGTGAAGTTCTTTTGGGAATCGATCTGCTGCAGCCTTGAGGAGCTGCGATGGACTTTTTTGTTCACCGGGTTTAGTTGTGAAGTGGACCGGTTTCTTCGAGCCTGTTTGTCTCAACAGCCCGTTGGTCTCAACCGATTTTTCCAATTGAGTAGACTAGTCCTCGGCCTTATCGAAGCGTCATCCCGGACGATGATGAGATTTCCATTGGTGGCTCATCATCAAAATTAAATGTTTGACGAGTAGTCTTGGGATCGACTTGCTCGTGCTTGGAACATCCGCACCGAAGTCTTTTGGATGCATCACGGGGATGACTCGACTTCTTCTTCGCCTCCGATCCCGGAAAGGTTACATCGGGATTTTCCGGGAATCATGAAGTGCGCTTATCTCCTTCTCGAGATGGGTCGATGATAGCGGGAGGGATGTTCTCTAATTCGACTACCTTACCAGGAAGTCTCAACCTCCCGTGGGCCTTCATTACCTCCAGCTAGTCTCTCTTGCAGCGAGGCCTTGGTCCTCCCTTTCGATGTGATTGTCTTAGGGTCTTTCATGCGGTGGCATCCATTGGAGTCTCAACCCCATGGATTGCACTTTCATCGCCTGCAGTGTTAACTCCGGGCCGTTCCATCTCGTGCCTCGATCGCCTCAAAGAGCGTCATTAGCCTTCGAGCGATTTGGCACCTCGGGTGAGACAGTCTCAATCGTCCGAGCTTCGTTGATGGCAACTTGTTGTTCTTCTTGTGTTTGTATTTTCTCTACTTCGCCTCCTTGATTCGTGGTGGAGTCATCTCGCAAACATCCTCCAACCTTGCTGCAGGTGGAGGAGTTTCCCCCTCGGTGGCATTGAGTGACTTGGAATGGGGTCACTCGTCTCCAAACTCCCAGCTATTTCGATTGATTGTTCAGCCGTTGGGGCGGTGGTAACATACCTTCAATAGGGGTTGGCTCGACCGGGGTCCCCACTATCCCAGTTTCATCGCCAAGTCCCTTAATGCCTTCTTCCGAAAGTGAGTGGGAAGTGGTGGCAGCAACAAACGATGGCGATTTTTGAACCACTCCCATTGGATCAATTTCGGTTGTGTTCGAGGACTCTCCTGGTCCCTCCATCGGTCTTTGCTCGTGAAGGATTCTCGGATTCGTGCAATGCTTGCTGCGTTTGCAACTCTTCTATAGCGGCAAACATTCTCCAGGATCCTCATCAGCCGTGAGAAGACATCAAGGAGAGGATGTGTGTGTTCGTGGTGCTTAGGAGATAGGATGAGGATGCTTGCCTTCTCACCGCCTCGGCTTTCTCTCGCTTGCTTTTCTTTCTCCTTGTCCTTGTAGATCCGCAGGATGTCCGTGCGATTTGTCTTCATCAAGTCTTTGGGAGTACGATGGTCGACCCAAGGAAGCTCAACAGATTCCTCTTCTTCTTCTATGAACTCGGGCCGTTGGAACTGTTCCTTGACTTACTCAACTTCCATTTCTCCACTCACGCAGACGATTTTGGATGTCCGGGTAAGGTGGAGATAGGATCATTACATCACTATCCGCTCTAGCGAGTTCTTCTTGTGCTTCAACCGTGTGTGAACTACGGTGTGTCTTCGGGTTGCCTCTGTTGATCGCCTTGACAGACTTGGTTGTTTCATCAATTACATCGGAGACTCTACTTCTCCAAAAGTAGTCTCCAGATCTGCTCGGTGAGTGGTCGACTCGGCCGGTTTCTCAAGCTCGGAGTGCTTGACAATTCTTCTTCGTCTCTGGTTTGTACCGAGGAGGGATTTAGTTCGGAGGCGGTTTCCTACGAGTCTTGGGCGCGGGGCCGGTCGGTGTCTTTTTCGAGGAGCGCCGTCTTGGCTTCTCGTTCTCCTCTTTTTGACGATCGGAGAGGGTATTTGGGAGTCCTTCTCGACCCGCTGCAGGGCGGGAGACACGATCGCTGGGCGGTGTGACTCGCTGCGCAGGGCGGGAGCATGTTTGTTTTTTCTTTTTCTTTGGGCGTGATCTTTCTTAGCTGCAGGGGGCTTTCTTCTTGGTTGGAGAGGAAAGCTTTGTGTATCTTGGTGGTGATTCCCCCTCAAGTGTGTCGGCTCTCTTGGCGTAAGCTCTCTTCGTGCGCCGAGAGATTTGCTCTGAACATCCTCTTGTTAACATGGAATGCTTTCCCATGTCTAAGAGGGACTCATTTCACCTCCATTAGCCGCCAATCACTAGGCCATATCTAGGGATCCTCCAAATGTGCCATCTTCCTTGAAGGATTTGTTCCCACGTTCGCAGAGTCTGCTGTCAGAGACAAACTCAGCCCGATTTATCTTCTTTCTGCGATGATTGCAGCCATTACAATCAGCTTTGCCTTTCATGATTGGTCAAAGTCGCCAAATTTGATGTCGATACATTTGGCAACTATGTCCAACAACTTGTGATAATCCTCCTTCAAATAGATCTCTTGTTTCTTTGTGTATACTATTTTATCGGCAAAGTCGGGCTTGGCTATTTCTTTCCAAGCATCGCCAAGGTTTACATCACCGTTAATCTCTCGATGCTCCTCCGCCGGGTAGTGAGCAATGTTCGGCCAAATCTGGCAGAGATAGTGTTGCTTTCCGTGAGCAGATGACTTTATTCCTTCATCGTGAATCTCGGCATTCACGTAGAATTGTGCGACCTCCTCCACATATGTCATCGGGTATTCTAACGTCAGAAACGGTTTCAGCCCGGACGTTTCCAACTTTTCAGCGATTTTCTTCACTAGGGTGTCGTCGGACCCCTGTTTCACCATCCCGTCGAAATCCACCGTAGAGCCGGTGTGGATTTGCTTTCCTAACTTGGTAAAGTCATAAGTTGGTGCCATTTTTCAGGATTATATCGAAGAAAAACTCAGAAATTGATTTGAAGATAGATAGGGTTTCGAGAGAATTTGCCTTTGCTTTTGAGAGAAAGAAATGAACAGTTTTAGAAGTGTGAGAGAGAAACGGACGAAAATGGTTTAAATATGGTTTGTGAAAGGACGTGCGGGTGGTTTTTGAAATGTGATCGAAATCAACGGCTTGGATTTTGCACGCCTATTTAGCATTTAATGTCTCGTATTTAATGCGGCAAAGATTTATATCCAATCATAAGCTTGGTGTGCGGCTTTATGTCCAGACGCATCATCATTATCTTTGACGTATTTCTTAAAACATTCCCGCTTAGTTAAACGCATTTGCGTTTTTATCACTTTGCTCATAAGTGACTCGAAACTTATCCCTTAGCCGATTTAATTCTACTTCTCACAGTTCTCTTGGTGACTCGGCTATCGGTGACTCGGTGTAGTTGTCTTTTCCGATCTGGTGATTTACTTAGCTTATTTGTGAGTTCACTCTTTTTCCTTTTTGTGTTCCATTTCTTTTCTTTGATTTTTAAGTGTCACTCGCTCAATTAACCCTAACTCATGTTTGAGTTCTTCAAATCTTGACTCACATAATGGTTTTGTGAAGATGTCGGCTAGTTGTTTATCGTTGAGATATATTCCAGGATGATGTCCTTCTTTTCAACGTGATCTCTTATGAAATGATATCGACATCAATATGCTTTGTTCTTGAGTGCAACACGGGATTTTGAGTGATTGCTATTGCACTTGTGTTATCACACATGATTGGAATTTCTTTTTCCTCAACTTCATAGTCTCTCATTTCTTTGTCTCATCCATAGGACTTGGGCAACAATTTGCCCGCAGCCTATGTATTCCGCCTCGTTGTAGAGATGGCTATTGAATTTTGCTTCTTGCTAAACCAGAAATCGGCTGTTTCCTAGCATTTGACATGTGCACGAAGTGCTCTTCCTGTCCACTCTACATCCAAGATAGTCGAATCGAATAGCTAATTAGCTTGAATCCACCTTCCTTTGGATACCATAGGCCTACTTCTTGGCTTCCTTTCAAGTATCTCAATATTCTCTTAGCATTTCTTTGTCATATGGCTCTCTTTTGGAGCAGATTGAAATCTTGGACATACA
This sequence comes from Rehmannia glutinosa, assembly GCA_016081115.2. Classification (NCBI taxonomy): domain Eukaryota; kingdom Viridiplantae; phylum Streptophyta; class Magnoliopsida; order Lamiales; family Orobanchaceae; genus Rehmannia; species Rehmannia glutinosa. The sequence continues at coordinate 223,289 of JABTTQ020002076.1, forward strand.
CCTACAAAGAAAGGTGATGTCCGGCGCTTCTTTGTGAGATAGAGCAATGATCCAATAAGTGCTCTGTATCTTGTTTGATCTCTGAGGCTTGCCATCCGCATCCATGTCCATTTTTGGTGATGTGTTCATTGGTATTTTTACGAAGACTTCTCCTCCATACCAAACTTCTTCATTAAATCTCTGGTGTATTTTGTTTGACTTATGAAGGTTCCATCCTTCAGTTTGTTTCACTTGAAGTCAAGGAATAATGTCGGCTCTCCCATCATGCTCATTTCAAATTTACTTTGCATGAGGTTTGAAAACTTTTCACATGACTCTTTGTTTGTGGATCCAAAAATGATGTCATCCACATATATTTGAACAAGCAAGTATACTCTTTTTGTCTTGAATTCTGAATAGTGTTCTATCTACTTTTCCTTTTGTGAATCCATTTTTGGTTAGGAATTGTGACAAAGTGTCATACCATGCTCGGGTGCCTGTTTCAATCCATATAGAGCTTTCTTGAGTTTGTATACCTTGTCTCCAAGAGTCTTCTGCTCAAATCCTAGAGGTTGTTCAACATACACTTCTTCTTCCAATACACCATTTAGGAATGCACTTTTTACATCCATCCGATATACAATGAAATTCTTGTGAGCAAGATAGGCAAGAAACATCCTTATAGCTTCCAATCTTGCTACGAGGGCAAATGTTTCATCAAAATCTATCCCTTCTTCTTGGCAATATCCTTTGGCTACTAGTCTTGCTTTGTTTCTTACCACGAACCTTCCTCGCGTTCATCTTATTTCGAACACCCATTTGGTGCCAATAACATTTTGATGTATGGGTCTTTGCACTAATTTCCACACTTTATTTCTTTCAAACCGATTCACTCTTCTTGCATAGCTTGAATCCAATGTGTGTCGTCCAATGCTTGTGACACGTCTTTGGGCTCTATTTGCGAGATGAAGCATGTGAACATAGCTTCTTGTTGAGTTACGGATCTTGTTTTGACACCTTCTCTTATATCTCCAATGACAAGTTACGGTGGATGATCTCTCGGCCATCTTACATCGAGGTTGGAGTAAGTTAGCCGATTGATCGACGACGGTATTTGTGTTCTTGTCGTGGGTCGACTCTCTCTCGTAATCTCTTGGCTGCAAATTTTCCAATTGTTTTTTGAGATTCGACTATCTCATCTTCTTTCGAATTGATAATTCGGCTTGACCAAAGATAGGGACTCTTTCGTATGGTTGGATGATTGACTTATCGGTGACTCTTCAATGTCTTCTCCATTTACATTTGGCTCATCGAATACTACATGAATGGATTCTTTCGTGACCATAGTTCTTTTGTTGAGTATCTGTAGGCTTTGCTTTCGGTGAGTATCCTAAGAAGATACCTTCATCGCCTTTAGCATCAAAAGCCTTTAGGTTGTCTTTGCCATTGTTGTGGATGAAGCATTTACATCCAAATATTACGAAATATGCAACATTTGGTTTTCTTCGTCCGGATCTCATAGGGAGTCTTTGTGTTGTCTCTCATACATCTGTTTTGGGTGTAGCAAAGTTGTGTTGATTCTTGACCCAAAATCTTTTTGGTAACCTGTTGCCTAACATGGTCCTTGCCGCTTTTTCTTTGAGGGTTCTATTCCTTCTTTCTCGCAACTCCATTCTCCGCTTTGTGGAGTCCTTGTTGCCGATAGTTCATGACCAATACCATTCTCAATACAAGATCGAGTTATTATTCCATTGACAAATTCGGTTCCTCGTCGATCTTATTTTGATAATGGTTTGACTCTTCTCGTTTTGAATCCTCTTCATCATTTGTGGTAGTTTTTGTAGAGTTCCTTTCTTCTTACACATGAATATTGTCCATGTATATCTTGAGTAGTCATCTACTACCACCAAGGTGTATTTCTTTCCACTTATCTTGGTTTGGTTCCACTGGACCAAATAGATCCATATGAAGCGGATGCAATATTCTTGTTGAGGATGGGCATGTCTTTTCTTTGAATGACGACTTGATTTGTTTTCCTTCGACATGCGTCACATATACTCTCCTTTTTGTATCTCGAGTCGGTAGTCCTTCCACAAGATGACTTCTTGCCGACTTGTTAATTGTTTTGAAATTCAGGTGACTCGGCTTTTGTGCCACAACCAACTTGATTCAATTTGTGCTTTTTGCTAGTAGACAGTCTTTGGGTGTTGCGGTTGACCAATCCACGACATACATATTCTTGTCTACATCCTTGCAACACAACTTCATTTGATTCAATATCTTTGATTTGGCATATACCCATGTTGAATCCAACATTGTAACCCTTGTCACGAGTTGATCGATGCTTAGCAGGTTGAAGTTGAGTCCTTCAACATATGCAACGCTCGTGATTTCTAATCCATTCCTCTTGATGGTTCCAATGCCTCTTATTTCACCAGGAGCTTCATTTCCTCCAAATATGACTTTTGCTCCTTTAACTTCCTTGAATTTTGACAGATTTTTCTTGTTTCTGTCATATGTCCGGGAATGGCCACTATCCATGTACCGGTTCCTTGGCTTTTCTCATTTCTTGAACCGCAATCAAGGAAATTAAGTTTTAGGTACCCATACTTGTCTTATGCAGGTCCCGAGGGGTTAGAATTGTAAGATGATCCAACCAACCTATAGCCAAATGATTTGACTAAGGGGTTGCCATCTATGAGTGCCATAATTATAATTAATCCTGGCAAATTGCTTGGGGATTCTACAGGTTCATACAAATTTGTCTCTTTTGTCCGTATGCTGCATATGTGTTTTAGCAATTGCCTTTCTTGGGTAATTGTGGTGTCTTTGAGTGTAGTGCCTAGGTGCATATGTGTGTTGATGAAAGCTCTTGTACTTTTGGAATGGCCTTTTTGAGTTCTAGGCCTTTGCCATTTGGGCTTATATTCCATAAGTTTATCCGATAGTTTACATTATTCCAATCGGCTTGGCTTGGATATTTTCTACCATTCCCATCATATATATTTCTCTTATAGATTTTTGGGATTTTTGGTAGCTCTACTTCTTCTTTACAGAGTAATTTTTGTTTGGAGTTTCTTTGAGGAACTCAGTGAATCTCTTCTCAATTCCTTTCAAAGACACTCAACTCAGTCGTTTTCCTTTTCCTTTGTAACCAAGGCCAGTTTGCTTGTTATTGTGCTTTGGAGTGAATGTGTGTGCAACATTTAGAGTTTTGGATTTTTCGGACTCTTCATGACTTGAAGATCCTCTTTCCAAAATTACTTTTGAGGTTTGACATAGCACAGAGGAGTTAAATCCTAAGCCTCTCTTGTCTCCACATTCTCTTTGACTCATAATAAGATCATCCAATGATTTAGATGCCTTAGTGAATGAGGCAATAACATTCTTGAGGTCATTCTCCCTCTTTTCTATAGCAGCAATTTCTGCTATTAATTTAGCATTTTCAAATTTTTAAACTTTCATTCTCATCACTATTTGACTTAGAGTACTCGGCTCCTTAGTCACTTTGAGTTTTGACTTTTGAGTAAGTCTGTTTTCCTCATTCAATAGTGTGTGTGAGGATTTAATGTGTTCAAAATCTTTCATCATTTTGCCTAATGAATCATAAAGATCGGTGGGTGATGAAGTGTGTGTGTCAAAGATCACTATCACTAGTGTCCGAGTTTGTTGAGTTAGATTGTACCTCATCTTCTTGATCGAGTTGATCTTGTTCTTTGGCCATCAAGCGGATCGGGCTTCTTCTTCTTGAGTCACTTGAGTAGTCACCTTCTTTGCTCTCGAATCAGCTGTCTCTCTTGACTTGGTTGTTTGCAGTCGATCTCTGCAGCCATCATTGCCTTTTTCCTTTCTTGTCTTCTTTCTCTCAAGACCTTCCTTTATTCTTCATCCATGTATTTGTTGACTGAGGATATGGACCGATCAATGGCATAGTGACCTGGTTGTCTACTGATTCCAAAGATAGATATTCAACCTTTTGATCGCTCTTTCCATTCTTGGATTGTCACCCTTTGATACTCAACTTTTTGATGATCTGTTCTCTTGGTTGGCCTATCTTCCTTGATTTGGAGGGAGCTGAGTGTCTTCCGGAAGATTCACCCTTTCCTCTCTTGTAGTTCTTATTGAAGAACTTGTTGAACCTTTTAACCATCGGGCTATTTTTACGGGTCAATGACTTCTTTGACCTCACTCACTTCCCATCTTTAACAATTAGAGCAATTTGTTTTGGGTACAATTTGTCTCTTCTGGTCTTTTCTTCTCACTCAAACTCGTAGGCTTTGAGGTCCGAGAATAACTCATGGTTGGATGTCTTTGATAGGTCCATGGAATGTCTCGGTGCCATGACCTTCATTTCCCATTCAATTTTTGGAAGACTTTTTAGGATCTTCATACACATTTCCTTTTGTGTATATTCCTTTCCAAGTGCGCATGACGGACTCATTTGTGATTTACGTGAACCGAGCATCCAGTTGATCCAGGTTTTCTCCCGAGATCATTTTGAAGTTCTCAAATTTGTCTGACAGCCACGATAATTTGTTTTCTTTGATTTGCTCCGAGCCTTCACAAATCAATGTCAGCTTGTCCCTGATTTCTTTAGCCGTTTTGCATGATTTGACTTTATTGAACATGGCTTTGTCCAAGGTTTTGTAAAGGATGTCCTTGGCTACATTGCCCAGGTTGTATCTTTTGTCATCATTTGTCCACTCAGTTCTTGGTTTTTCAACCATGGACCGGTGCGGGAGCAACATCTTTTTCTCTTCAGTGCAACTCTTAAATGCATGTTGTGTTCACCTTTAAGATTTGCAGAGGCCCATCTTCTATCACTATCCACATCTCATCATGTAATCTTTGATAGATGAGCCGCATACGAATTTTCCAATCATCAAATTCTTCAATGGTGAACATAGGGATGCGTGTCAAATTTGCTTCCATGATAATAACTTTTAATGATAAAAAGATTTTTGAAAGTTTAAGTACTAAAGCGGACTTTGAAAAGTTTGGAGATCTAGTTCAAGAACCAGTGCGGAAGGCTCAATGAACCAACCGCTCCGATACCACTTGTAGGTCCCAAGGGGTGTAAGTGTAAGGTTTAGAAGGGGGTTGAATAAACCTTACCAAATTTTCGATTTAGTCCTTTTAAATATTCGAGTTGATCTTTTACACAATTGTGTCTTGATGGACAAATCAATTTAGTCACACAAAGAGAGTTAGTCTCTCAACAGACTCAATCGAGCTGTTGATGGAATAACTCACTGTTGGCTCTAAATTAACTCGATTTGTGGTTTTGTTTTTATTGGAAGGCTTAACACCCTTAAGTTTGATTAAGCAAGAGTTTAGTACTTGGTTTAGTACTTATAAATTATCAAGTGGATAGCAAATTTATCGTGAGATATAAGCGATTAAAAATGCGGGAATTAAAATCTTTGAAATGTAAATGACACAGTGAAATTTTTATAGAGGTTCGAAGATGGGGTAATTCTTCTACTCCTCTCTTCTCCAACTCTGGAGGAATCCACTAGGTAATGATCGGTTTACAAAGTGGTAGCAGTCCCGGATACAAGTCTTGATCACACTGGTGACTTGATCCTTTGGGACTCGATGCTCGGGAGACGCCTTGATCACTCGGATGGCTTCTCGCGACTTAGCTTCTTCACAGGCATTTTGCCTTGCTACTCTGACTCACTTGCTCAAGCTCTTTGGATTTGATCACGAAGCCCTCCAAAAGCTTAAGACTTGGTTCGACCTTGAACCTTCCTACAATCCTTCGTGGAATGTAGACCCCTTTTCTTCAAAAGTTTCCTCTTCAACCGATTGAAGTTCTCTTTCCTTCACGAGGTTAGTGTTGGATTGATGTACTTCGTAATGTAGCAGCTTGAGGATTAATCTTGAATGATTTGAGAGTATTTCGGTTATAATTTTAATTGATTTCTTGAATGTTCGTGGTTCGAGGTAACCTTCTCTCGAGTCATTCCTCGGCCTTTTATAGTGATCTTTCAAAAATTTGCCCGTTGAAGAGATAGGCTTATTTTTGAAAGTCACTTGCGATCGTTGGCTTGTCTTGTTGCGATCCTTGGAATTGCCATTTCCTCGTATGAATTGTTCTTTCACCTTTTGAGTTCGACACGGTGTAGTGCTTCCCATTGGTTTATTCCATTTGCACGCTTTCGGGATGAGCACTCCAAGAAAGGTGGTATGGAGATATTACTTGTTTAAGTAAATCTCTTGATTTTCGGCAACGGATCTTTTGATTATCTCGACTTGACGCATTTCTTTGCTTTTCCCGGGTGACTTAGAGTCGCTTCCAATCATTGGATGACTCTTTGTCACTTCAACTTGAGACTTGGCTTTTCTCGAGTTGACTTGATCGATACTCCACTTATCTCGTATCTCACCGCTTCTTGATAGAGTTCCGTCTACTCTTCTTTGCCATACTCAATTTGTCTCGCAGCAGAGTCTTCCTTCATCTTGATTGTCTTCTTGCATATTAGGGCGTAGGCGACTTAACTCGGCTTGGCGGCTCTAATTGTTACAATGCATTTTACAACAAGAATGGGGTGCCAACTTTCTATTCTAAGTTTTACATGGCATTCATCAAAATCTAAACAATAAAATTCCTAACAGAACTAAACACATCAAATGCCTTAGTATAAGAACAGAGACAATTTTAACCAAAAAATAGCTGTGGGTGACCGGTCAGCCGAGGGCGACAGTCGGCCTGAGCGAGGCGATTGGTCGGCCTCGGCAAATTCATCGTTAGTTGATCTGTTTTGAAAAATCCGAAGTTTGAACCAAAAATTCGATTTTTCGCCCCTAAGTTTTAAAAACGTGCAAAATGCAAACGTATCCCTCATTCAATATACATTTTGTCATAATCAAGCTCAAAATGAGGTAAAAGACTCGGCGGTAAACGATTGAAAACAAATGTCAGCGAGTTATCCTTGAGACGGAATTAAACACATCTCATTTTTTCGTTTTTAGAAACACATTCCCTTAAAAAAAATATCGAATCTCAATATGTTTAGTTCGATTATGACGAACCATATTTTGAGAAATTATAATCACCGGACTTGTTATCCCGAAAAATATAAAAGTTTCAAAATTTTGGATATACAAGCCATAAGAAGAAGTGCCTTTTATTTAAAAATTCCTTTTAACGGCACTTTAATGAGATTTGTTGGGATAGTTTTGAAGTCGAGCATATAGACATAAGGCATAGAAAGTGTCGAGTCTAAAGGAGTAATAAACGTAGATAAACATACCTCAAATTTGATTGTCAATCAATATGCCTTCCTCAACCTTTGTGTTAGGAATTTTATTGTTTAGATTTTGATGAATGCCATGTAAAACTTAGAATAGAAAGTTGGCACCCCAATTCTTGTTGTAAAATGCATTGTAATGAATAGAGTGGCCAAGTGAGTCGAGTCAAGACAGACTACGCCCTAAACATGCAAGAAGACAATCAAGATGGAAGGAAGACTCTTGTGAGACAATTTGAGTATGGCAAAGAAGAGTAGACGGGAACACTATGAAGAAGCAGATGAGATGCGGTGAGTGGAGCATCGGTCAAGTCAACTCAAGAAAAGCCAAGTCTCAAGTTGAAGTGTGGAAGAGTCATCCATTATTGGAAGTCGACTCTAAGTCACCTGGGGAAAGCAAGGAAATGCGATAAGTCGAGATAATCGAAAAGAAGAAGCCGTTACAGTAAATCAAGAGATTTACTTAAACAAGTAATATCTCCATACAACCTTTCTTGGAGTGCTCGATCCCCAAGCGTGCAAAAGGAATGAACCAATGGGAAGCACGACACCGTGTCGTAACTCAAAAAGGTGAAAAGAATAATTCATACGAGGAAACGGCAATTCCAAGAAGCTGCAAGCCAACGACGCAAAGTGACTTTCAAAAATAAGCCTATCTCTTCAACGGGCAAATTTTTGAAAGTTCACTATAAAAGGCCGAGGAGTTAGTTTGAGAAAAAGATGCATGAATGACACATACGTGAGATATACAAGCACAAAAAAAAACTCAAACAATCTCAATCCTCAAGCCTATATTCAAGTACATCAATCCAACACTTACCCGTGAAGGAAAGAGCTTCAACCAGTTGAAGAGGAAACCTTTGAAAACAAAGGGTCTACTTTCCGGAAGGATTGTAGAAAAGTTCAAAGTTGAACTAAGTCTTAAGCATTTGTAGGGCTTCGTGATCAAATCCAAAGAGCTTGAGCAAGTGAGTCAGTAGTAGCAAAGGCTGTTGCCCTGTGAAGAAGTTCGAGTCGAACGAGAAGTGAGTGATCAAGGCGTCTCAGATCGAGTCCCAAAGGATCAAGTCGGCCATTGTTGTGATCAAGACTTGTATCCGGACTGTTACCACTTTGTAAACGATCATTACTTAGTGGATTCCTCCAAGAGTTGGAGAAGAGAGGAGTAGAAGAATTACCCCATCTTGAACCTCTATAAAAACTTTTTGTGTCATTTACATTTCAAAGATTTAAATTCCCGCACTTTTAATTGCTTATATCTCACGATAAATTTGCTATCCATTTGATAATTTATAAGTACTAAATTAAACTCTAATATCTTGCTTAATCAAACTTAAGGGTGTTAAGTCTTCATTGAGAATAAAACCACAAATTTGAGTTAAATTGTAGCAACAATTTGAGTTACTCCATCAACAAATTTGAGTCATCTGTTGAGAGATTAACTCTCATCGAGTGACTAATTCGACCGTCCATCGGGACACACGGTATGTAGAATTAACTCTGTAGATTTAAAAGGACTAAATCGAAAATTTGTAAGGTTTATTCAACCCCCTTCTAAACCTTACACTTACACCCCTTGGGACCTACAAGTGGTATCGGAGCGGTTGGTTCATTGAACCCTCCCGCACCAGTTCTTGAACTAGATCTCCAAATTTTTCAAAGTCCGCTTTAGTACTTAAAATTTTCAAAACTCTTTTTATTAAAAGTCATTATCATGGAAGCAAATCTAACACGCATCCCTATGTTCACCATTGAAGAATTTGATGATTGGAAAATTCGTATGCAGGCTCATCTATCGGCATTACATGATGAGATGTGGATAGTAATAGAAGATGGGCCTCTACAAATATTAAAGGTGAACACAACCAGACGCAGCAGAGTTGCGGTGAAGGAGAAGAAGATGTTGCTCCTAGACCGATCATGGTTGAAAAACCAAGAACCGAGTGGACAAATGATGACGAGAAAAAGATACAACCTGGATAATGTAGCCAAGGACATCCTCTACAAAAACTCGACAAAGCCATGTTCAACAAAGTCAAATCATGCAAAACGGCTAAAGAAATCAGGACAAGCCGACATTAACTGTGAAGGCTCGGAGCAAATCAAAGAAAACAAATTGTCGAAAGAGACAAAAATTTGAAAATTTCAAAATGATCTCGGAGAAAACCTGGATATACTAGACGCTCGGTTCACGTAAATCACAAACGAGCCGTCTACACTTGGAAAGGAATATACACAGAAGGAAATGTGTATGAAGATCCTAAAAAGTCTTCGGTGAATGGGAAATGAAGGTCATGGCACCGAGACATTCCATGGACCTATCAAAGACATCCAACCATGAACTATTCTCGGACCTCAAAGCCTATGAGTTTGAGTTTGAAAAGAAAAGACCAGGAAGAGACAATTTGTACCCAAAACAATTTGCTCTAATTGTCAAAGATGGGAAGAGAGCCGAGGTCAAAGAAGCAATTGACCCGGAAGAAATAACCCCGATGGTCAAAAGATTTAACAAGTTCTTTAACAAGAACTACAAGAGAGAAAGGTGAATCTTCCAGGAAGACACTCGACTCCCTCCAAATCAAGGGATGATAGGCCAACCAAGAGAACAGATCATCAACAAGTTGAGTATCAAAGTGACAACTCAAGAGTAGAAAGAGTCGATCAAAAGGTGAATATCTATGTTGGAATTGTAGACAACCAGGTCACTATGCCATTGATTTGCTCATATCCCTGTAGTCAACAAATACGAGGAATGAAGAAGAAAGAAAAGTCTTGAGAGAAAGAAGACAAGAAAAGTAAAAGGCAATGATGGTCGCAGAGATCTTTGAAAAAACCAAGTCAAAAGAGACGGTGATTCAGAGAGCAAGCGATGAAGTCGACTACTCGAGTGACTCGAAGAAGAAAGCCTGATCCGCTTAATGGCCAAAGAACAAGATCAAGAAGATGAGGTACAATCTAATTCAACAAGCTCGCACACTAGTGATAGTGATCGTGACACACACACTTCATCACCTATGATCTTTATGATTCATTAGGCAAAATGATGAAAGATTTTGAGCACATTAAATCCTCACACACACTATTGAATGAGGAAAACAGCCTACTTAAAAGTCAAAACTCAAAGCCGACTAAGAGCCGAGTACTCTAAGTCAAATAGTTGAAAATGAAAGTTTAAAGGCTGAAAATGCTAAATTAGGAGTGAAATTGCTGCTATAGAAAAGAGGAGAATGACCTCAAAAATGTTATGCCTCGTTCACTAAGGCATCTAAATCATTGGATGATCTTATCATGAGTCAAAGAGAATGTGGAGACAAGACAGGGCTTAGGATTTAATTCCTTTGTGCCATGTCAAACCTCAAGAGTAATTTTGGAAAAAGGATCTTCAAGTCATGAAGAGTCCGAAAAACCCAAAACTCTAAATGTTGCACACACATTCACTCCAAAGCACAATACTAAGCAAACGGCCTTGGTTACAAAGGAAAAGGAAAAGCGTTGAGTTGAGTGTCTTTGAAAGACAATTTGAGAATAGATTCACCGAGTCCTTCAAAGAAACTCCTAACGTAAAAAAAATACTCGAAAAGAAGAAACAGAGCTACCAAAAATTTTAAAATCCATAAAAGAAATACATATGATGGGAATGGTAGAAAATATCCAAGCCAAGCCGATTGAACAATGTGAACTATCAAAGATAGACTTATGGAATATAAGCCCAAGTGGCAAAGGCCAGAACTCAACAAAGGCCATTCCAAAAGTATAAGAGCTTTCATCAAAGACACACATGCACCTAGGCACTACACTCAAAAGCACCACAATTACCAAGGAAGGCAATTGCTAAAACACATATGCAGCATACTGACAAAAGAGACAATTTGTATGAACCTAGAATCCCCAAGCAATTTGCGAGAATTAATTATGATTATGGCGATCGATAGATGGCAACCCCCCTTAGAGTCAAATCATTTGGCTATAGGTTGGTTGGATCATCTTACAATTCTAACCCCTCGGGACCCGCAGACAAGTATGGGTACCTAAAACTTAATTTCCTTGATTGCGGGTTCAAGGAACAGCCGAGTGCCAAGGAACCTGGTACATGGATAGTGGTCATTCCGGACATATGACAGAAATAAGAGAAATCTGTCAAAATTCAAGGAAGTCAAAGGAGCCAAAGTCATATTTGGGGGAAATGAAGCCCTGGTGAAATAAGAGGCATTGGATCCATCAAGAGGAATGGATTAGAAATCACAGATGTTGCATATGTTGAAGGACTCAACTTCAACCTGCGAGTATCGGCCACTCGTGACAAGGGCTACAATGTTGGATTCAACATGGGTGTATGCCAAATCAAGGATATTGAATCAAATGAAGTTGTCCGCAAGGAAATAGACAGAAGAATATGTATGTAGTGGATTGGTCAACTGCAACACCCAAAGACTTGTCTCAGCAAAGAGCACAATTTGAATCAAGTTGGTCGTGGCACAAAAAAGCTGAGTCACCTGAATTTCAAAACAATTAACAAGCTAGCAAGAAGTCATCCGGTAGAAGGACTTCCGGACTCAAGATACAAGAAGGAGAGTATATGTGATGCATGTCGGGAAGGAAAACAAATCAAGTCGTCATTCAAAGAAAAGACATGCCCATCCTCAACAAGAATCTGCATATACTTCATATGGATCTATTTGGCCCAAAGTGGAACGGCCAAAGATAAGTGGAAAGAAATACACCTTGGTGGTAGTAGATGACTACTCAAGATATACATGGACAATATTCATGTGCAAGAAGAAAGAAACCCTACAAAAACTACCACGGTGATGAAGAGAATTCAAAATGAGAAGAGTCAAACCATTATCAAAATAAGATCGGATAGAGGAACCGAGTTTGTCAATGGAATAATAACTCGAGATTGTATTGAGAATGGTATTGGTCATGAACTATCGCAGACAAGGACTCAGCGAGAATGGAGTTGCGAGAAAGAAGAGCAGAACCCTCAAAAAGCGGCAAGGACCATGTTAGTGACGGGGTTACCAAAAAGATTTTTCAAGCAATTAACACTGACTTGCTACACCCAAAACAGATGTATGATAAATAGACGGTGACAAAGACTCCCTATGAGATCCGGATGGAAGAAAACCAAATGTTGCATATTTGAGAATATTTGGATGTAAATGCTTCATCCATAACAATGGCAAAGACAACCTAAAGGCTTTTGATGCTAAGCGTCGATGAAGGTATCTTCTTAGGATACTCACCGGTGAAAGCAAAGCCTGAGAATACTCAATAAAATAACTATGGTTACTGAGAGGAATCCATTCATGTAGTATTCGATGAGCCAAATGTAAATGGAGAAGACATTGAAGAGTCGGTGATAAGTTGAAACATCCAATCGCATGAAGAGTCCCTACGCTGAAGTCAAGTCGGGATTATCAACTCGAGAAGAAGATGAGATAATTTGAACCTCAAAAGCGGTGGAAAATTTGCGGACTAAGTGACCACGAAAGAGTCGACCCAAAGAACACAACCGCAAGTCGATGAATCCGCTAACTTACTCCAACCTCGATGTAAGATGGCTAAGAAACCATCCACGAGAACTTGTCATTGGAGATATGAGAGAAGGTGTCAAAACAAGATCGAACTCAACAAGAAGCTATGTTCACATGCTTCATTTCGCAAATAGAGCCAAAAGATGTGTCACAAGCATTGGATGACACACATTGGATTCAAGCTATGCAAGAAGAGTGAATCGGTTTGAGAGAAATAAAGTATGGGAACTAGTGCAAAGACCCATACATCAAAATGTTATTGGAACCAAATGGGTATTCGTAAATAAGATGAACGAGGAAGGCTCTGTGGTAAGGAATAAAGCAAGACTAGTAGCCAAAGGATATTGCCAAGAAGAAGGGATAGATTTTGATGAAACATTTGCCCTCGTAGCAAGATTGGAAGCTATAAGGATGTTTCTTGCCTATGCAGACTCACAAGAATTTCATTGTATATCGAGATGGATGTAAAAGTGCATTCCTAAACGGTTTATTGGAAGAAGAAGTATATGTTGAACAACCTCCAGGATTTGAGCGAGAAGACTCTTGGAGACAAGGTATACAAACTCAAGAAAGCCCCTGTATGGATTGAAACAGGCACCCAGAGCATGGTATGATACCTGTCAAAATTCCTAAGCGAGAATGGATTCACAAAAGGAAAAGTAGATAGAACACTTTTTAATTCAAGACAAGAAGAGTATCTTTGCTTGTTCAAATATATGTGGATGACATCATTTTTGGATCCACTAACAAAGAGCTATGTGAAAAATTCTCAAACCTCATGCAAAGCAAATTTGAAATGAGCATGATGGGAGAATCGACATTTTTCCTTGGACTTCAAGTGAAAAGTGAAGGATGGAACCTTCATAAGTCAAACAAAATATACCAGGGATTTAATGAAGAAGTTTGGTATGGAAGAGAAGTCTTCAGTAAAAATACCAATGAACACATCGTCAAAATGGACATGGATGCGGATGGCAAGCTGTAGATCAAACAAGATCTGAGCACTTATTGGATCATTGCTCTATCTCACAAAGAAGCGGGCGGACATCACCTTTGATGTAGGTGTATGTGCAAGATTTCAATCTGCTCCAAAAGAGAGCCATATGACAGCAGACTAAGAGAATTTTGAGATACTTGAAAGGAAGCCAAGAAGTAGGCTTATGGTATCCAAAGGAAGGTGGATTCAAGCTAATTGGCTATTGATTCGACTATCTTTCGATGCAAAGTGGACGAGGAAAAGCACTTCGAGGCACTGTCAAATGCTAGGAAACAGACTAATTTCCTGGTTTAGCAAGAAGCAAAACTCAATAGCCACCTCTGGTGAGGCGAGAATACATAGTTCGGGCGGTGTTGTGCCCAAGTCCTATGGATGAGACAACGGTGAGAGAGACTATGAAGTTGAAGAAAAAGAAATTCCAATCATGTGTGATAACACAAGTGCCATTGCAATCACTCAAAATCTCGTGCCGCACTCAAGAACAAAACATATTGATGTCGATATCATTTCATAAGAGATCATGTTGAAAAGAAGGACATTATCTTGGAATATATCTCAACCGATAAACAACTAGCCGACATCTTCACAAAACCATTATGTGAGTCAAGATTTGAAGAACTCAAGCATGAGTTGGGGTTAATTGGTGAGTGACACTCGGGCGAGTCAAAGAAGAACATTAGAACAGAAAAAGAAGTGAAAAGAGCCGAAAAATGAAATCATTTCAAGAATCACCTCGAAAAAAACTACACCGAAAGTCGGTGATAAATGAGTCGCTAAGAGAAATGTGAAAAGGAGTTAAATCGGCTAAGAGATGTTTGAATAACTTATGAGCGAAGTGACAAAAACGTGATCGTTTTTAACTTAGCGGGAATGTTTTAAGGAACACGTCGGCAAAGATAATGATGATGTGTACGGACATAAAGCTGCACACTAAGCTTATGATTGGATATAAATGCTGCCGCATTAAATACGAGGCGTGAAATGCTCAATAAGCGTGCGAAATCAAGCCGTTGATTTCGATCACAATTCAAAAACCATCGCACGCCCTTTCATAAACCATATTTAAACCATTTTCGCCCGTTTCTCTCTCACACTTCCAAAAGCGATCATCTTTTTCTCTCAAAAGGCAAAGGCAAATACTCTCAAACCCTATCAACCTTCAAATCAAATTTACGAACTTTTCCTTGAAATTATTTCCGAGAAATGGCACCAACGTATGACTTTACCAAGTTGGGAAAACAAATCCACACGGTTTCGACCGTGGATTTCGACGGAATGGTGAAGCAGGGTCCGACGACACCCTGGTAAAGAAAATCGCGGAGAAGTTGGAAACGTCGGATGAAACCGTTTTAATTTGGAATATCCTATGACCTATGTGGAGGAGGTCGCACAATTCTCACGTGAATGCTTTGAGATTCACGACGAAGGAATCAAGTCATCTGTTCACGGAAGCGGTGACTATTGCGCCAAGGATTTGGCTGAATATTGCTCACTACCCGCGGAAGGAGCAAGCGAAATTAAGGAAGCTGATGTAAACTTGGGCCGACGCATGGAAAGAGATAGCCAAGTCCGACCTTTGCCGATAAAATTATATACACAAACAAACAAGAGACTCTTTGAAGGAGGATTATCATAAATTGTTGGACATAGTTGCCAAATGTATCGACATCAAATTTGGCGACTTTGACCAACTATCAAAGGCAAAAGCTGGTTGTGATGGTGCAATCATGGAAGAAAAGAAGATAAATCTGGCTGAGTTTATCTACAACAGACTCTGCTTAACGTGGGAACAAGTCCTTCAAAGAAGATGGCACATTTGGAGGATCCGGGATATGGCCTAGTGATTGGCGGCTATTGGAGGTGAAAGGAGTCCTCTTAGACATGGGAAGGCCTTCCATGTTAACAAAAGGATGTTCGAGCTAACCCTCTCGGTGCTCGGAAGCGAGCTTATGCCAAGAGAGCCGACACCATGTGGGGAATCGGTGACCCAAGATACTGCTTCCTCTCCGACCCAAAAAGAAAGCGCCCCTGCACCGCTAAGAAGATCTATTGCCCCTGCAAAGAAAGAAAACAAACATGCACTGCCGCTGCAGCGAGTCACCGCCCCAGCCCGGCCATGTCTCCGCCCTGCAGCAGAGGTCGAGAAGGACTCACAAATACCTTCTCCGATCGTCAAGGAGGAGGAGAATCGACAAGCCCGGACGGCCGGCTCCTCGTAAACAAACACCAACACGGCCCCCCGCCCAAGACTCGAGAGGATACCGCCTCTGAACCGAAAATTCCCGGTACAAACCAGGAGACGAAGAAGACTAGTCAAGCAAGTCCCAACAGAGAAACCGGTGAGTCGATTACTCACCTAGCACAAATACGGAGACTTTGGAGAAGTAGAGTCTCCGGATGTAATTGATGAAATAGCCAAGTCTGTCAAGGCGATCAAGTGAGAGGCAACTCAAGACACTCTGTTTGTAGCTCACACAGTTTGAAACACAAGAAGAACCAGCCAAGCGAGATAGTGATGTAATGATCCTATCTCCACCTTACCCGGACATTCAAAATCGTCTGCGTGAGTGGAGAAAATGGAAGTTGAGCAAGTCGAGGAACAGTTCCAACGGCCCGAGTTCAGAAGAAGAAGAGGAATGCTAAATTTCCTTGGACTAACTACCGTGCTCAAAGACTTGATGAGGACAAGCGCTTAGACATCCCCGCAAATCTACAAGGACGAGGGGAGAGAGCAAAGCAAGTGAAGAAGCCGAAGCACGTGAAAAGGCAAGCACCGCCCTATCTCCAAGACTACGAGAACACTTCCATCCTCTTCTTGATGTCTTCTCCGAAAGTGACGAGGAACCGGAGAATGTTGCCGCCACGAGAAGAGTTACAAATGCGGCAAGCATTACATGAATCAAGAATCCTTCACGAGCAAAGATCGATGGAGGGACCAGGAGAGTCCTCCGAACACACCGAAATCGATCCAATGGGAGTGGTTCAAACAAATAGCCACCGATGTTCTTCTTGCTACCACTTCCCACTCACTACGAAGAAGGCGATAAAGGGCTGGCGATGAAAGCTGGGCTAGTGGGGACCCGGTCGAGCCAACCCCTATTGAAGGTGTGCTACCACCTGCCCCAACTTTGAACCATCAATTGCAACAAAGGGAGTCCGAGACGAGTGACCCCACTCCAAGTCACTCGGTGGTGCGCCGGTGAGGGGGAAACTCCCTCCACTGCAGCAAGGTCGGAGGATGCGCAGATGACTCCACAAAGAAGCAAGGAGGCGAAGAAGAGAAATTACAATCACAAGAAGAATGACAAGTTGCCATCAACGAAGCTCGAGGCGATTGAGACTGTATCTCGGTGAGGTGCCAATCGCCTCCGAGAAGGCTAATGACGACGCTGGCGATGCGTCGAGGCACGGAAGGAAACAGCCCCCGGGAGTTAACACTACAGGCGATGAAAGTGCAATCCATGGGGTTGAGACTCAATGGATGCCACTGTAGAAGACCCTAAGACAGTGACACTTTGTCGAAAGGGAGGACAGGCCTCGCAGCAGAAGAGAAAGCCGGGAGAAAATGAAAGGCCACGGGAGGTTGAGACTTCCGGGGGTAAAAGAGGTCAAGTACTGAGAACATCCCTCCCGCAATCATCGACCCATCCGAGAAGGAGATCGGGCGCACTTCATGATTCCGGGACAACCCCGATGTCACTTTTGCGGGATCAAGACGAAGAAGAAGTGAGTCAACCCCATGACAAATCCAAAAGACTCATTTGCGGGTGTTCCAAGCACGAGTAAGTCGATCCCAAGACTACTCGTCAAACTTTTAATTTTGATGATGAGCCACCTCTAGAAATCTCATCATCGTCCGACGACGGCTTGATAAGGCCGAGGACAAGTCTCTTTGAAAAGGAAAAATCATTTGAGACCAACGGTCATTAAGCATTGAGGCTCGCAAGCCGAGTCTATTTCACAACCAAATTTGAACCAAAGAACCATCGCTCCGGCTCCTCAAGCTACAATTTGGATCGATTCCCAAAAGAACTCCGCGCACCGCTCATCATTGAACAGATCGATCGGCGGTGATGAATCTTTTGTAGAATCTTTCCCTTTCTCACTTTGGAAATACGAGAACTCCACGAAGAGTCGAAAATGAGCAAGCACGATATCACGGACCACCTCCTCTGTTTTTCACTCGGGCACCATTGTTCGGTGACTTTGATTTTATTTGTTTGGCCATCCTTGCAATGAAGAATCATTTTGAAGTTCGAGGAGTGTTCAAGGCACTCTTTCTTTGAAGTTGAAAATATGGAGAGGCATCAGGCCTCTTTGGATATGCGCGCTGGACAAAGAGATGCCAACTTTGACGGTGACTTGAGCATCACAGTCAGGATAAGGGAATGGTGGCAGCGGCAATCCGTGCGTGTGGAGGAACAGGTGAGATACTTGAACCTTGTTCAACAAGGCTTGGTGTGGAGAGCCGAGAATGTTGATGCGAAAACGCGAGGGAACACATTGAGCATATGCATGAAGCTCACACCGCCGAGATCAAGCTCGCCACGTGAGCGAGAATGCAAATGATATACGGCGTTTGGAAGAACACATGACGAGAAAATTCAGCCTTCTCATGCCATTTGAGATGAAGTCGATTTGTGAGAATCCAACGCTACTCGGATCGAATTCCGTCTTTGCATACAACGCAGCAGACTTGAAGCGAATTCAACCAAAGAAGACTCGACTTCATGCTTGCCAAAGCATGTTCCCTGGGGTTCCTCTATCCTTTGATGATGCCAAAAAGGGGGAAGAGGAATACCTTAAAGCGACAAAATCAAGTTGAAAAGAAAGGAGAAATGAGAAAGAAAGAAGCGGTGAGAAGGGAAAATCGGTGAAGAAATTTTGAAACTAAAGAAAGGAAAATCTTTGAGAGGAAGGAACAAAAATATGACCTTGATGATAGCAAAAACCCCCAACAGGGTCTGTCACGGTGACATTATAAGCGGCAAACTCCCGTGACTCTGCCACTCCAAGACTCTTTGTATCTATAGCCGAGAAGAGAAAAGAAATTGAAGCGGGGATGAAGGAAGTGGAAGGAAGAATGGATGCCGGGGGTGATGAACATCTTGAAAGAACATGGAGGCATTCCGGTTGACAGAGACACGTATGCCATTTCGATGTCGGGGTCGAGCAAGATCGGTTGACGAATTCAAAACGCTCGAATCGAAGGATATTTTGCAAATATGTCCATGGCTCAAGCTTGGGACTTATCTTGGGAAAAGGGTCTCACATTGTGTGAAGAAGGCGACAGACGAGACTTAGAGCGATCGCTCTGCTTGGTCACTCTGCTAGTCAATCAATTAGGAAGAAGAGAGACCCAAAGACTGAGATACGCCGCAGGTAGAGGAAGAAGTAGCGAGTGGAGGAAGAAGCTTGGACCTAGGCCTCCGCCCAAGAATATCGAATACGTAGATCCCGGAAAGAAAGGAGGGATCTCTTGGGCTTGACTTGACCAAGTGGCAAATTTGCGAGTGGCTAAAACTAAATTTGAGTATGCAAAGAGAATAGAAGAAGAAAACAAAAGACAAACTCGGCTATGGCGGAGAGACAGGAAAGACTAAGGAAAGATGAAGGCGCAGGGAAGGCATATGAGAAGAAAAAGAAGGCGGTGACGACGAGAAAAAGAGAAAAAAAGAGAAGAAGATGCTAATCAAGATGAAAGAAGGAGACGGCGAAGGAGATGAAGTGTTCTTTGTCAACCCTTCATGTATTTTATTATGTAAATACATACAATGTAAGTCTTCGTAATAGAGTTATAAATTTTTTTTGAAGAGCGATTATATACTACGATACACCTTGTAAATGTGATTGTGTTAAGTACAAGAATGATATGATCAATAAAAAGATTGATTCTGCGCATACATTCTATGTCAATACATGCTTTCAGACTGTATGTATCTTTGTTATTTACATATTTGTATGATCTAAGTTTTGGCATCATCAAAAAGGGGAAATTGTTAGGAATTTTATTGTTTAGATTTTGATGAATGCCATGTAAAACTTAGAATAGAAAGTTGGCACCCCAATTCTTGTTGTAAAATGCATTGTAATGAATAGAGTGGCCAAGTGAGTCAAGACAAGCCTACGCCCTAAACATGCAAGAAGACAATCAAGATGGAAGGAAGACTGGCTGAGACAACAAGTGAGTATGGCAAAGAAGAGTAGACGGGAACACTATGAAGAAGCGGTGAGATGCGGTGAGTGGAGCATCGGTCAAGTCAACTCAAGAAAAGCAAGTCTCAAGTTGAAGTGACGGAAGAGTCATCCATGATTGGAAGTGACTCTAAGTCACCTGGGGAAAGCAAGGAAATGCGTCAAGTCGAGATAATCGTAAAAGAACCGTTGCCGATTTAAATCAAGAGATTTACTTAAACAAGTAATATCTCCATACAACCTTTCTTGGAGTGCTCGGTCGAAGCGTGCAAAAGGAATGAACCAATGGGAAGCACGACACCGTGTCGAACTCAAAAGGTGAAAAGAATAATTCATACGAGGAAACGGCAATTCCAAGAAGCAAGCAACGATCGCAAAGTGACTTTCAAAAATAAGCCTATCTCTTCAACGGGCAAATTTTTGAAAGTTCACTATAAAAGGCCGAGGAGTTAGTTTGAGAAAAAGATGCATGAATGACACATACGTGAGATATACAAGCACATTAAAAAAAAATGAAACAATCTCAATCCTCAAGCCTATATTCAAGTACATCAATCCAACACTTACCCGTGAAGGAAAGAGAGCTTCAACTTGATTGAAGAGGAAACCTTTGAAAACAAGGGGTCTACTTTCCGGGAAGGATTGTAGAAAAGTTCAAAGTTGAACTAAGTCTTAAGCATTTGGAGGGCTTCGTGATCAAATCCAAAGAGCTTGAGCAAGTGAGTCAGTAGTAGCAAGGCAAATGCCTGTGAAGAAGCCGAGTCGAACGAGAAGCACGGTGAGTGATCAAGGCGTCTCATCGAGTCCCAAAGGATCAAGTCGGTTTGTTGTGATCAAGACTTGTATCTCGGACTGCTACCACTTTGTAAACCGATCATTACTTAGTGGATTCCTCCAGGAGTTGGAGAAGAGAGGAGTAGAAGAATTACCCCATCTTGAACCTCTATAAAAACTTTCTTGTGTCATTTACATTTCAAACATTTAAATTCGCACTTTTAATTGCTTATATCTTTGATAAATTTGCTATCCATTTGATAATTTATAAGTACTAAATTAAACTCTAATATCTTGCTTAATCAAACTTAAGGGTGTTAAGTCTTCCGAGAATAAAACCATGGTGAGTTAAATTGTAGCCAACAATTTGAGTTACTCCATCAATGCTCAATTTGAAAGTCATTTGAGAGATTAACTCTCTTGAGTGACTAATTCGACGATCCATGAGGACAAACTGGTGTGTAGAATTAACTCGAGATTTAAAAGGACTAAATCGAAAATTTGGTAAGGTTTATTCAACCCCCCTTCTAAACCTTACACTTACACCCTGGGACCTACACTTTGTCAATCTTTACATTGGTAGCCATAGAGGTTGAAATGGTTCTTCCTTCTTCAATGCCTAACTTCTTCAAAGGTTCTATTGTATACTTTGATTGTGAAATATAATCACCTTCTTGGCATTGTTTAACTTGAAGTCCAAAGAAGAAATTGAGATCCCCCATCATGATCATCTTAAATTCACCTTGCATCAACTTATAAAATATCTTGCACAAAGATTCATTAGTAGCACAAAAAATGATATCAACAATATAAATTTGCACAAGTAAGCATTCTTGCCCCTTTTCAAAAACAAAGAGAGTAGTATCAACTTTACCTCTTGTGAAACCATTTTGCAAAAGAAAATAGATAAGCCTATCATACCATACACAGGGTGCTTGTTTCAAATCATACAAGGCCTTCAGTACTTCTAAGCAAATGTAAAGCTTTTCAAATCTTTTCATTCACTAGGACACGGAGCATCACTCAACTGCATGATCACTGTAGAACCTCTTGTGTGTCTCCCAAATCCACATTCTGTGACTGAGATGCAACTCCTTGTATGTCTCCCAAATCCACATTCTATTACTGAGATGCAACTCCTTGTGTGCGGAATAACCTCATTTTCTAATCCTCTTGATCCCATAATTGTCAATTTCAAACTCTAATTCAATGAGATCAAAATCAGGATCATCAAAAATGTTAAGAGGATCAGTTTCCATATTTCTACATGCCTCATCACCCCCTGTTTCTTCACATGGCTTCTCAGCATAGCCTGTTTCTTCACATGCATTCTCAGTCCCTGTTTCTACATAAGGCTTCTCATTACCCCATGTTTCTTCACATGGCTTCTCAGCATAGCCTGTTTCTTCACATGCATTCTCAGTCCCTGTTTCTACACAAGGCTTCTCATTACCCCCTGTTTCTTCACATGGCTTCCCAGCATAGCTTGTTTCTACACAAGCCTTCTCAGTCCCTGTTTCTACACAAGCCTTCTCAGTCCCTGTTTCTTCACATGCATTCTCAGTCCCTGTGTTATCACATTCCTCATCATCTAATAGTGTTTGTTCACCCACTAGATATATATGACTTTCCTCCCCTTTTGATGGAACACATAGTAATAGCTCAGTCATCATTGTAACTTCCCTAAACTTCTTGAAATCATCAATCCTATAGTATTTCTTCTCACCCAAATACCCTAATTGTGCACATAACTTACCAAGATATTCCATCGACATCCTCCTTTTATCCACAAAATCAAAAGCATAATGGTACAAGTGTAGGCTAAGCAATAAGAGAATTCACAAATATGCTCATGCTATATAAATCCATAAGAGATAATAAAGCATATTTGCCTTAATAAATGCACAAGAGTTTTAAAAAAATCATGTAAGGTCTCCTTTTCAAAATATTTTAGAAACACAAAGATTTATTGAGGACCTTAATTTAAAAACAAATATTTGAAAACTCATTTTGACAATAAAGGCACAAATAAAAACATGCATAATAGCAAAATAAAAAGCATATTTAAATAGGGAGATACGGTTTACCAATTACACCATTTCCATGGGTTGTGTCTTTCTCATTGTTGATGGTATCTTCCCCTTTGAAAATCATCTTGTAGATGATAGCTTCTCCAATTGCTCCATTTCCAAGGATTATGTCCTTCCCATTGTTGATAATGTCGTTCTCTTGGAAATTCATTGTGGTGATGTCTTCTCCTTTTATTAAATGAGACGGTCATTCGATGTATTCTTGGCGGCATAAATTTTCCTTGATTATTATTTTGCCGAGTACCTAATACGACATTGTATTATTAGGTTTGAGACTTTTGGGTCTCCAAAAATAATTAGAGCTATTTCTAGCCCGACAAGTATTAGCCGTATGACCCTTTTTACCACAATAGAAACAACAAATAATTCTAGGAGCATAATGACCAATATGCATAGAGACTTGATTCTTTTTCATATGATATACAACATTAGGTTTATGATCAAGTTCTAGTTTGGAATAATCACAACAATGAATATCAACAATTTTGGACATTTTTTCGGTACTCAAGTTGAATTTTGATAAATCCTTTTTCATGCAATTAATATCCTCAACAAGAGTACTATTTTCTTTTTCAAGGTTTCTAACCTTATCAAATGTGGTGGTGTGAGCACATGAAAGTGATTCATAGGAAGTAAATAAACTATCCTTATCATTTTTCAAAACATTGAATTCCTTTTTCAAATTTTTGTATTTAACAAGTAAACTTTGGAATTCATTTTGAAGCTCATCAAAATCATTAGGCAAATCACTATAATCATTGTGCAATTCATTATCGTAAGAAGTAGAAGGTTTAGAACTTACCTCATTTTCTTCGAAGCCCATAAGACATCGTTCGTTGTCATCATCGAATTTGTAAGATGCTCATCCCATGTTGTATCCAATTAAGAAGTAGATGCTTTTGAGTGACTTCTTTCATTTGCATATACTTCTTCTAATTTTCTCCATACTTCATTAGCCGATTTAATTCCTACAATATGATCATATTCCAAAATGGTAAGTGAACAATAAATAATATTAAGAGCTTTACCATTTAAGGAGATGATTTTCTTCTCTTCATCATTGAGCTCCTTGAGGACATTGGAGGTGTGAGGTGTGTATTTTATCGTAATGGATTCTCCATTAATGATCGTGTTCCAAATATCAAACCCACAACCTTGTAGATAGCATTCCATTCTTTCTTTCCAAAATGTATAAGTTTTGGAATCAAATAGAGGTGGCTTGTTGGATGAGGCGCCGTCGTATACTTAATTCGTATCCATTGATCGTTCCTCTTTACTCGTGATGTGGAACGATTTGCCAAAGCGTTTGGCTCTGATACCACTTGTAAGTCCAAGTGGCTACGATAATCTAGAGGGGGGTGAATAGATTATCTCCATTTTCTCGATTATGCCCTCTTTTACGAATTAACCAAGCAAGATAAGAATGGAAGGTGCGGGAAGTAAACAACACGCGTCGATTTAAAGAGGTTCAACCCACCTAAGGCCTAATCCTCTAACACCCCAGTATCTCCGGGATGGATTTCAAAAAGAAAAAAAGATTTTATTAATTACCACAATTAATACAACAACACCTTACAACATCACCTTGAAGAGCACCACACTTTTCTTCAACACCACCTTGGAGATTACCACAATCTCCCTTGAAGATTACCACAATCTTCCTTCAACGGCACCTTGTGAAGATCACCACAATCTTCAACATTGAAGAACACCAAATTCTTTAAAACCTCAAAGAGCACCACACTCTTTAATAAGAAGATCACCACAATCTTCTAGCACCTATCACCTAGATCATCCAAGTGTGTTCTTAGCACAAGAACACTCACAAGGATATCTTGTGTTGAATGATGACCAAAAAAATCAAGATTACAACTCAATAAAGAATAATACAATTTGAGTGCAAGTGTAATCAAGAAATAACCCTAGACCTCAAGATGTAAAAGTGAAACACTTAGGCTATTACAACAAGATATAAATGTGTTTGCTTGTATGCTCTATGCTTGTCTGTTGTGTTATTTTTGTTGTTTGAATGAAGCCTCTATTTATAGGAGAGGTCTTGGCTTGATTTTCGACATAGGCACTTCCTTGGGGAGTGATTTTACGCAAAAGAAACCATTTAAAATCAAGATTAAAGTCTGTTAGAAATTAATCCCACAAATTAGGAAAAAGTTGTCCGAGAATGCAATGGATAGTTTCTTTGATAAAGAAGGGTGCGATCGGTCGCGTAGAGATAAGTTCAAATTGAAATTTCTGCGAAAAATACGGGGACCGGTCGACGGGTGTCCGACCGGTCGCCTCCTATGTTGAACGGTTCGAGGTGCTCAAAATGAGAAACATAGACTTCTATTCTTCGAGGGGCTACGGGCACCGGTCTCCTATGGCCGACCGATTGCCCTCATGAAATGAAGTGTTGTCCAATTTTTATCGAAAATAAACTTCAAGAAATACTCCAAAAAAATAGTAAAAATATTTTAGATCAATCGGGAGTATTTGGACAACATTTAGGAACATTGTTTTGGTGTAAAAACTCATTTGAACAAAATCATCAAAATCATGATAAAAATATTTTTCTAACACATATAACTTCTCATATGGTGACAAGCAAGAGATGTGTGATGAAGGAATTTTATTAATTAAATGGACAGCGGCAAGAACTGTTACCCCCCAAAGTTCAGCTGGAAGAGAGGTAGATAATAAAAGAGAATGGATAGTTTCCAAGATGTGCAGATGCTTTCTGCCAGCAACACCGTTTTGCTATGAAGTATCATTACAAGAAGTTTGGTATATATTGCCATATAAAGCAAGTTGCTGAAGTCATTATAAGTGTATTGTCCACCCAAATCACAACGAAAACACTTTATAACTGCTCAATATTGAGTTTTGACAAGTGCACAAAAAGTAGTATAAATGGCTAGAAAATCATAGCGACGTTTCATAAGATAAACCCGATAATATTGAGTATAATCATCAATGAACGAAACATAATAACGGGACCCTCCTTTTGGTGGAAGTTGGAGAAGTCCCAACACATCGAATGAATTAAATCAAATAGTGCAAATGAGAAAAAAATTCACTTTTATTGAGCGGTAAGGTAGAAAATTGTGCCAGATTGCAACCACTACATGCAAAATTTTCATGAGTTTGCAAATTTCATAATGCCCTTGAAAAAACTAAATATTTCAACCGAGAGGATGAAACATGATCCAAAAGAGAATGCCATAAATAAAATTAGACGAGGACTCGACTCATACGACAAGAAGACAAATTAATACTAGAAGTTGTTGCAACTGCTGGTACTTTTAGCTCATCCAAAATATACAACCCCCTGTCGATGGCCTATACCAACCAGCCTCTTAGTGTGTGGATCCTGCACATAACAAAAAGTAGGACAAAAAGAAACTGAGTAACCAAAATCACATAACTGACCGACTAAAACAAGGTTGAGTGTGAGATTAGGAATATGATAAACATTAGGAAGAGACAAGTGAGATGTAATAACGGAACCAACTCTTGCTAATGGCATAGGGGTGCCATGATCATGACCGACATAAAAAGCATAGGAAAAAAAAAAAGAGATAAAGGATAAAGAGTCGGGCACATATGACTAGATGCTCCAGCCGCCTAACACCCAGATGGAGGAATATGTACCTGAAGGACTTCGGGATGACAAACCTGAGACAGACATAGCATATGGTTGTGTGGTAAGAACTTTTGAAACTGTTCAGGAAGAGAGTCTATCATGGGACTAGCAGATGGCATGGCTCCAACCCCAACAGAATCGGATGGGGCAGAATTGATGTCATGTGAGGCTGTGGAGGTCGAAAACCATATTGTTGCAGTGGGGAAATGAAAACGGCTTGGAATTTTGAGATGGTTGTTGCATTGTCCAATTTAACAACTTAGGACACTGAGTCTTCCAATGCCCTGGTTGTCTACAAAAACTGCACTCATTAAACTCAGCTTTTGCAAGATGCTTATTAAGGTAACGCCCGGCTGAGCATGTAGGAGCCGCCAAAAAGCAGCGAGCTAGGTGTAGATAAAATTCCTTTTCCCACATGAGATTTATGACGTATTTCGTCAGCGAACAACTCACTAACAACCGAACTACAGTAGGAGGGGGTTATGATGCAGAATATTTTCATGGAGTGTTTCAAAGTTATCATGAAGAGCCACCAAGAATTGAACCAGTTGTTGTTACTCTCTACAGGAAATATAAGGAGAAAAACTCGAAGTTCATAGGATTCTGTAAGATCTAATTGATCCTATATGTTAGTCATGGCAGAATAAAGTTCTTAAACACTCATATTTTTCTATCGAAGAGCCCGGATATCGATTTCCAACTGATATTGTTTTGCAAAGTTAGACAACATGCAAAATCGCTCTAAATTATCCCAAACCCCTTTAGTTGTTTCATACTTAGCCAACTGCATACCAATCAAATTCTCAACTGAGTTATTAATCCATGCGATAATCTTTGAATTGCTTACTTCCCAAACCTCCAACTGCTCAACAGTTTTGTCATTATTCGCACGCACTGATTTTACGATGAGATCCAGAAATATAAGCCGACATCTTCTTTCCTTTCAAAAAACACTTAATCACGTAATTCCAATACGAATAATTCTTCCCATCTAATCTCGCACTAATTGACTGCAACGAGTCATCATGTTTACGAGCCACGACGAATTGCGATAATAATAACTAATACCAATACAAAAATAAAAGGGTGTGAATGCCAAATCAAACAATAACAATAACTATATATGAATCTGAGAAAATTAAACCTGCCGTGGAAAAAAATCAGGCAGGAGGTGCACTGCTAATCCGCGAAGTTTATGGATGCAAAATATTTGGCTCTGATGCCATGTTAAATTTAAGAGAAACATTGTAGTGGAAAACAAAAGAAAAGAAAGAGGAATTCAATATAGAGATAAAAACTAGGGCTCAATGTTTGTATAATAGATAAGATAATAAAACTCGTAGAGAGAAAAAGACTACATAAAGAAAAACTTAATAAACTAGGAAATGCAATAAAATCAATAATTAACAGCTTTTATAGTTTTGGGAATATTTTATGTTAAAGGCAAAACATTCCACTTCCACATATTTTGTTTTTATAACAAATTCATTGTATTTATTTGGATAAAATTGTGATACATTGATTTCATATCCTGAAGCTCATAATTAATTAAGCTATCTTTTAAACTATTGTGGTAAATTTCAAATATATTGTATACGAGCAACTCCAACAATGCATCAAATTGGCCTAAAACGTAAATTTAGAGCAATAAATGCACTGCAATGCCAACGCTATTCCATGCACTACTTTGAAGTTTTAAACAATGTTTGAGGCCGCAGCGGGACTACCACTTGGGATGGGAATGGCTCAGCCCGCATGCATCATTTGATGAAAGCACTCCAGTCCAGTCGCCTCCTCGAAGTGGTTTGTCAACCACGCTTTCCCTCCCTCAAAACAATGCTCCTCGTTGCAAGCAACCTGGGGCGTCAAATTTTGAATTTTTTTGTTTAAGTTCTATTAGTAGTTGTTCGGTTTATGTTAATATAAACTATCTAGTTTATTGTCATGTTTAATTATATCATATTAATTAAATATTTTATGATAACCAAATGATTCTGAAAGCATAACATAATTATTTGATTTTTAATACATATTGTCTAATTTACTATAAATTACTTGGGCCATGGGGAAAATGCCTTGAGTTTGAAGCTACTATATGGGCCAAGGTCGTCTCAGGGGAAGATTTTAGCCCAAATCAATTTATATTGCAAGTGAAAGCATTCGAGGTATGTTAAATTAACTTGCACTTTTGCACTTAATGCGTTTTGAACAAATCTTCAAGATTTTCTATTGAACGCAAACTCCAGCATTCTTTAACGTTCTGCTGTCCAAGTAAGAACCCATTTTACTTAAGTGGAAATTTCAGTCTAAAGGTAGCAATTATACGTTGTGCATTGTGGGCTTCACTACTGTAAAACACAAATTCTAACTTGGTCTTCCATAAAACTTTCTGCAAAATGGGTCTTGGGCCTAATATTTGTTGGCCAATTGGTGTAAATACCCACCTTTTTAAAGTCAACGTCACCTTTTACGCTTAAGTTACAATTTTACTTAAATTTACGCCCCGCTCTTTTTTACACAACAATATCCTCCAACAAAAATTTCCGGAAATTTTGCGCTTGCGTTCAACATTGTTTCAAACATGTTTATGTGTTTCAACATTATTTCTAACATGTTTCAAACACGTTTACGTGTTTCAACATGTTTCTTTTAATAAAAATAGGTAAAAATTGTATTTAAACATCGAAAATTTCATTGAAACAACAAAGAAACATCATAACAACATTAAAAGGGTATAAAAACAATCCTTAAAAACAACGTAAAACATATTTAAAACACAACATGAATAAAAAGAGCTTAAAAATAGGTAAAAATTGTATTTACACATTGAATACTACGTGAAAACAACAAAAATAATTATTAGAACAACATTAAAAATATTATAGAACAACACCGAAACAATAAAAACAATGTACAAAAAAATATACGAATAAAAAACAAAGATAAAAAATAGGTTAAAGTTGTTTGAAACATCGAAACAACAAAGAAACAACATAGAAACAACAAAGAAACAAATTTAAACAACATCGAAACAACTTATATAACATATAAAACAATGCAGGAACAAAAAAAATGAAAACAAATAAAAATAATCAAAAAATAGCAAGGAGCGTAAAAAAATTAGGTACAAAAGTAAAAAAAAATAGGCACAAGAGTAATTGGAGCGTATTGTGTGGTAATGGTACAAAAATTAGCGTATTTTCCCCATATTTATTTTGTCCTGCAGTAATTATGAAAAACTAACTAAAGCCTAACCGGTTTTATTATTGAGTTAATTCCAAAAATACTTAAACATTCCGTGGTAAACACCAAATACGCTACTTACTCTTTTTTTGACATTTTTACGCTCTTTTCGATTTGTTTTGTTCATGAATTATTTTATATGTTATTTCTATTATTTCGTACATGTTTCTATGTTGTTTATTTTGTTTTCTATGTTGTTTCGATGCAACTTTTACCTATTTTTTAAGTTTTTTTTTGTTCATATATTATTTTATATATTGATTCTATTTTTTCTGGGTTGTTTCTATGCTATTTTTAATATTGTTTATGATGATTCTTTATTGTTTCCATATTGTATTCGATTTTTTAATCCAACTTTTTACCTATTTTTAAGCTCGTTTTGTTCGTGTGGTATTTTTTATATTGTTTCAGGGTAGTTTCTATATAGTTTTTAATGTTCTATTGCTTCTTAGTTGTTTCTATTTGTTTTCGACGCGTTTTCAATGCACTAGCAAAATTGAATTGTGTTTTTCTATTCGTGTGTTGTTTTTGTATTATTCTCAATGTGTTTTGTTTTAATATGTGTTGTTTTATTTGAATATTTATGGATTGTATTATAAGATTTTTGAGTATAAAATTGATTATTTAATGCGGGCAAAAAATATGTTTTCATTGAAATGTTCAAGAAACCTTGAAACAATTACAACGTCAAAAACAAGGGAAAATTGGCGGAGCGTAAAAATATCCGAGGAAAAAAGATGGGAGCATACAAATGTCGAGAATGGACCGTGAGCGTAAATGATTTTCGAGGATAGTGTATTTTTGTCCTTATTCCTTTTTTTTTTTGGAAAACAAACAAAATTTGAAAAATATAATTTATAAAGATTTTGAGCGCTAGGTACATTATATAACTTATAATAAAATTTATGTATTTTTTGAGTGCAAAATGTACAAGCCATCATAAATGATTGGCTGTTAAAATGAATAAAACTATTATCATTAACTGAGACTCTGTATTAACTCAATATTACATCTTATGTCTTCAGAAGAATTAAACCATCATTAACAAGTTTTATAAACAACCGCTCCAAAATCTAGGACAAAACTTTACCTACTCTGTTTTCATAGAGTTCATCAATGTATGTAAATAATGAAATATTTTGCACAAGATGAAAAGAATTACCTATCGGGACGGTGTGATCATAGTGTAGTCCTTTTAATTTTTTGTTTCATATATAGTTCAAAGGGTTAGTCTAATGTCAGGCAGTTTAACGGATTTAGCTAATCCGTTAGACGAATCCAAATATCCGACCCATCAACCCACCAACAAATTTGACCCACAAGTACCAATATCATATCCGATTTGGCACTTTGCTAATATATTTTAGGAGTGTTGCTAATACATTTTATGAGAACTACTAATACTTTTCGGAGGGAAAACTAATATTTTTAGGAGAACTATTAATACTTTTCGAATGCACTATTCCGGAATATTACAAATATGTCACCGATATGAAATTACGAAAAGACTTGGGTCAGGTTGTATCTGTCTAACGGAAAAGACCCGTTAGACGGTCTGACAGTAGTTTTTGTGTAGTTCAAATCATGATCTTAAAAATATCAATGGAACAGTGAAATCCGGTACAAGCGTTTGTTTAAATACCATTATTATCTTTTTCACTTAGAAGTTGATTTTTCTTAGAGTTTGCAAATACTCCAAAAAGCAAGTAGTTCGAGATTATCAAAGTCGCTTTCTTTTGAGAAATTCTCGGAAATACCAACTTTCGGAAAATGAGACTGTTTACGACCATTTGACTTTAAACGCTCTTGGGTAACCTTTTTGTCTTTTTACGCTCATGCATATATTTTGGGCATTTTTAAGCTTTTTCGATTTTTGTTTAGGATTACTTTATATGTTATTTCTATTGTTTCAATGTTATTTATATTTGTGTCTCGGTTGTTTTATGTTGTTTCAATATTTCAATATAAGTTTTACTTATTTTTTACGTTTTTTTCATGTGTTGTTTTATACTATTATGAAATTATTTGTATAGATTTTCATGATGCATAAAAAACTTAGATTAGAAATATGGCACCCTATTTTCTGTGTATATTTCAACTTTATAATAATTAGAAAGATAGCTGAGTTATCAATCAGCCAAGTTGAAGATGCAGAAGACTTGCTGAAGAAGTGCAGGGAAGATTTAATTATGTAGCAGCTGAGTATCGAAGAAGGACTCTAGTCAAGTCAAGAAGCTGTGTCTTTCAGTAGACTAAGAGCAGAGTCGTTCAAGAATCAAGGAGAAGACTTAACTAAAGGGGTAAAGCAACTGAAGGACTTAGAGAAAGCTGAAGAAGTTTGTTGCAAAGAAAAGTCAAGACTTACCCAATTTGGTAAGAGACAGGGCTGCAACCTTAAACGTTGTCTTGATGAAAGAGTGCAAGTAGCAGGAGCCAATGGGAAGCTTGCAGAAACCTGGTACACTTCAGGCACCTGCAGCCTGCAGGTAGTTAATGTTGAGGTTAGGTCAACATCAAAAGTTGCACAACAAGACAAGCCAACGAACAAGAAGTGAAGTTTCAATTTGTCTATCTCTTCAACGAACAAATTTCAAACTCTCAATATAAAAGTCTTAGGAACTTTTCAGAGAGAAGTACACGACACATACAAGAGAAATCTGAGCAATCAAGAAAATCTGCTACACACTCTCTTAATCTAAAACTCCAATATCCTCAGGCCAAACATTCAAGTGATTCTAACCAACACAACTCGGTGAAGGAAGGAAGCCAACTTCAAAAGTTGAAGAGGAAACCTATTTAAAAAAAAAAACAAAGCGGGAGTGCATATCCACGAGAAAATTGCATCTTTAGTCCCATAAGAATTGGGTTGTTGCACCCGGTAGTCCCATATCCGCTTAATGGTCCCCATACGAACCAAAATCTTGCAAATGTAGTCCCACCGTTAGTTTTCTAACACCAATAACTACCATCTCCGTTAAATGTTCAATTTGGAGGGAAAAATTAGGTCGATCTTTATTTTGGAGCCAAATCATTTGCGGGTAAGGTGCAACAGCAAATTTTCTTCATTTTATTTGGGAAAAACAGGTCCAACCTCAAATTTCACTCATTTTGCTCTAAAATCTTGAGAATAAAAATGAGTTCTTCCTCCTCTTCCTCAAGTCGACCAAACTGTTCTTTGCCATTGCGGTAAATTTGCTCGCATGCACACTTCTTAGACAAATGATAATCAGGGAAGAAGATTTGTTTGTTGTGTGAACTCTCTTAATGGCAATGGATGTGGGTTTTTCGAGTCGCAGACGATCCGATGTGCGCAAGAGAAAAAGCTATCATTCCAGGTTTGTTGCGAAAAATAAACACTTTGAAAGTTTGAAATTGCGAGCTTGCGATCGAGGAGAACAATCGAAAAATCCACACTTTGGAAGTGAAATTGGTGATTTGCAATCAAAGGTGAAGAATGTGAAGAAGATGGGAAGAAGAAATTGGAAGATTGAAAATGCGTACAAAGTGTTTGCTAGTCTTACTCGTTTCTTCTTGGTTAATTTTGTTGTTGAAGTAGAATTCTCCAGAAATATGTTTCTTTTTTGTTGCTATGTAATTTTGGTTTGGAATGTAATAGGGGTTTGGGGTATGTATTGGTATGTAATGGGGGTGTTTGGTTGTGTTTTGGTATGTAATTGGGATCTTTATGTTGAATGAATGGGTATTGTATTTTGTGGGGTGTATTGTTGTTTGTAATGTATTAAAGTTGATTATTTTGGCAGCTTCAATAGGGGTCTTTTGTAGCTAACATAATGCAGAAATGGGGGTTTTTTTGCTCAAAAACTGAACACATACTGAATATAATACATAGGGCCAAAAACAAGTAATATTTACTGAAACATACTTATCATACATCAGAGAACACCAAAAACACACAAATTTTCACATCCAAAAACTGAACATACTTATCATATATCACAAAACACCATAAACATCCAAATTTAAACATCCAAAAACAGGGCATATATATGGCCCCTGATACATCCAAATTTAAACATCCAAAAACAGGGCATATATATGGCCCCTGATACATCCAAAATCAGTCATATGAACATCCAAAAACCCAAAACACATCCACTGAACATATAACACATTTCTAATCACCCATCATCCAAAATATATCCCAAACACAATCACACAGTTTGCTTCTTTCCAGCCTCTGTGTCTTGATGCATTCTCTTAAGGGATGAAGATGTTGCAGCTGCCAAATTAGACATAGTCACATAATTCCTACCACCTTTGTGTATTAATTTAATGCCTTCATCCATGCTTGGGGTCTGCATTCTTGGTGGCAGAAATCTTGAACCCTTGAATGTCTTCTTTCTTGCCTAAAACAGAAATTATAGTCATGATTAGTGATTTCATAAGATGTAAGCATATAATTCAACTCAAATTACTTACAGTCATCTTCATATTTGTTGATATATTCTCTGGAATTTGATTGTCTCCCTTTACATTTACATCCAACTGTAAAACAAATAGAGGAAAAACAAAATCAAATAGAGAAAAATACATGACATAAGAAAGCATTACATGAAGCTGAATATGTTTTGTTGTCACCTCTTCATCTTGAGTTTGTTGTGGGATGTCAGATGCTTGTGTCATCTCTTCATGTTGTGATTGCAAATCTTTATAAAGTTTTGGATTTTGTTGGACAAGTTTCTTCTTCTTGCAACCCTTTTGGTTGTGCCCCTTCTCATTGCAAAACTTACAAGTAACACTGTATTTTTGCCTCCCTAAAGTTTGCAATGCATTCTCTTTTCTTTTCCCCTTTTTTGGTGCTTCATCTTTCTCAAACCTCCTAACTCTTGTGGGTGCCTCTCTTTCTTCCAAAATTTGGGAGAATAGGTGGTATATAACCTTGATTTTATCCCACAAAGTAGGCCCACTCATAGGATTTATTGCAGATTCATACACTTTCCCATATGTTTCAAGAGTGTAGTACTTGCTCACATATTCTTCAGGGTCATGAAGACTGAGCACATATTGCACTGCATCCATGTTTGCATGGAATCCCAGACACATCCCACTCTCGGCATGAACAAGTATGTGCCTGCAAATCCACAGTGTGCTTTGAACCATCATTGCAATCAATCTCCCATTTGAAATCAGTAGATTTAATTGGGATGCAATCTGCTGTTCTATCAATGTTTTTGTGTAATATCTTTCTTATTTTTGGACATAGCAATCTACCTTCCCATTTTCTTTCAGCTCTGTCCCTGTTTTGTTGTAGTCTAGTCATCAGATATTCTCTGATCCACACACACATTGTCAAAATTCCTCTCTCTCTTGCCTCTAATATTGAACTGTTGAACACTTCACAGATGTTGTTCAACAAAATATCACATTTTGGAGTGGTTTTGAAGTGTGATCTGGACCATTGACTTGCAGGCTTGTCTGATAACCATTCAAGGCATCTATGATCAAGTTCACCAATTTGCCTCATGGCTACTTCAAAGTCTGGGACAGTTGAAGCCTTTGCAGCTTTCCATAAAGTCATTTTAAAGGTTG
Organism: Rehmannia glutinosa; assembly: GCA_016081115.2. Taxonomy (NCBI): domain Eukaryota; kingdom Viridiplantae; phylum Streptophyta; class Magnoliopsida; order Lamiales; family Orobanchaceae; genus Rehmannia; species Rehmannia glutinosa. The sequence continues at coordinate 258,550 of JABTTQ020002076.1, forward strand.
TTCCCCTGAAGCCTGTTGTCTTCATGTTTCCATGAAGGTGCCACGACACAAACCTATTGTCAAGCACACTGAAATACACATTCAAAGGCAGGTATCAACCCCTTTTGTTTGTCTGACATGAAAGTCCACAAGTCATCCCTTTCAATGTGTAAATCTTCTTTCAACAACATCAAAAACCACTGCCATGCCTCTCTTGTTTCACTAGCCACAACTGCATATGCCACTGGGTATGGATTATTGTTGGGATCTATACCTACTGTTGTCAACAACACCCCTCCATGTGGGCCCTTCAGGTGGCATCCATCAACACATATAATGGGCCTACAACCAACAAAAAATCCAACCTTCAGTACTTCTAAGCAAATGTAAAGCTTTTCAAATCTTTTTTGTTCACTAGGACCTGGAGCATCACTCAACTGCATGATCACTGTAGAACCTCTTGTGTGTCTCCCAAATCCACATTCTGTGACTGAGATGCAACTCCTTGTATGTCTCCCAAATCCACATTCTGTTACTGAGATGCAACTCCTTGTGTGTCTGGAATAACCTCATTTTCTAATCCTGCTTCAGTCCCATAATTGTCAATTTCAAACTCTAATTCAATGAGATCAAAATCAGGATCATCAAAAATGTTAAGAGGATCAGTTTCCATATTTCTACATGCCTCATCACCCCCTGTTTCTTCACATGGCTTCTCAAAGGCCTGCTTTGTTTCTTCACATGCATTCTCAGTCCCTGTTTCTACATAAGGCTTCTCATTACCCCATGTTTCTTCACATGGCTTCTCAGCATAGCCTGTTTCTTCACATGCATTCTCAGTCCCTGTTTCTACACAAGGCTTCTCATTACCCCCTGTTTCTTCACATGGCTTCCCAAAGATAGCTTGTTTCTACACAAGCCTTCGATCCTGTTTCTACACAAGCCTTCTCGATCCTGTTTTTCACATGCATTCTCCCCTGTGTTATCACATTCCTCATCATCTAATAGTGTTTGTTCACCTACTAGATATATATGACTTTCCTCCCCTTTTGCTGGAACACATAGTAATAGCTCAGTCATCATTGTAACTTCCCTAAACTTCTTGAAATCATCAATCCTATAGTATTTCTTCTCACCCAAATACCCTAATTGTGCACATAACTTACCAAGATATTCCATCGACATCCTCCTTTTATCCACAAAATCAAAAGCATAATGGTACAAGTGTAGGCTAAGCAATAAGAGAATTCACAAATATGCTCATGCTATATAAATCCATAAGAGATAATAAAGCATATTTGCTTTAATAAATGCACACAAGAGTTTTAAAAAAATCATGTAAGGTCTCCTTTTCAAAATATTTTAGAAACACAAAGATTTATTGAGGACCTTAATTTAAAAACAAATATTTGAAAACTCATTTTGACAATAAAGGCACAAATAAAAACATGCATAATAGCAAAATAAAAAGCATATTTAAATAGGGAGATACGGTTTACCAATTACACCATTTCCATGGGTTGTGTCTTTCTCATTGTTGATGGTATCTTCCCCTTTGAAAATCATCTTGTAGATGATAGCTTCTCCAATTGCTCCATTTCCAAGGATTATGTCCTTCCCATTGTTGATAATGTCGTTCTCTTGGAAATTCATTGTGGTGATGTCTTCTCCTTTTATTAAATGAGACGGTCATTCGATGTATTCTTGGCGGCATAAATTTTCCTTGATTATTATTTTGCCGAGTACCTAATACGACATTGTATTATTAGGTTTGAGACTTTTGGGTCTCCAAAAATAATTAGAGCTATTTCTAGCCCGACAAGTATTAGCCGTATGACCCTTTTTACCACAATAGAAACAACAAATAATTCTAGGAGCATAATGACCAATATGCATAGAGACTTGATTCTTTTTCATATGATATACAACATTAGGTTTATGATCAAGTTCTAGTTTGGAATAATCACAACAATGAATATCAACAATTTTGGACATTTTTTCGGTACTCAAGTTGAATTTTGATAAATCCTTTTTCATGCAATTAATATCCTCAACAAGAGTACTATTTTCTTTTTCAAGGTTTCTAACCTTATCAAATGTGGTGGTGTGAGCACATGAAAGTGATTCATAGGAAGTAAATAAACTATCCTTATCATTTTTCAAAACATTGAATTCCTTTTTCAAATTTTTGTATTTAACAAGTAAACTTTGGAATTCATTTTGAAGCTCATCAAAATCATTAGGCAAATCACTATAATCATTGTGCAATTCATTATCGTAAGAAGTAGAAGGTTTAGAACTTACCTCATTTTCTTCGAAGCCCATAAGACATCGTTCGTTGTCATCATCGGAATTTGTAAGATGCTCATCCCATGTTGTATCCAATTAAGAAGTAGATGCTTTTGAGTGACTTCTTTCATTTGCATATACTTCTTCTAATTTTCTCCATACTTCATGAGCCGATTTAATTCCTACAATATGATCATATTCCAAAATGGTAAGTGAACAATAAATAATATTAAGAGCTTTACCATTTAAGGAGATGATTTTCTTCTCTTCATCATTGAGCTCCTTGAGGACATTGGAGGTGTGAGGTGTGTATTTTATCGTAATGGATTCTCCATTAATGATCGTGTTCCAAATATCAAACCCACAACCTTGTAGATAGCATTCCATTCTTTCTTTCCAAAATGTATAAGTTTTGGAATCAAATAGAGGTGGCTTGTTGGAGGAGGCGCCGATACCGTATACTTAATTCGTATCCATTGATCGTTCCTCTTTACTCGTGATGTGGAACGATTTGCCAAAGCGTTTGGCTCTGATACCACTTGTAAGTCCAAGTGGCTACGATAATCTAGAGGGGGGTGAATAGATTATCTCCATTTTCTCGATTATGCCCTCTTTTACGAATTAACCAAGCAAGATAAGAATGGAAGGTGCGGGAAGTAAACAACACGCGTCGATTTAAAGAGGTTCAACCCACCTAAGGCCTAATCCTCTAACACCCCAGTATCTCCGGGATGGATTTCAAAAAGAAAAAAAGATTTTATTAATTACCACAATTAATACAACAACACCTTACAACATCACCTTGAAGAGCACCACACTCTTCTTCAACACCACCTTGGAGATTACCACAATCTCCCTTGAAGATTACCACAATCTTCCTTCAACGGCACCTTGTGAAGATCACCACAATCTTCAACATTGAAGAACACCAAATTCTTTAAAACCTCAAAGAGCACCACACTCTTTAATAAGAAGATCACCACAATCTTCTAGCACCTATCACCTAGATCATCCAAGTGTGTTCTTAGCACAAGAACACTCACAAGGATATCTTGTGTTGAATGATGACCAAAAAAATCAAGATTACAACTCAATAAAGAATAATACAATTTGAGTGCAAGTGTAATCAAGAAATAACCCTAGACCTCAAGATGTAAAAGTGAAACACTTAGGCTATTACAACAAGATATAAATGTGTTTGCTTGTATGCTCTATGCTTGTATGTTGTGTTGTTTTTGTTGCTTGAATGAAGCTTCTATTTATAGGAGAGGTCTTGGCTTGATTTTCAGACATAGGCACTTCCTTGGGGAGTGATTTTCTGCAAAAGAAACCATTTAAAATCAAGATTAAAGCTGTTAGAAATTAATCCCACAAATTAGGAAAAAGTTGTCTGAGAATGCAATGGATAGTTTGCTGATAAAAGAAGGGTGCGATCGGTCGCGTAGAGATAAGTTCAAATTGAAATTTCTGCGAAAAATACACAGGGGACCGGTCGACGGGGTGTCCGACCGGTCGCCTCCTATGTTGAACGGTTCGAGGTGCTCAAAATGAGAAACATAGACTTCTATTCTTCGAGGGGGTGCTACAGGCACCGGTCTCCCTATGGCCGACCGATTGCCCTCATGAAACAGAAGTGTTGTCCAATTTTTATCGAAAATAAACTTCAAGAAATACTCCAAAAAAATAGTAAAAATATTTTAGATCAATCGGGAGTATTTGGACAACATTTAGGAACATTGTTTTGGTGTAAAAACTCATTTGAACAAAATCATCAAAATCATGATAAAAATATTTTTCTAACACATATAACTTCTCATATGGTGACAAGCAAGAGATGTGTGATGAAGGAATTTTATTAATTAAATGGACAGCGGCAAGAACTGTTACCCCCCAAAGTTCAGCTGGAAGAGAGGTAGATAATAAAAGAGAATGGATAGTTTCCAAGATGTGCAGATGCTTTCTGCCAGCAACACCGTTTTGCTATGAAGTATCATTACAAGAAGTTTGGTATATATTGCCATATAAAGCAAGTTGCTGAAGTCATTATAAGTGTATTGTCCACCCAAATCACAACGAAAACACTTTATAACTGCTCAATATTGAGTTTTGACAAGTGCACAAAAAGTAGTATAAATGGCTAGAAAATCATAGCGACGTTTCATAAGATAAACCCAATAATATTGAGTATAATCATCAATGAACGAAACATAATAACGGGACCCTCCTTTTGGTGGAAGTTGGAGAAGTCCCAACACATCATAATGAATTAAATCAAATAGTGCAACAGAAAAAAATTCACTTTTATTGAACGGTAAGGTAGAAAATTGTGCCAGATTGCAACCACTACATGCAAAATTTTCATGAGTTTGCAAATTTCATAATGCCCTTGAAAAAACTAAATATTTCAACCGAGAGGATGAAACATGATCCAAAAGAGAATGCCATAAATAAAATTAGACGAGGACTGACTCATACGACAAGAAGACAAATTAATACTAGAAGTTGTTGCAACTGCTGGTACTTTTAGCTCATCCAAAATATACAACCCCCTGTCGATGGCCTATACCAACCAGCCTCTTAGTGTGTGGATCCTGCACATAACAAAAAGTAGGACAAAAAGAAACTGAGTAACCAAAATCACATAACTGACCGACTAAAACAAGGTTGAGTGTGAGATTAGGAATATGATAAACATTAGGAAGAGACAAGTGAGATGTAATAACGGAACCAACTCTTGCTAATGGCATAGGGGTGCCATCTGCAGTCATGACCGACATAAAAAGCATAGGAAAAAAAAGAGATAAAGGATAAAGAGTCAGGGCACATATGACTAGATGCTCCAGTGCCTAACACCCAGATGGAGGAATATGTACCTGAAGGACTTCGGGATGACAAACCTGAGGCAGACATAGCATATGGTTGTGTGGTAAGAACTTTTGAAACTGTTCAGCAAGAGAGTCTATCATGGGACTAGCAGATGGCATGGCTCCAACCCCAACAGAATCGGATGGGGCAGAATTGATGTCATGTGAGGCTGTGGAGGTCGAAAACCATATTGTTGCAGTGGGGAAATGAAAACGGCTTGGAATTTTGAGATGGTTGTTGCATTGTCCAATTTAACAACTTAGGACACTGAGTCTTCCAATGCCCTGGTTGTCTACAAAAACTGCACTCATTAAACTCAGCTTTTGCAAGATGCTTATTAAGGTAACCTTGACCTGAGCATGTAGGAGCTGCCAAAACAGACGAGCTAGGTGTAGATAAAATTCCTTTTCCCACATGAGATTTATGACGTATTTCGTCAGCGAACAACTCACTAACAACCGAACTACAGTAGGAGGGGGTTATGATGCAGAATATTTTCATGGAGTGTTTCAAAGTTATCATGAAGAGCCACCAAGAATTGAACCAGTTGTTGTTACTCTCTACAGGAAATATAAGGAGAAAAACTCGAAGTTCATAGGATTATGTAAGATCTAATTGATCCTATAGGTTAGCCATGGCAGAATAAAGTTCTTAAACACTCATATTTTTCTATCGAAGAGCCCGGATATCGATTTCCAACTGATATTGTTTTGCAAAGTTAGACAACATGCAAAATCGCTCTAAATTATCCCAAACCCCTTTAGTTGTTTCATACTTAGCCAACTGCATACCAATCAAATTCTCAACTGAGTTATTAATCCATGCGATAATCTTTGAATTGCTTACTTCCCAAACCTCCAACTGCTCAACAGTTTTGTCATTATTCGCACGCACTGATTTTACGATGAGATCCAGAAATATAAGCCGACATCTTCTTTCCTTTCAAAAAACACTTAATCACGTAATTCCAATACGAATAATTCTTCCCATCTAATCTCGCACTAATTGACTGCAACGAGTCATCATGTTTACGAGCCACGACGAATTGCGATAATAATAACTAATACCAATACAAAAATAAAAGGGTGTGAATGCCAAATCAAACAATAACAATAACTATATATGAATCTGAGAAAATTAAACTAGTGGAAAAAATCAGGGGAGGTGTCGCTAATCCGCGAAGTTTATGGATGCAAAATATTTGGCTCTGATGCCATGTTAAATTTAAGAGAAACATTGTAGTGGAAAACAAAAGAAAAGAAAGAGGAATTCAATATAGAGATAAAAACTAGGGCTCAATGTTTGTATAATAGATAAGATAATAAAACTCGTAGAGAGAAAAAGACTACATAAAGAAAAACTTAATAAACTAGGAAATGCAATAAAATCAATAATTAACAGCTTTTATAGTTTTGGGAATATTTTATGTTAAAGGCAAAACATTCCACTTCCACATATTTTGTTTTTATAACAAATTCATTGTATTTATTTGGATAAAATTGTGATACATTGATTTCATATCCTGAAGCTCATAATTAATTAAGCTATCTTTTAAACTATTGTGGTAAATTTCAAATATATTGTATACGAGCAACTCCAACAATGCATCAAATTGGCCTACAACGTAAATTTAGAGCAATAAATGCACTGCAATGCCAACGCTATTCCATGCACTACTTTGAAGTTTTAAACAATGTTTGAGGCCGCAGCGGGACTACCACTTGGGATGGGAATGGCTCAGCCCGCATGCATCATTTGATGAAAGCACTCCAGTCCAGTCGCCTCCTCGAAGTGGTTTGTCAACCACGATTTCCCTCCCTCAAAACAATGCTCCTCGTTGCAAGCAACCTGGGGCGTCAAATTTTGAATTTTTCTGTTTAAGTTCTATTAGTAGTTGTTCGGTTTATGTTAATATAAACTATCTAGTTTATTGTCATGTTTAATTATATCATATTAATTAAATATTTTATGATAACCAAATGATTCTGAAAGCATAACATAATTATTTGATTTTTAATACATATTGTCTAATTTACTATAAATTACTTGGGCCATGGGGAAAATGCCTTGAGTTTGAAGCTACTATATGGGCCAAGGTCGTCTCAGGGGAAGATTTTAGCCCAAATCAATTTATATTGCAAGTGAAAGCATTCGAGGTATGTTAAATTAACTTGCACTTTTGCACTTAATGCGTTTTGAACAAATCTTCAAGATTTTCTATTGAACGCAAACTCCAGCATTCTTTAACGTTCTGCTGTCCAAGTAAGAACCCATTTTACTTAAGTGGAAATTTCAGTCTAAAGGTAGCAATTATACGTTGTGCATTGTGGGCTTCACTACTGTAAAACACAAATTCTAACTTGGTCTTCCATAAAACTTTCTGCAAAATGGGTCTTGGGCCTAATATTTGTTGGCCAATTGACAGAAATACCCACCTTTTTAAAGTCAATGTCAGCCTTTTACGCTTCCCGGTACAATTTTACTTAAATTTACGCCCCCGCTCTTTTTTTACACAACAATATCCTCCAACAAAAATTTCCGGAAATTTTTGCGCTTCGTTTCAACATTGTTTCAAACATGTTTATGTGTTTCAACATTATTTCTAACATGTTTCAAACACGTTTCTGTGTTTCAACATGTTTCTTTTAATAAAAATAGGTAAAAATTGTATTTAAACATCGAAAATTTCATTGAAACAACAAAGAAACATCATAACAACATTAAAAAGGGTATAAAAACAATCCAGAAACAACGTAAAACATATTTAAAACACAACATGAATAAAAAGAGCTTAAAAATAGGTAAAAATTGTATTTACACATTGAATACTACGTGAAAACAACAAAAACAATTATTAGAACAACATTAAAAATATTATAGAACAACACCGAAACAATAAAAACAATGTACAAAAAAAATATACGAATAAAAAACAGCATAAAAAATAGGTTAAAGTTGTTTGAAACATCGAAACAACAAAGAAACAACATAGAAACAACAAAGAAACAAATTTAAACAACATCGAAACAACTTATATAACATATAAAACAATGCAGGAACAAAAAAAATGAAAACAAATAAAAATAATCAAAAAATAGCAAGGAGCGTAAAAAAAAATTAGGTACAAAAGTAAAAAAAAAATAGGCACAAGAGTAATTGGAGCGTATTGTGTGGTAATGGTACAAAAATTAGCGTATTTTCCCCATATTTATTTTGTCCTGCAGTAATTATGAAAAACTAACTAAAGCCTAACCGATTTTATTATTGAGTTAATTCCAAAAATACTTAAACATTCCGTGGTAAACACCAAATACGCTACTTACTCTTTTTTTGACATTTTTACGCTCTTTTCGATTTGTTTTGTTCATGAATTATTTTATATGTTATTTCTATTATTTCGTACATGTTTCTATGTTGTTTATTTTGTTTTCTTAGTTGTTTCTATGTTGTTTAGATGCAACTTTTACCTATTTTTTAAGTTTTTTTTTGTTCATATATTATTTTATATATTGATTCTATTTTTTCTGGGTTGTTTCTATGCTATTTTTAATATTGTTTATGATGATTCTTTATTGTTTCCATATTGTATTCGATTTTTTAATCCAACTTTTTACCTATTTTTAAGCTCGTTTTGTTCGTGTGGTATTTTTTATATTGTTTCAGGGTAGTTTCTATATAGTTTTTAATGTTCTATTGCTTCTTAGTTGTTTCTATTTGTTTTCGACGTTTTCAATGCACTAGCAAAATTGAATTGTGTTTTTCTATTCGTGTGTTGTTTTTGTATTATTCTCAATGTGTTTTGTTTTAATATGTGTTGTTTTATTTGAATATTTCTGGATTGTATTATAAGATTTTTGAGTATAAAATTGATTATTTAATGCGGGCAAAAAATATGTTTTCATTGAAATGTTCGAAGAAACCTTGAAACAATTACAACGTCAAAAACAAGGGAAAATTGGCCGGAGCGTAAAAATATCCGGAAAAAAAGATGGGAGCATACAAATGTCCAGAATGGACCGTGAGCGTAAATGATTTTCAGGATTGTGTATTTTTGTCCTTATTCCTTTTTTTTTTTGGAAAACAAACAAAATTTGAAAAATATAATTTATAAAGATTTTGAGCGCTAGGTACATTATATAACTTATAAGAAAATTTATGTATTTTTTGAGTGCAAAATGTACAAGCCATCATAAATGATTGGCTGTTAAAATGAATAAAACTATTATCATTAACTGAGACTCTGTATTAACTCAATATTACATCTTATGTCTTCAGAAGAATTAAACCATCATTAACAAGTTTTATAAACAACCGCTCCAAAATCTAGGACAAAACTTTACCTACTCTGTTTTCATAGAGTTCATCAATGTATGTAAATAATGAAATATTTTGCACAAGATGAAAAGAATTACCTACCGGGACGGTGTGATCATAGTGTAGTCCTTTTAATTTTTTGTTTCATATATAGTTCAAAGGGTTAGTCTAATGTCAGACAGTTTAACGGATTTAGCTAATCCGTTAGACGAATCCAAATATCCGACCCATCAACCCATCAACCCACCAACAGCCCGCACAAGTACCAATATCATATCCGTTGGCCACTGCTAATATATTTTAGGAGTGTTGCTAATACATTTTATGAGAACTACTAATACTTTTCGGAGGGAAAACTAATATTTTTAGGAGAACTATTAATACTTTTCGAATGCACTATTCCGGAATATTACAAATATGTCACCGATATGAAATTACGAAAAGACTTGGGTCAGGTTGTATCTGTCTAACGGAAAAGACCCGTTAGACGGTCTGACAGTAGTTTTTGTGTAGTTCAAATCATGATCTTAAAAATATCAATGGAACAGTGAAATCCGGTACAAGCGTTTGTTTAAATACCATTATTATCTTTTTCACTTAGAAGTTGATTTTTCTTAGAGTTTGCAAATACTCCAAGTAGTTCGAGATTATCAAAGTCGCTTTCTTTTGAGAAATTCCCGAAAATACCAACTTTCAGGAAAATGAGACTGTTTACGACCATTTGACTTTCGTACGCTCTTGGGTAACCTTTTTGTCTTTTTTACGCTCATGCATATATTTTGGGCATTTTTAAGCTTTTTTCGATTTTTGTTCCGGATTACTTTATATGTTATTTCTATTGTTTCAATGTTATTTATATTTGTGTCTCGGTTGTTTTATGTTGTTTCAATATTTCAATATAACTTTTACTTATTTTTTACGTTTTTTTCATGTGTTGTTTTATACTATTAGGAAATTATTTGTATAGATTTTCATGATGCATAAAAAACTTAGATTAGAAATATGGCACCCTATTTTCTGTGTATATTTCAACTTTATAATAATTAGAAAGATAGCTGAGTTATCAATCAGCCAAGTTGAAGATGCAGAAGACTTGCTGAAGAAGTGCAGGGAAGATTTAATTATGTAGCAGCTGAGTATCGAAGAAGGACTCTAGTCAAGTCAAGAAGTTGTGTCTTTCAGTAGACTAAGAGCAGAGTCGTTCAAGAATCAAGGAGAAGACTTAACTAAAGGGGTAAAGCAATCAAGGACTTAGAGAAAGTCAAGAAGTTTGTTGCAAAGAAAAGTCAAGACTTACCCAATTTGGTAAGAGACAGGGCTGCAACCTTAAACGTTGTCTTGATGAAAGAGTGCAAGTAGCAGGAGCCAATGGGAAGCTTGCAGAAACCTGGTACACTTCAGGCACCTGCAGCCTGCAGGTAGTTAATGTTGAGGTTAGGTCAACATCAAAAGTTGCACAACAAGACAAGCCAACGAACAAGAAGTGAAGTTTCAATTTGTCTATCTCTTCAACGAACAAATTTCAAACTCTCAATATAAAAGTCTTAGGAACTTTTCAGAGAGAAGTACACGACACATACAAGAGAAATCTGAGCAATCAAGAAAATCTGCTACACACTCTCTTAATCTAAAACTCCAATATCCTCAGGCCAAACATTCGAAGTGATTCTAACCAACACAACTCAGTGAAGGAAGGAAGCCAACTTCAAAAGTTGAAGAGGAAACCTATTTAAAAAAAAACAAGGGGTCTGCATATCCACGAGAAAATTGCATCTTTAGTCCCATAAGAATTGGGTTGTTGCACCAGTAGTCCCATATCTGCTTAATGGTCCCCATACGAACCAAAATCTTGCAAATGTAGTCCCACCGTTAGTTTTCTAACACCAATAACTACCATCTCCGTTAAATGTTCAATTTGGAGGGAAAAATTAGGTCAATCTTTATTTTGGAGCCAAATCATTTGCAGGTAAGGTGCAACAGCAAATTTTCTTCATTTTCGCTGGGGAAAAACAGGTCCAACCTCAAATTTCACTCATTTTACTCTAAAATCTTGAGAATAAAAATGAGTTCTTCCTCCTCTTCCTCAAGTCGACCAACTGTTCTTTGCCATTGCGGTAAATTTGCTCGCATGCACACTTCTTAGACAAATGATAATCCGGGAAGAAGATTTGTTTGTTGTGTGAACTCTCTTAATGGCAATGGATGTGGGTTTTTCGAGTGCGCAGACGATCCGATGTGCGCAAGAGAAAAAGCTATCATTCCAGGTTTGTTGCGAAAAATAAACACTTTGAAAGCTGAAATTGCGAGCTTGCAGTCAAGGGAGAACAATCGAAAAATCCACACTTTGGAAGCTGAAATTGGTGATTTGCAATCAAAGGTGAAGAATGTGAAGAAGATGGAAGAAGAAATTGGAAGATTGAAAATGCGTACAAAGTGTTTGCTAGTCTTACTCGTTTCTTCTTGGTTAATTTTGTTGTTGAAGTAGAATTCTCCAGAAATATGTTTCTTTTTTGTTGCTATGTAATTTTGGTTTGGAATGTAATAGGGGTTTGGGGTATGTATTGGTATGTATTGGGGGTGTCTGGTTGTGTTTTGGTATGTAATTGGGATCTTTATGTTGAATGAATGGGTATTGTATTTTGTGGGGTGTATTGTTGTTTGTAATGTATTAAAGTTGATTATTTTGGCAGCTTCAATAGGGGTCTTTTGTAGCTAACATAATGCAGAAATGGGGGTTTTTTTGCTCAAAAAATGAACACATACTGAATATAATACATAGGGCCAAAAACAAGTAATATTTACTGAAACATACTTATCATACATCAGAGAACACCAAAAACACCCAAATTTTCACATCCAAAAACTGAACATACTTATCATATATCACAAAACATTTAAACATCCAAATTTAAACATCCAAAAACAGGGCATATATATGGCCCCTGATACATCCAAATTTAAACATCCAAAAACAGGGCATATATATGGCCCCTGATACATCCAAAATCAGTCATATGAACATCCAAAAACCCAAAACACATCCACTGAACATATAACACATTTCTAATCACCCATCATCCAAAATATATCCCAAACACAATCACACAGTTTGCTTCTTTCCAACCTCTGTGTCTTGATGCATTCTCTTAAGGGATGAAGATGTTGCATCTGCCAAATTAGACATAGTCACATAATTCCTACCACCTTTGTGTATTAATTTAATGCCTTCATCCATGCTTGGGGTCTGCATTCTTGGTGGCAGAAATCTTGAACCCTTGAATGTCTTCTTTCTTGCCTAAAAAGCAGAAATTATAGTCATGATTAGTGATTTCATAAGATGTAAGCATATAATTCAACTCAAATTACTTGATCATCTTCATATTTGTTGATATATTCTACGGAATTTGATTGTCTCCTTTACATTTACATCCAAATAAAACAAATAGAGGAAAAACAAAATCAAATAGAGAAAAATACATGACATAAGAAAGCATTACATGAAGCTGAATATGTTTTGTTGTCACCTCTTCATCTTGAGTTTGTTGTGGGATGTCAGATGCTTGTGTCATCTCTTCATGTTGTGATTGCAAATCTTTATAAAGTTTTGGATTTTGTTGGACAAGTTTCTTCTTCTTGCAACCCTTTTGGTTGTGCCCCTTCTCATTGCAAAACTTACAAGTAACACTGTATTTTTGCCTCCCTAAAGTTTGCAATGCATTCTCTTTTCTTTTCCCCTTTTTTGGTGCTTCATCTTTCTCAAACCTCCTAACTCTTGTGGGTCTGCCTCTCTTTCTTCCAAAATTTGGGAGAATAGGTGGTATATAACCAGTTTTATCCCACAAAGTAGGCCCACTCATAGGATTTATTGCAGATTCATACACTTTCCCATATGTTTCAAGAGTGTAGTACTTGCTCACATATTCTTCAGGGTCATGAAGACTGAGCACATATTGCACTGCATCCATGTTTGCATGGAATCCCAGACACATCCCACTCTCGGCATGAACAAGTATGTGCCTGCAAATCCACAGTGTGCTTTGAACCATCATTGCAATCAATCTCCCATTTGAAATCAGTAGATTTAATTGGGATGCAATCTGCTGTTCTATCAATGTTTTTGTGTAATATCTTTCTTATTTTTGGACATAGCAATCTACCTTCCCATTTTCTTTCAGCTCTGTCCCTGTTTTGTTGTAGTCTAGTCATCAGATATTCTCTGATCCACACACACATTGTCAAAATTCCTCTCTCTCTTGCCTCTAATATTGAACTGTTGAACACTTCACAGATGTTGTTCAACAAAATATCACATTTTGGAGTGGTTTTGAAGTGTGATCTGGACCATTGACTTGCAGGCTTGTCTGATAACCATTCAAGGCATCTATGATCAAGTTCACCAATTTGCCTCATGGCTACTTCAAAGTCTGGGACAGTTGAAGCCTTTGCAGCTTTCCATAAAGTCATTTTAAAGGTTGTTCCCCTGAAGCCTGTTGTCTTCATGTTTCCATGAAGGTGCCTGACACAAAACCTATTGTCAGCACCTGGAAATACACATTCAAAGGCAGGTATCAACCCCTTTTGTTTGTCTGACATGAAAGTCCACAAGTCATCCCTTTCAATGTGTAAATCTTCTTTCAACAACATCAAAAACCACTGCCATGCCTCTCTTGTTTCACTAGCCACAACTGCATATGCCACTGGGTATGGATTATTGTTGGGATCTATACCTACTGTTGTCAACAACACCCCTCCATGTGGGCCCTTCAGGTGGCATCCATCAACACATATAATGGGCCTACAACCAACAAAAAATCCAACCTTCAGTACTTCTAAGCAAATGTAAAGCTTTTCAAATCTTTTCTGTTCACTAGGACCTGGAGCATCACTCAACTGCATGATCACTGTAGAACCTCTTGTGTGTCTCCCAAATCCACATTCTCGTGGATCGAGATGCAACTCCTTGTATGTCTCCCAAATCCACATTCATTCTTCGAGATGCAACTCCTGTGTGTATGCGGAATAACCTCATTTTCTAATCCCGCTTGGGTCCCATAATTGTCAATTTCAAACTCTAATTCAATGAGATCAAAATCGGGATCATCAAAAATGTTAAGAGGATCGGTTTCCATATTTCTACATGCCTCATCACCCCTGTTTCTTCACATGGCTTCTCAAAGATGCTTTGTTTCTTCACATGCATTCTCAGTCCTGTTTCTACATAAGTGCTTCTCATTACCCCATGTTTCTTCACATGGCTTCTCAAGATGCTTAGCCTGTTTCTTCACATGCATTCTCAGTCCCTGTTTCTACACAAGGCTTCTCATTACCCCCTGTTTCTTCACATGGCTTCCCAGCATAGCTTGTTTCTACACAAGCCTTCTCTCCTCGATCCTGTTTCTACACAAGCCTTCCGGTCCCCGTGTTATCACATTCCTCATCATCTAATAGTGTTTGTTCACCCACTAGATATATATGACTTTCCTCCCCTTTTGATGGAACACATAGTAATAGCTCAGTCATCATTGTAACTTCCCTAAACTTCTTGAAATCATCAATCCTATAGTATTTCTTCTCACCCAAATACCCTAATTGTGCACATAACTTACCAAGATATTCCATCGACATCCTCCTTTTATCCACAAAATCAAATGCACTTACTCTTCCCCCTATGTAATTTTCTTTCCCATTTTCCTCAACCAAACTACCTCCATGCCTCAGCATAATTGTAAATAACCATTTTTTGTCCCCTACAATCAACATAACAAACATATTTTTAACCTAGGCACTAAAGAACATTATACACTATATAAATCAAACCGAAATGAGCAAACAAAGTCACACAAACAAACAACAGAACAAAAAACAAGGGCAACTAGGGTTCTTACCAAATCCTGGGTTCGGAACGTCCACCAGATGAGCGCACCGAAGCATTATCGTTTCACTTTCTTGAGTAGTATCACAGGTGAGTGTCAATTTTTGGAATTATGGGAGAATTAGTTGTGTTCGATTTCTAGGGTTTTCTGTCTACCGTTGTTCAATTTGGGGAAAATGAAAATAAACTTTTCTTTACGTGCCAAACACGGTGTCTGAATAACGACTAACGTGCACGTGAGATGCACGTGTCACACTCCGTTAATTTTTTGACGGTGGAGGGACTACATTTGAAACTTTTGACTCTTGTGGGACTATGAATGCAAACAAAAAAAACTACGGGACTAAGAATGCAAAGTATGGGACTACTGGTGCAAGAGGCCATGTCCTATGGGACTAACGATGCAATTTTCTCGCATATCCACGAAGTGAAGGAAATGGAGTGAAGGTTCAAGTTAGAACATGGTTCAAATCCATCGGAGGGCTACTTGATCAAGTCGAAGGGTTTGGAGAGCTGAAGTAATGAGGCAGCTGCCTTATGAAGAGTTGAGTCTCAAGAGTGAAGCCAGTTATGTGATCAAGGCTTACTTGAATTGTTTTGTACGCTTGTAACAAGTCAAGTTGCATTAGTATATTCTTCCTCGAGTAGGGGAGAGTGGAATAGAGGAATTACCCCATCCTCGAACCACTATAATTATTTGTGTCATTTACTTTCTGCATATTTATTATTTGTTGATATATATTTGTTCATCTAACTGATAATAACTAAGACTAAAACAAGTGTTGAAAACCATATCTTAAAAATGGTGTTAAGACTTCCGCTATTAAAAACAAAGAAAACTGATTTTATAAAAAGCTAACTTCATTCAGCTGAGCTAATCTGTCAACAGCTCTCTCGGATCTGTTGAGTGGTTAATTCTCTTATTGAGGTTTAACCCAACTGTCTTCTTTTTTGCATATTTTTGTGCGTATTATGTATGATGATTTATACATATATTTGGCGTGTTTTATTTGTATTTGCATGTTTTTGTGTTATCTTGTTGATTTTCTAGGATTTGGTAGAAAAAAATAAATTTGGAGCAAGAAACATCAAAACATCATTTCGTGCAACTGTGGCAGTCTTCGTATTTGGAACATAACTTTTGCATCTGAAGTTCAATTGACCTGATTCGTATGCCATTAGAAATCTAAGAGAGAGTTCTACAATGTCTACTTCTGGTACTAAATTCAAATGAAGATGTTTGGATTGATTAAAATTATGTGAAAGTGGAAATCAAGTAAGTGATTAGATTTCAAAAATGACACGTCATAGTGTTTTGACCATAACTCTCCTAGAAATTTGATATTGAGGTCATTCAAGTGGCTATGGAAATGTAAGAGATATAGCTACAATTCATAAGAAGATACCGAGAGCATATTCCTATGTTTCGAGGGCGGCGGGCATGCATAAAGTGCGCGGATGCGCAAGACGGCCGGGCAAAACCGGCGGTAGCGGGCGCACGACACACACACTGCCACGTCACGCACGGTGACTTTTGGAACACGAAATTCACGATTTTTTTTGTTTTTTGGCTCTTCCACCTTGTATAAGACTCTAGACTTATAAATAAGACTTGGAGAACTCGTATTTTCGAACACATTACTTCTTAGCACCTTTAGACTCCAATTTTTTCTCTTTTCTCTTGCTTTTCAACATTGAGATTGCTTGGGTTCTTCCCATTGAAGTTATTTTGCGGCTTAATCAAAGCATAATATTTCTTCATCTCTTTTGTATGATTTTAATTGTTGGGTGATTATTGTTGTTGCATGATAATGTTTTTGATTGTTTTCTTCCCTTCAATTGAGATTATGATCCCATCACCAAGCATGAACTAATTTCTTTGTTCCCCATGGATCAGCAAAGGCTTGTTCTGGACCACGCCAGTAAGAGCACCCGAAACGGCAGGCATGTGTCGAGTATGAAGACGAGGCCTGAGGTGGCACAAAGGCAACGAAGTTGGCAAGCTTGGGGTGGGCGCCGCGCCTCTCCAAATCTCCCTCCGGATAAACGTTCTCCAAGTGGTTGATCTTAGCTTAGCGTGCAAATCATTTTTTTTCCACAAGGGATCGTGAAGTCTTTCTACGGGATCGCGGGTCTCTTTATTAGTGGATGATTTGATTCAAACAAACAAGCATGAGTATTGACTAATTGGTTTGCTTTCCTGAATGAATTACTTTATTTGATAATTGATTGTCTGATCAACTTTTGATTGTTTTGAGAGAATAATTGAGATCGAGAGAATATATTATTATTGGACTAAATTTATTCAGGTGGTTTGATATGAATCAGAAATGTATTATCTAACTTTGCTTAATGAAAATAGCAAATTATGTTGTGATAGCCCTAATCTATGAATATGTGAGTTATCAGATCTAGGTCTAGTTTTTATATGTTTGTTATATTTGTTAACCGCATGATCAATTAGTTGATATTCTGCTTACAAGTTTGATGAGATGATTCTGAAATCATATATTTTCATCCATATCGTTTTTCTCCAAGTTTAATCGTGTTTAGTTTTAATTTGTCATTTTACTCGTTTTCCTTTAGTTTATTAAAATTACAAATTTGGTTAGAGTGTTTAGGTTTTATTTTCTATCAATTGTGTTGCATAATAATTATTTGCCAGCTAAGTCTTCCTTGAGAGACGATTTGTGGTCAACTTGCTACCCTACGATTATTCTCATTCTCTTGCGATGATTGCTAGATTTATTTCAGGTGTTTAGCAGTCAAACAAAATTTTGGCGCCGTTTCCAGGAAAGACTTTAGGCTTAATAATTATTGTGTTTATTTTCTGTGTTTCTAGATTAGGATATTTTTTGTTTGTTTCTAGTTTAGGTTTTGTTCGTTAGGTGCTTTTGATCTATTTTCTAATTTTTCTAATACAAGCACCAGGAATGACGACCAATCAATAGCCACCACCACGACCTACATTAGAAGAGAGCTTGATTTCTTTTATTCAAGTTAGCCAGCAAACAAGAGTAGAATAACAAACGATTTGAATCCTTGGAGGCCTCTCTTAAGCGAACTGAGACTCAAGTCGGCCAATTGGCTACGCAAGTTGGTGCAATAGCTCAACATCTTGTCAAAAAGGACACATTGCCTAGTCAACCAGCGCAAGCTCAAGCCGTCACTTATCTTGAAATTGATATTGCTAAAATCGAAAAGAAGGATGATGCATGTGAAGAAAGCACGAATGAGGAGACAAGTAAGGGATCGTCCTTACACAAAACTGACAATCCTTACAAATCTCCTAATCCATCCCTAAATCCACTCCTAAAGCAAAAAGATCCAGGTAGTTTCATCATTAATATTGCTTTTGGGAATGGTAAGAATATCACAGGTATACTTGATCTAGGAGTTGGGATTAACCTTATGTCTTACTCTATATTTAAACAATTAAATTTAGGAAAATTGAATTCCACCAGATTATGTTTGCAACTTACTGATAGGTCACTTAGGTATCTGAAATGTATTGTTGAAGATATTTTGGTCCAAGTAGGTGATCTTAAAATTCTCATTGATTTTGTTGTCTTGGATATAGGGAAGGATAAAGGTAATACTACGGATCATACAATTTTATTGGGTAGACCGTTCATGGCCACCACCAACACCTTGATTGATGTAAAAAATAGAAAACTAAGTTTGAATGTCTTGGGAAAAACTATAACGTTTTCCATTTTTGATATAGCTCGTGGTCCTACTTGTGTTTTACCTGATAATTTTATTGTTGACTCCACTGATTCTGCTGTGAAAGATATCTTATGACAGGAAGATAATAAAATTCGGTCGGATATAAATTCCAAGATAGTAAAAGAGGTCTTGCTCGATGACCCATCATGATTTTCTTAGTTGATATCGTCAAGCTAATGATGTTAAAAGAGCGCTTCTTGGGAGGCAACCCAAACATTTTTCCCTTTGTGTGAGTTTGCATGTGGTGTTTTTTTTTTTTTGCATATTAGTTTGATTTTTTATTTTTTTATTTTTTAGTTTATATGTGGTATTTTGTTTTCCCTTCACATAGCTTTTGCAGGATAGACAGTTCACGTGATTGTTGTAACTGTTTGTCGATTATAGCACTTTCAAGGGACGTCTTTATTTCCTTCTATTTTATTTTCTTTTACGACCGAGGTCATTGCGTGATTTAAGTGTGGGGGAGGGATTATCATTCTATGTGTGTTATGGTTGCATGTAGTTAGTTATCGCTAGCCTATAATTGTTACAAGCCTTATATTTGTGTTGGTGAACTGACTAGAAATATGTACCAAAATTTAATTTTTGATTATGAAATTACACCGCGAACTTGATACGTAGGATTTGGCTAGAATGGTGAATTGGCGTTTTTGGTAGATAAATTCGGCAAGGATTAAATGATAGCCTAGGTTGTGGGGCTTGAATTGTGAGGTTTCGTTGATGTGAATTAAGTTGAAATCTGTTTTAATTATTGTTTACACTTGCTAGCTTTGCCGGAAAAAAAATCACAAAAAAAGAGAGAAAGCAAAAAAAAGAATAATTGAGATTATACTCTTTTATTTGTCGATGCTTAGTAACTAGGAGCATTAATGAGCCTCATGTTTGTCTTTTACGTAAAACGGCGGCACAAACATTATTATGGGAAACTACCATAGGAGCCTTTGGAGAAAATCCAAAGTTTACACCTAGTGGAAGATATCTCGAAAGTTCTCGCGAAAAAAAAATGGAAGAAAAAAAAAAGAATAATAAATTTGTGGCTAGTGATTGAGTGGTTTATTTTGTGTAACGGGGTTGCAACTTATAAAACGGATCTGAAACTTAACGAGGATGGCCAAATACCTTTGTTCGTTTTATGCTTAGTCGGGTGAGTATATTGTGGAGGTTGGGGATCAATCCATTTTGGATCCGATGTGGATAGAACTTGGTGTTATGGATTAATTGAAATTTAAATTATACTTGAAATTTCTTGTTGGGTCTAAAAGCATAATTATTTGTTTGAGGACAAGCAAAGGCTAAGTGTGGGGGAATTATTTTATATATTTTTGTGCGTGTTTTTTGTGATGATTTATACATAATTTTGGCGTGTTTTATTTATATTTGCATGTTTTAGAGCTACAATGTGTTATTTTGTTGATTTTATAGGATTTGGTAGAAAAAAACAAGTTTTGGAGTAAGAAACGTCAAAACGTCATTTCGCGCAATTGCGGCAGTCTTTGTATTTGGAACATAATTTTTTCATCCAAAGTTCAATTGACCTGATTCGTATGCCATTAGAAATTTAAGAGAGAGTTCTACAATGTCTATTTCTCGTACTAAATACAAATGAAGACGTTTGGATTGGTTAAAATCATGTGAAAGTGGAAATCAAGTGATGAGATTACGGATATGACACATCTTAGTATTTTGGTGATAACTCTCTCTAGACATTTGATATTGAGGTCATTCAAGTGGTTATGGAAAGCTAAGCGATAGAGCAACAATTCATAAGAAGACACCAAGAGTAAATTTCGATGTTGCGAGGGTGCGCGGGTGCGCACGGCCTGGCAACAGGCTACTCGCCGTGCGCACACGCGCGGTCGCACATGGTGACTTCCTGAACACGAAATTCGCTATTGTTTTTCATTTTTTGGCTCTTCAACCTTGTACAGGACTCTAGACTTATAAATAAGACTTGGGGAGCCCATATTTTCGAACACATTACTTCTTAGCACTTTTAGACTCTAGTTTTCTCTCTTTTCTCTTACTTTTCAATATTGGAATTGCTTGGGTTCTTCCAATTGAAGTTATTTTGCGGCTTAATCAAAACGTAATATTTTTCATCTCTTTTTTTGATTTCAATTGTTGGTTGATTATTATTGTTGTTTGATAATGTTTATGATTGTTTTCTTCCCTTCAATTGAGATTATGATCTCATCCCCAAGCATGAACTAATTTTTTTGTTCTATGATTAGGATGATTGATTCAAATAAACAAGCATGAGCATTGACTAATTGGTTTGCTTCCCTGAATGAATTGCTTTATTTGATAATTGATTGTTTGATCAACTTTTAATTGTTTTGAGTGAATAATTGAAATCAAGAGAATATATTATTTTTAGACTAAATTTATTCAGGTGGTTCGATATGAATCAGAAATTTATTATCTAACTTGGCTTAATAATGAAAATAGCAAATTATGTTGGGATAGCCCTAATCTGTGAATATTTGAGTTATCATATCTAGACCTAGTTTTTACATGTTTATTATATTTGTTAATTGCATGATCAATTAGTTGATATTCTCGCTTTGCAAGTTTGATGAGATGATTCTCAAATCCTAGATTTTCATCCATATCATTTTTCTCCAAGTTTAATCGTGTTTAGTTTTAATTTGTCTTTTTACTTGTTTTCCTTTAGTTTATTAAAATCACAAATTTGGTTAGAGTGTTTAGGTTTTATTTTTTGTCAATTGTATTGCATAATAATTATTTGACGGCTAAGTCTTCCTTGAGAGATGACCTGTGGTCAACTTGCTACCCTACGATTGATCTCGTTCTCTTGCGAGGATTGCTAGATGTTTTTTAGGTGTTTAGCGGTCGAACATCTTCCAAGAGACTTAGCCTTTTTTTTTTTTTTTTTGAAAACTCTGAATTTGATTTAAATAGAAAAATTGGTTAAGTCTATTCTAGCCCCTCCCCTTCTAGACTTAACTGACACCCCTTGGGGCCTACATATATATTGTTTCTGTTGTTTATAGATTATTTTATATAATATGTTTTATATTGTTATGATGTTTTTATGTTGTTTTCATGTAACTTTCAATGTCTCGATGCAAGTTTTACCTATTTTAAGCTCATTTTGTTTATGTGATGTTTTTTGTATTGTTTATGTTATTTCTATATTATTTTAATGTTGTTCTGATGTTACTTTGTTGTTTTTATGTAGTTTTTAATGTTTCAATCTATTTTTTTTTACCTATTTTTAAACTTGTTTTATTCATGTAGTGTTTTAGATATTGTTTCTGTTGTTTCTAGGTTATTGCTATATAATTTTCAATGTTGTTTTAATTTTCATGTTTTTAAGTTTTCAATGCATTGACTGAAAAATTAAATTTTGATTTTCTATATTATGTTCCATATGTTTTGTTTTGATATGTGTTGTTTTATGTGTATATTTTTTGATTAATTATATATTTTCGAGAATAAAATTGATCGTTTAATGGGAGCATAAATTAATTTTCATTGAAATTTTATTGGATGAAACATGTTCGAAATAACCTTGAAACAACAACATAAAAAGAGTCCAGAAAAATTGGTGGAAATATAAAAATATCCGAGAAAAGGTGTGGGAGTGTAAAAAGATCCGAAAAAAGCCTGAGTGTTAAAAGTGTCCCTTTTTTCTTTAACAAGTGTGTCCTTAACCCAAAAAACCATTAAGTACCCAATTTGGGCTCGAATTTGACATTTGGGTCTGGGCTTTAGAGTAAGACTACCTATACTATCTTGACCTTAAGTTTGCTCGGACCCATGTCGCTCATTGGGAGCCCATGAACAAATGTCATACATACCTGACCTATTTATTTTATTTCAATATATTTTTATAAACTTGGCTTTCAAAAAAAATATTTTTATAAACTTGATATGCATTTTTAATGACATTTTATTTAGGAAAATTTATTTCTAAAAATCTTACTAGTAATTTTTTGGAAAAAAATAATTTATAGTACTTTTTATATAATAAGATGGATCAAATGCATTAAGCGGATACCCTCGGATCTAAGTTTCGGACGTACGTATTTGTGATAGAATCCCTTAAAATATTTTAATTGGGTAGGATTCGAACGAAGTCATGCCTAAATGCAACAAACTGATCTCAAATATAAGTCGATCTACACAAATGACAATTTTAGCCATGTATCGAATTCTACAACATCTCCAGACCTCCGAGAAAAGCATGAAAATAAAAAATAAAAACGGCTCGAATGGGACGTTCCCTCGGTCACCTATGACTTATTATAAGTCAAATTCGATCACGATCCCGAATTTGGAAATGACCTCAACCATTTATTTGAGATGAGTTTGTGGGTGCACCACCACATGCACCAGTCAAAAAGCTATCATCCTATCATTGAAAATTCGAATGACTACTCAAATCGTATGTTAAATAAGTCAAGCCAACATATGAAATTCGTACATAAATTTAGATTACAGTGAAACTTCAGTTATCTTGTGGTGTTGGCGTGTTGCCATGTTATGACTAACTATGAGCCCAAAGCAAAACCACATGGAGCCAGAAAATAAATGTTGGGACTTGGGAGCGAGATTTAATTTTTTTTATAAAATAGATAAAGTGGTACTTTTAAATTTTTTAAGTGAATAGAATTTGAAATGGAATTATTCTATATAATTTACAATCTATATATATATATATATATATATATAAAAGCAAGAACTTCCTCCAAAATGGCAAAATCCCGCCCAAATTTTGGTTACCAAATATGGTAAGTCGTGTTAGGCCTTACAATGACAATTCTGCATCAATATAAAATTGTTAATGTATTTACTCATTGCATTGTCTGTTACCTTTCTGCCACTTTTTGAATAGCTAATTAATAATTTAATGAGACAAGTGCAAATAATACTCATCGAGCCATGTGTCATGAATCTTGGTCTGCTACTTTACAGATGAGCCATGTGCATTGAATATTTTTTCTTTTTTTTTTAAAGGAGTGCAATGAATATTTGACTGATGCTTTATAGAGACAATTCTACCAATGAATATATTTAAATATATCACATCTGATTGTGCTCATTGCAAAACAAAAATAGTACTAATAAAATAAATAAAGTATTCATCTAACAAAACTTAATTTATTTTGAAATATATAATTAAAGCAATGGGATCATAGATCAGCCATTATAAATACGCCACTCCTCCATTTCAAAACCACACCATCATTTCTGTGAAAATCACTGCGGCCTGGAGAGTCAATTCAAAAATCTGACAATTTTCAAAATTTGCTTCAATGGCTCCTCTATTTAGTTTGATTAAGGACATCAATCCAAGTAAACTTCAGTGGACGTTAAAGCTCCGATTACTGCGATTTTATAATGTACCTGCATACGGAGACAATTCTAATATTTACAGTTTAGAATGTGTTTTTCATGACAAAGAGGTGAGTCAAATGTACTTTTCTTCTGTTTATATAACAAAATAGAATGATATATCTTTTAACATATTTTTATTCTTTTAATCGGGTCGAGAATTCATGCGACTATCAAGCAGAAAGAAATCGAAAAATTCCAACCCATTCTATCGGAAAATCATTTATATGCTGTTAAAAATTTTATTGTGGCTGATAACATGATGAAATACAAGACCACAATGGCAAAATACAAAATAATATTTGTTGGAAAAACTTTGTTGACAAAATTCTTTGATGATGATTTCCCATGTATGATATATGATTTTAAACCATTTGACTCATTCAGAGATGTGGACTCCATTGATGAATACATACTTATTGGTAATAATATAACCATATTTACTTTAAAAATTCAAAACTTCAGAATGTATTTTACAATTATTTATATTTATTTATTTTGACAGACGTGATAGGAAGGATGACTGCCAAAAATTCTCCTCAACATAAACAGATTGCAGGACGACAGACCAAGATGATTGATATAGTTTTAGAAGACATCCAGTAAAATTTATATTTATCTTCATTTTGTTTTTACTTATGAGTCGTCTTTCAAATCTAACTTTTTTCTTAGGGGCATCACATTGGCATGCACGTTATGGGGAGAATATGTTGATACTTTGATGAATCATTTATCCACAGTTGGCGACAATCCTATCATAATTCTTCTTCAAATGTGCCGAGTTAAAAAATATAGGGGGGAAATTTGTGTTTCTAATACATATTATGTCACAAAAGTCATGATAGATTCCGAAGTACGCGATATTATTGATTATCGTAGCCGGTAAATTATGCATATGTATCTATATATAATATATAAATAATATATACAATAATTATAAATAAATAATATTTTAATTCAATCATTTTTTTTTGTAATTAGCTTTATTACAGAAGGCAACACCATTACTTCAGTGAGCAATATTTCTTTTCCAACAAGTGCGTTCGCAGATGATCTAGAAAACTCAAAAGACCTTTTCAGAACTATTGAACAAATTGAAGAGATTGGAGAAGTTTGTTTCAATATCTTAATTATTTTCATCTTCGTTTATTATTAGTTTGTCTATTATATTTAAAAATTTGAACGTGCTAATATTTTAATCAGGTTGGAAGTTTCTGGGTTTTTAGAAAAATTGTTACCATAGAGTCTGGCACAGATTGGTGGTACATATCATGTACAAAGTGTCCTAGAAAAATGACACCTGCAGTTGGACAATTTTATTGTGAAAAATATGATTCATGTGATCCTGTTGGCAACATAAGGTAATTATAATTTCATAATTGTAAATCATTTTTATTATATCAATTAATAAATTATAAATTTTAATATTTTTAATTCTACAGGTACAAGATTCAAGTGCGTGTTATTGATCACACAGGAAATGCAGTGTTCTTAATATGGGATAGAGACTGTATGGAGTTGATTGGAAAACCAGCATTCGAGTTGAAAGAGAATAACTATGATGTAATATGATATTATTTATTTATTTAATAACTAGATGAATAATATGTATTTATGATCTAATCAAATATTTTTCTTTAGGTTCTTCCTAGAGAAATTGAAAATTTGGTTACTTGAAAGTCCTCTTCAAGATTCAGATAAAGGCAGTCCAACGTGGAAATTATAACCGCACATACACAGTTATAAAATTAACTGTCGATAATGGACTGATTGATAAATATTGTTCTTTATTCTTCGAGAGTCAAGAGTCTGATATTTTTTCCAAGCTAAAGGAATCTGAAATTGGTGATGTCAATGAGGTATATTATATATGAGTTTTTTTTGTTAACGTTTTTTATTATTTCATATATTTATTTGATATTTGTTTTTTTTTTTTGTAGTTGTGTTCGTCTGAGGATGAGGTTACAACTCCACAGAAGAACACAAAGAAGGCCTGTATTTATGAGGATATTATCCAAAACCCAAATTTGAAAAGAAAGTTGATCGATGAATTCTCATCCACTGCTAAAGACAAGAAGATGAAAGTTGATATCAAGGAGGAGAAAGAGTGAATTACTTTGATTGCTGGTGTTAAAGAGTGAATTACTTTTTTTGCTGGATGTTAAAGACTGAATTGTTTTGTTTGATGGTTTTCTCTTTTTTTTCTTTAAGTCTTGGATGATGTATTAGAACAATGTTTGATGTGTGGTTTTTAATTACGTTTCGTTTATGATGATTTGAATGAATTGACTATTTAGTATGAAATTTTGTCTTAGTTATTCTGTTCTGGAAATAATATTTTATTTAACTATAATTTATGTATATCTAATAATTAAAATAACAATTATAAATTATAAATGGAAAAAATAGAAAAACAAAATTAAAAAAGCTGCAAGTGAAACATTATTAACATTAAATATCACTCTAGATTAGTTCCTCTATCAAAACTAATCCCCTATCTAATAATGTCTTTCAGTAAAAACAATTTATCAAGCATCAACTTGTTCTTCTGTTTGTAAATCTTATATTTTTATCAAAACAAATCCCTCTCATTTCTCGGTTGAAACCCAAAAAATTTAAATCTGGAAATATGTGTTGTGAATCGGTAATTGTTCTTTTCTAAGCCGTTTATATTAGATTTTTTATATGTTTATCAAAACAGGAACAAAACAAATAAGACTGACACATTAGTTTCTTTTGAAGAGAATTCAATGTCAAGAATGTTTCACTTTCGGCTTTTTTACGATGCTCATTTCTGGGTTTTTGAAACCCAAAAATTTCAGTTCCGAAAATATTTGCATCGGCAATTTTTTTTCTAAGATTTTCACATCTTGAATTTTAGACACTTAAGATGTATTAAATTCATTATTTGTTTATCAAAACAGAAACAACAAAAAAAAACACTAACCTGAAAGATTCTAAAACGTATTGGATTTTTTAAAAGAGAATTCAATGTCAAGAATGTTTCACTTTCAGCTTTTTTAATTACTTATAAATGATGTTTGCTACAACTGATGCACTTTTTAATATAATTTTTATGGTGAATAAATATTATTATATATCCAACTAAAATTCATTTTATCAACACACAACTATACAAATATAACATTTATTAAAATATCATATTTTATGCATTTGAGCAAATGGCCAAAATGGTTAAACACATTCAAAACCTACTTTTTATAACAATTATTGTTCCAATGTGCGCCAAAAAGATAATTGATGTTTCCCACTAAATGTTCAATCAAAAAAAGATGTTTCCCACTAAATGTGCCCACTAATACTTATAGTTTATCAAAACTATTGAACATGATGTAACTGAGATTTAACTTTATCTAGACACAATTAGTTCAAATACAACTGTATACTTAATTATAAACATTTTATTTGAATTAGTGCCCTTGGACAGCCAAAAACACCTTTAACACCATAATTTTTAATGATATAATGATGTTTCTCTCTAATTATGTGATTGAGCACAAAAAAAATAAAACACAGAAACTCACTTTTTTCAATCTAAGAATGTCACAATCAAATAAAGCTTCTTTCTTAAAATCGACATCTATGTCTACCATTCTTATATAAGTAACTTCCAAGTTCCAAATAGTTTTTCCATTTTCATTCAATTATCCTATCTATTTGGGTCAGTAAACAACACTGCTTATATATGTCCAATTTATTCCTATACCTTCAATTTTTTAAGCAAGCTCAGGATTGACAGTGGATCATCAAAAGGTAAGTGACTTCATAATTATTTTGTTGTTTTGATTTTTAACCCCAAAAAAATGCATACCTGATGATTTCTGATGAGATGCAATTCTAAATGCTTATATTCCCGACTTTTATATCTGTTATGATATAAAGAAAAAAGAAAGTTAGCTTTTGTAAACCAATTTTTATCATCTTACATTTTATTCGTACAAACTCATATTCATACAGTAGGGATGCATAAAACACTACAAGAATTTCAATTAATAATGACGAAAACTTAATGAGGGTATGGAAATCTCGTCACTAAAAGCATGTTTTATTTTGTTTTAGTAAGGACATGAAAAACCCGTCATTAATAAAGTTAACTATTCATGAGGAATTCTACATTTCCTAGTTATTGATAACTATTCCCATCACTATTTATGCAAAGAAAATTTCCCCTCACTATTGGCCATATCCTTTTATTAAATAAAAACCTCGTAAATTTTGAATATTAAAGAATCTAAATAAATTAACTTTTGGACAGGATTAAGGCTTAAGGGTGATCGAATTTGAATTGATCATTTTTCCAAAAAATAAAAATAAAAGTTGAACAGATCAAATTGGAATTGGATCCAGAATTCGGGTTCGACCGAAAATCAAATCGAGAAATATTATTGAATCTTTACTTTATTTATTTTTTACTTATTTTTTTAAAAAAAATAATTTTGATTCATGATGATTCAGTGCACCAAACCATATCATAAATTGAACGATATATATACATATATATTGTTTTTTAATTAATTAAATCTGTTACTTAATTATAAAGCATGTTTCTTTTTAGTTGAAAAAAAAAGGCTTATGTTCCATCAAGAAAAAGAAGAAGCTTATGTTGGAGAGTTAATTATAAAAGGTATTTCCTAAATCCTATGCTCCATCAGAGGGTGATATATATTTTTTTATTGAATTTTACATTAATGACTAAAGATTTTTGTATTTAACAAAAAAAAAAAGAAAAGATAAAAAGCTTAGACAAAAGCTTCATCAACCTTTGATTTTTGAACTAGAACACCTTGGCCAGCGTCCTCTCATCTCAAAACAAAAAATCCTCTTCCCAGTCGTTTTCTTCCTCCTCAACCTTCAAGCGTGGTTTCGCCCACTGGTCGCCGCTGTCATTCTGTCGCTCACGTTCTCTCTCTCGAACAAATATAATGTAAGTTCTATTATTCTCTTTCTTTTCATACATTCATAATAAAATGAAGCATCATCAAAATTTCCCATGATTGAACCCTTTCCCATTTTCTGGTGAGTGAAAACAAAGAAAAAAACACGGAGAATCATCGAAGTATACCTCTGATCTTTGCATTGCACTCTCGATCCCTTAATTAATTTCTCCTCTAAACCCTAGATTTTGAAGTTATTACCTAATTGGTTCGAATTGTATGATTTTAGTTTGAGTTTATATTATGTATTGACTGACTAATTATTATGTAAGTTTGATTTATGTTATTTTTTTCTTTTTTCCTTTTTTCCTTTTTGATTTAATAGAAGACCCAACGTCATTTGAGTGAAACCAGGTATACTATTCGATTTCTGCATATGCATCCCTTGATAGTAAATTCAATGTTGGAGCTTGAAATTAACAAGCTAAAATGAAGAGGTGTACTTACTTCTACGAGTCTATATATCGCCTTCGTGAAATGTTACCTTTTTTTTCTGTTTCAGAGCTATGATATACATGTGTCAATTGATGTGTTTAGTTTTGTCTCTCTGGTTCTCTTGTTTAGTTGTATCGTAGAATTTCCACCAGTCGAGTGATTTATAATAAAGATGTGTCCATACTTTTGGGGATGACGATTCTAGCTTATGTTTTGGAATACACTTATTAGCGTTCTTACTTTTTGGGAATTCGACTGCCAATTATGGGAAACACTGTTATTGTTTAAGAAGTATAAAATGTAGTTTTGTCTTAGCATTTTTTGCTAGTTGATCATGATCATATTGAGGATGAACCATTTATGTGATTCAAGTTTATCACTGACAGGGGATTTTATGAAAGTTTAAGGCACTTGAATGTGTTTTTGATGCTTGTGTGCAGCACCACGAGTAAGCACATCTCCTTCACAAGATATTATTTGGTACTTCAATGTAATAATTGTTGGTCCAACACATTCTCTGTATGAAGGTAATCATTGCTACTTTTGTTTACTGGACAATGTTCCTTTAAGGATGATGGTATTGAGTGATTTTTCATTGTCAGCCATTATCTTCTTCTGTTGACTATTTTGCCTGATTTTTTCCTTATGGTGGACTTTAAGTAGGGGGTTTATATTTGCAGAAGTGTCTTTATATTCTGGATTATACGATTACAACGGACTTAGTGTAAATTTCTGCTCAAAAAATTACATTCATGCTTTTGAGCATTAAGATGTGAATGATAATGCACACGTTGTTGATGAATGTCTCAGGGAACTGAAGTCCAACTTGGACTAACTGTCCAAAGCAAAAATACACCCATGAAGAGGAGACTAGCATGTGAATAACTTAGTCTTTTTTTCTCCCTGGTAAAAATGATAATTCCATTTTTCATGCAGTATAATTTTTGCAATTATTTCATTTCCTTGTTGTATGTGCATTTTGCATCAGTCATAAGCAATCCATGATCTACTTTTTGGTAAAATTTCAAATAAAATATTATGGATTTGTGATATTTAAAACGTTTCTTACTTGTAACTTGTTTATGGCTTATTGGGCCTGCTATGTTATTATGGTTCATTTTCATGCACAAGAAATAGTATAGAGTAGTTTTCTTCCCTCAATCATATTCGATAAGTAGAATTTCAATATGAAAGGGAATAATAATTTGTAGCAAAAAAGAAAAATTCATATGGTTAGGTATGTGGCAGAACAAGAGTGGGTTGATGGGCAGACTTATGCACTATATAGCATATTGCAGAAAATATATCTAACAATGTACTATGGTTAAAGGAGAAATTAAGAGGTCTGGTTGCTTGATGGTTATATTTCCTATTGAATGGGACATATATTCTTTGATGGACTTGATGACATAGAAAAATAAGCTCATGCCCTGTTTTTGGGTCTCCGTGATGTTACTTATGTTCTTTGTTTTTTTTTTTTTTTTGTTAATTTAATTCAATGCAGAGCTTCATAGATGAGAAGACTGGAATTTTTTTTATTGCAGTTCTCTGATTGATTAACAACCTGGTGATAGTTCTTTCAATTAAATTGATTGAAGAAACTTCATGTTTTATTATATTTTATTTTTTAATTGCAATGTCTTTTTGTTAATAGCTTGAAGATAGACTAAAATCTTGACGTCAGCTATTACAAGTGCTCCTTTTAATGGTAAGGCTTTGATCATCAAGATGATTCTGTTGCTTATATACTAGTTTAAGTATTTTGCTGATGAGAGACAGATTTTGATAAGCTCATTTGTATGATCAGTATCCTTTTTGCAGGGAATGTTGTTTCATTTTCCCTTTGAAACTGATGTTGTATAGTATGCCTATCATCCTTACAATTATGCACTTCTTTCAGAATTGGCATATTTCATGATGGTCTCTTCATGTGCGTTTACATTATGTTTCCATTTACTTTGAATGTTATTTAGTTTTTGAGTGTTAAATTCGATACATGATTTAGTTTTTTGCGTATTCATTTATTTATTTATTTTGAGTAATTTTTTGCGTATTCATTTAGGTGCAAACTAAAATTGCATCTTTGTTTCATGCCTTTTATTTATATTACTAATAGTTCATTCTGAATTTTCTTGTAGGTTGGTTAAAGAAGAATTCAAGTGTGAACTAGGAACTCTACAAGGAATTCTGAATCAACTAAGCGATTCACTTTTGTGGTGCTCAAATGTTTTTGTAATCTGTGTGTAGATACTAGGTGATACTTTAGCTATACGTCGAGATGAAACTCATAATTTGGAGCAAATTACACTTGTGTATATTTTGAATAAATGAATAAATGTGGATGTGGTTGTATATATAATTTTTTATTTAAACACTTATTTGCTGAAAATATTTAGCAATATTCATTAATGTGATTTTATTTAATGAGCAATCCATATGGAATAATAATTATATAATTCATAAAAAAATAATTTTTAATGACGGTGATTTTATTGCTAAATTAATTTCTAGTGACGGGCTAATAACTAATATTAATAATAAATTTTATTAATTAAACACCATATAGTGAGGGACAAATAATTATATAATGAAGGGATGTCTTGTCACTAAATTACCTTTTAATGAGGGACAAATGACAATTTAATGATGAAATTTATTGGCATTAAAATTAATTTGTAGTGAGGGTATAATCCCATCACTAGAAATATTTAATCAATAATGACGGGACCTATTTACCGTCATTATTTACTTTTACCTAGGAGGGCAATAATGAGGGGTATATGACGGGAATTTACCGTCATTAAAAGTCTTTAATGATGGATTTTGGACATATAATGATGAGATTTCCCGTCATTATAAATCAATTTTCTTGTAGTGAAACTCAATCGAATACAATCAATATTAACAGGCTGACATCTTATTCAAATTTTTCTATTTACCATATTAGAATATAAAATAGTCGAGTAGCTTCACTTACATAACTATAAGCATGAATTATGTAGTCATCACAGTTTCACAACAACATATATTTGTATGCAAAATAGTACATTTTAGCAGTTTTGTGCAAAATATTGTTTATATTATGTTTCCAGTGTTAATGTGTATGATTTTTTTGTATATATAGATTAGTTCAAATATCAACTTATGTTTAATCTATGATACATGTAGATCATTTATACAGTTGAAACATGAAGATTACAAAATCTACTACCATTTCAAGCAAGCGTAAGATTGACAGTGGGTCATCAAAAGGTAAGTAGTTTCATAATTATTTTATTGTTTTGATTTTAACAAAAAAAATGCGCATACCTGATGATTTCTTATGAGATGTAATTCTAAATGCTTATATTCCAATGTCTTATATCTGTTTAAGATATAAATAAAACAAATTAAAATTAGCTATTGTAAACCGATTGTTATAGACTTACAATTCATTCATACAAGGATTTATCCATATAAAACTCATTCATACAATATGAACCATAAACTTTAAATGAATAAGTCACTCCTAACATGCTGACATCTTATTCAATTTTTCTATTTATCATATAGAATATGAAATAGTCGCAGTTTCACTGACATAACTGTAGGCATGAGTCATCACAATTCTAAACAGTCTAGATCTTCTGATAGTTTTAGGTAAGATAACCCTAAAAATCAATTTAGATCCATATTTTTAAATATTAAAAATTATTTTGAAATAATCGCAAAAATATTGGATCCATATGAAGTTCGTAAATAAAAAATATTATTGAACAAGAAAATCTGGAAAAGAAATAGGAGAATCTTTAAATTACAACACTTACATATTGTCGATCAAGATTCCTTTCTTTGACCGGAAAAGGCCTCGGTTTTCCCACGCATTCGTCAAAAACCTTGAAACTTGAAGTATTTTCAGATCTGTTATAAAATGCATATATCTGAAGTTTTTTTTATTAATCAAAAACAATAAAATTTGAAATATATCCAAATCTTTGTAAAAGAAAAATCTCTAGAAACCACTGATACTCTAAGAAAGAATCATATCTAATAGAAAATGTCTAGATCTTCTAATTATTTTAGGTAAGAAAATCCTAAAAATCAATTTAGATCCAGATTTTTAAATATTAAATATTTATTTTGAAAAATCGCAAAAAAAAATTAGATCCATATCAGACGTAAATAGAAAAAAAAATCATTGAACAAGAAAATCTTGAAAAATATGACGAGAATCTGATTGTGTGTGAGAGAGTATATGTGGGACATGAAGTGAGGCGGTGGTGGTTTATTTTGGAATGTGTTTTTGTTTGAATTTTCAAGGTAGCCCAATAAAATATGTGCATTATAGGTACATGCTCCCTTCCTTCTTTGAAATAAAGAAATTTTTGTTGGTTCTAAAAAATAGTAATTATATTTTTGTTGGCATTTTCTTATTAAATTACTGTGGATAATTTTTTTGTTGCAGAAAATAATGATTTTCAAAAGTATTATGCTGAAAGTTCCAAGAAAAACGCGTTAAGTTCGACATCAAATTCCCCTTTGTCTGACATTACCAATGGTATTTTTTTTTTGCAGTTATAATTCTGAATCTTTTTATTATTTTTTTCTATAAAAATAAAATATTATTATATAAATATTAATTAATATTATTTTATTTTCAGGAAACACATCATTGAGGCCATCGAAATTATTATTTCCCACAATTTTCATCAATTACTGACCACAAGTGTCTCTACTATTGTTAATTCAACGAATGATGATGTTTCTCCTAACTCTAGAGAAATATTAGTGGCGTACAAAGCAAGAAGCGTCAATTAGATGAAGATAAATCAAGAATTGAATGTAAAAATATGTTAAATTATCATTTATATTGTTTTTCAAAATTATATTTCTCATATTAGTTTATTGTTATGCAATCGTCGTCGGGGTGAGATGTGCGAAAAGTCGCGAACACCACCGAGATTTGAGACGGGGAGATGGCGTCGCGATTACGGTGCGAGAGAGACGGGACACGCGAACACCGAATTAGATTCCAGCAAGGGCCTTGAAAACCATCTTAGATTCCGGCAAGGGGGGCCGGCGCTGCACACGGTTGAACCCTAGCGGCGCGAGAGGAGGGTGTGGTATAAGAAAACTTAGGTTGGACGGTTTTTGTGCGAAATGGATAAGAACACCAAATGAAAATTAACGAAGGCTTAATTAAGAACAATAATCAAACAAGGCAGCCCAAGCCAACTCAGTATATTGGGCTGTCAAATGTTTAATTGTTGGTTTCAATCTATATATGATTTGGGCCAATTCTCCTTGGTATGGGATTAGTATACACCACAAAAAAATATGGATTTGGTTATGGCCTTATTGGTTAGGTAGATACATATAAACTGTTAATAATTTAATCTTTTATGGCTTCAAATAGGATAATTGGTTTAAAATCAATCGGCCCAAATTTCAGATTCATTGACTTTATTGATGTTTTATTTTTTCAGATTATGCGGATATTGACAATCCAACTCTCAAATACATTTTTTCTGGTGCTATGTTTACAAGAATCATGGACTTTGTATCATTTAATTAGAAGTTTGTTTTAATGTTATATATTTAAACTCTTTGTTTATTTAAAAATAATTTGTTTGACTTATTTATATAATAAATTATTTTATGTGTACTTATGATATATTGTTCTATTATTTATTCCATATTTATTTATATTTGGTTTTTATTTACCTTTTGAAATTACAAATATTGCACACACCAAAAATTATTTTTTTATTAATAGTAAAAAAGAAAGTTATAAAGTTGAATGGCCGAAATTCATGTAATTCTATTTTTAAGAAAACTTTAAATGACGATAACTATTGCATAACGATGAGTTAATAAATGTGTAAAATAAAACTTTTTAAAAATTTTGAAAACCGATGAAATCAAACGCGAAGTGAGTTAGTATGACACTTAAGGAAGAATGCTAGCTGGTACAATATAATAACATACTAAGCAATTCATAAATTTGCAATAATATTGCTAACTACTAATTTTTAAGAAAATAAATCTTTGATCGCAAAAATAGTCAATTCCACAGTGCTTGTTTATGAACGCAATTGTCAACGTAAGAAATTGTCTCGTTAAGAGGCAAAAATCTCCACACGAAGCCAAATATGGAAAGGGGCTGTTGACTTCTTGTTAGCCTTAAGATTTAGGCGATTATCAATAAGCAATAAACATAATATATATATATATATTTCTCATAAAAACAAAAACAAAAATGATTGAGCACATCAATATACATATATCAATGATCCACAATATTAAAAGTATAACAATCACCACAAGAAACAATCAGTTTACTGAGGTAAAAATCAGAGGTAAATATTAAGATAATTGTAAAGTGTAGGTAATATCATTATAGGTAAATATTTACCTACATAATATAAATTATTGGTAAATGCGTAGAGTATTTCTGTTGGTAAATTTAAAAACTGTCGATGATCTGCCGGTATAATTTGGGGAAAAAATAATTTTTTTCTTATTTCGGTCATCTGCAATTGTAGAATTTAGTGATAAAATTATTTCTGTCGGTAAACTGAAATTTTCTTGCATTGAATCACAATACATAAAACCTACGAGTAATTATTATAATAGTGTACACTTTTGAAGGAATTTGAAGTTAATATTTCAAATCCAGGACAATAATTTGGCGATAATTGTCTAAGAAAAATCTAGATTAATAGCTTCGATGGGTTCAATATCCATCCTATAAAAGCATGTCCTGATTATTTGAGCATTTATCAATATCATATCTATTATATGTTTTACCATTTTTAATTAGCTATATATTTTCTATTGTTTAAATGTGACTTTCATTAGAGCTAGTGTCGTGACTTTCATTAGAGCATTTATCAAAATTAGTCGTTATAGTGTGTTGCAATATTTGTCCGGTAACTTTTGGAGTTGTGATTTTAGTTCTGTATATTTTATTTTTTTGTAATTTTGGTCCCATAAGTTTTGGATTTATACAACTGGTCCTATAAAATAAGTTGGTGCAAATCTAGTCATAAAGGACTATTTCAATATTTCACTTATTTTCAAAACAATCTCAATAGCCAAAATATTTAATATACCTAATATCAAATAGAAAATTGTACCAGAAATTGTGTTTTATTTACTTATCAGTTGAATTTATTTATTATTTATACTATAAATTGCCTAATAAAAGGAGAATTTAAAATTATGAACACGGATAAAAATCTGGGATATAAGTAATACATGAATAATTTCCTATATATGAAAATACAAAAATATGTACAAATTTGGCAAAATAAGTTATTTTCACTAATATGTCTGAAATTACCACAACAAAGTGTATCAAACTAGGGATGACAAATGTGGTGGGGTGGGTCGTATACTTGAAGACTCAGACCTGCTCAGAGCTTAGAATGGGTCGGGTCGGTCCGCCACGTGTCGCGGGGCAAGACGGGTTGACCCGTTCTGCCCCAGTTTAGATTAAATTAAGTACAAAAAAATAAAAATTATATATATTTATAAAACACTTTTTTGTAAAAGTTGTTATTATCAATTTATAAATGTCAAATATTTCATAAGAATACATAAAAATTATATTATAATATATATTATATATGCAAAATATATATTAAAATATATTCAAAATAAAAATTCGGGACGAGGTGTGGTGGGTACCACAGGGAGGGGTAGATACCTTAATCACCCCGCCGCGGGTCACAGAGCGGGACGCCTCAAACAAGGCGGGCCCTTGGCCGGATAATCGCACTTCAAAAGTTACGTAACTAATATTACAATACATCTATAGATACGTAACCATTTTTTGCAATTTCCCTCGTTTATCGTGTAGCAAACAAAAACCGAACATTTGATGAGATACGTAAGAGTAGGAGGCTATTAGGAATATTATTTCGACATTTTGGTTATGTCTAGTAGTTTTGAGTCTTTTAGTCCTAGTTTTATTAAGAGATCGGGAAATACTTTAGCCCATCATTTAGCTCGCTTTTTCTTTTTCTTTGGTTGAGTCCGAGCCAAGGATTGGAGCTATTTAGGATCACTTGGTGGACTGGTTGTCTCGGACAAACATTCTTGATTAATATTAGTTCTATGTTCCCCTCAAAAAAAAAAAAAAAAAAAAAGAGTAGGAGGCCGTCGATTTATTCTTACCAATTCACATATAAGCTTTTTTTTTTTTTTTTTTTTGTAGAAAGGCCAATCACATATAAGCTACATCACAAAATTTAAAATTTCAATTTTGTCATTTGAATTATATGTTGTTAACTTATACTTATTTTCTCATCTATAATGCATTAATCAAAGTGATCTAAAGGACATGTTAAGAGGCAAGTTGACTATCACATTTGTTTAATTATTTGTGGTACCTTAGTCTAGTTTATATGAGTCATCACTAGCATTGTCCACAATATTTATTAATCAATCAATTAATTCCACCATTTTTTATTTATTATTGGAATCTTTTTATTAATGAATTAGGTATAGATTATTAGACTGCTACGTTTTCAACTTGAAATAGAATAAGCTGATGAAATATGCGAGGACTAGAAGTAGCTAATTGTGGCAGAAGTATGTCGACAAATATATAATATAGATTTAGACAATTGATTTTCAATTCTATTTATTAAGTGTGCATTAAGGAATCTAATATTTGAGTCTCCATCAGCCGAATAGTTAACCCTTCACAATCTGACTAATTTTGCCCTTTCAGGTGACCCTTCTGGTTTTGAATACCATAGTGCATATGTATGAAATAAATAATTCAAATTTTATAACAACAAAACCATTGAACTTGTTTGGATAGTTTTATAATTTAATGGATTTCAAATACTTGAACTGTTATTTAATTTTGAGCTAATTTTAATTTATTCTGGTTGATTTCAAATTCATCTTGTATGAAGTTATTTGAAATAATTTCCCCAAATACATACTCCCTTCAAATTTAAATCATTATCCAAATGCAACCTAAAGGTTATATTTACTTATTTTTCTTAATTATTCACGAGGAATTACATTTATTTGTATCTTGTGCTACATATGGAATGATAGATTCTAGGCTTAAAATTTCAATTTCATAACAAACAATTCATTAACCTTGTCCATATAATAAAAGGCTGCATTTGGATGGAACAATATATGAAGAAGAATTAATCTCCAAGATATGATCAGAAGAATTAATCTCCAATAACCCCGTATAAAATGTATTTGACATCTACTGTAATATTTCTCTAAATAGAGTTCAAAAATTTGAAATTCATATACAATTCGATTATTCAAACAAGCTTAGATCTCATTTGGATTAATGTATTTGAACTTAAAGATTTCAAATTCATAGTAATAAACCTCATGAGCTTGTTTGAATAATCTCATGATAATATACTTCAAATCCATACACTCATTTTTTAATATATTTTTTTAGTCATTAGTGAATTTCAAATTGTTCAACTCGTCTTTTGAATTGTTGTTTGAGTTATTGGTGAATTTCCAATTTATGTTATATGAAAATTATTTGAAATTTGTTTTTATATCCCAATCATTCCATACCTAATTATTTCTCTAAAATTGAAGTGCATTCCACGATTTTGTTACCGGTCAATTGAAGGCACGTGTGGGACTGGCTACCAAGTCATAGGCTTATTAGCTACTCTCAATTAACCACCCTAGTTGTGATGGTGCATTTGTGGTTATTACTGCTCTGGAATCTCTTATCTTTTTATAAGTGACAATTATATCTAATAGAATATATATATATATATATATATATCTTAGATTTCAAATTATAATAATAGCATTTTTTTTAGTGCATATCTTGTGGGAGGGAGTGATGGTAATCGAACCCTAAATTTTTGGTCTGAGCATGATAGTCTTAATCATTACATTACTATTCGATTCTCATATTATAATAGCTTTTAACTGCGGGTAAAATGGGTAAAATCTAATTTTAGAATTTAATCCCTAGCAGAAATAAAATATAAAATTTAAAAACTTTTGATGCGAGATATTCCTTACTAAATTTATTAATACTTGATAAAAATATTATAATTTAATATATATTTATAATTTTCATAAATATTAAAGACAATTGTAAAAAAAAAAACTTTTATAAGAATTAATTGCTGTCATATATATAAAAAATAAAGAATCATAATTATTTTGAAACAGTTTCTGTATGTTGTGAAACAATTAATAATAATACAGTAAGAGAGATAAAATACTTTTTGCACAATCTTATAACTTTAAGCTTGAACCATACAAAAATAATATTAAAAATACCGCCTTATTACTTCCAATAAGTTTTTGCATTCGCGTATTATATCGGTAAGTCTATCCATGATTTTTCCAACATAACTACTAAAAAAGAGTACACAACATATTCAATATGCTTAGTTTATCCTGGCCTATATGTAACTAGTTAGGTTTATTACCACAAACCAACCTTCAATGCGTTTATTCAATGAAATATTAAATCCCATGATGGTAACAGTGACGTAACACGCAGTCCATGTCTATTAGAGCTCCCACTTTCTAAATGTTGTCTTAAATGTGTTAAAAAATATTAAACCTTTTATAAAGTTTAGAAGTTAGCATTAAACTCTTACCCGTGTAGGAAAAAGTTTGTGAGATGCCCATGTAAAAAAGGAACAACTGCTTAATCAAGAGTTGGACACATCTAGTATTTGATTTGAAGATTGTTTGGCTACGCTGATTTAGAAACATCTCTCACAATTGTAAGAAGTTAGATCCTTTTTAATAAAAAAAGCAGTTGTAGTGTTCGGATAAAATAAGATGAGAGAGCTTATAAGATATTAATAATGACATTTTTGTAATTAAGATTATTATAATAAGATCTTATTTTAAAAATAAAGTGAGATCTCCCACCTTTCTTATAAAGAGTTTATAAACTCCTAATATCTTATTTTGGGAGTTTACAATATATTTTGTTCAAAAATATCTTATCAAGAAGTGTTTTATATGAGACCGTCTCACTGACTTATCAAAAATATGAGTTTTTTATTAGTTTGAGTTTGGGTTGAAATTTTATTTACATATAGAATCTGTCTAATAAACAATGCCCATCAGACCATTTCACACAAATTTTTGCTTATTATAAAATAATTTAGAAAGCTTATAAACTGTCAAACATCTTACAAGATGTATAAACTCTTCCAAACAACTTCTTGATCCTATGCTAAATGCTTATCGTACTTTCGCCATTACGTGACTCTGCATACTCGTGAAAAATTCCAAACCCAGGTGGAGATCTTTCTTGTCTTTAATTTAATTTAATGGCCACATTTACATATATTTTGACATCTCTTTTGAGTAATTATGTTGTTAATCTAGAGTGGAACTAACTTTAATTTATTTAGGGAGTACGAATAATTTAATATGGAAGCAATAATTCAAAGAAATGTTCGATGTGTTTTAGGTATTCTGAAATGGAGAGAGGTTTTCGGGGATAACATTTGGATCTGATATTAATGTTTGATTTTACTTTGGAGAAAATATTTTACCACATGGGTCTTATGTTTTAAATTTTTGTGTTAGTGGTGCACATCATTCTTTTCTGAAGTTCCAATTAATGTTATATATTAAACTTTTAGATGTAAAAAATATATTTATAATGATGTTGATATGTACTGACATATTTGCTATCAATCAAGAATGAATAAAATTAGAGAAAATTATACAAAATACCCTGATTTTTAGAAAAAAGACAAAAATACCTACCAATCACAAAAATACCCCACCCGATCCATCCCATGACAAAAATACCCTACCCCTGCTGTCCAAATGCTTGCGTTTACAGACGCTATGTTCCAAAAGCCAAAACGACCCCGGAGACCACCAACAAAATGACGTCGGCGAGCCCGCAACTAGCGCTCGCCACCACCAACGCGACTTCCAGACAGTGTCAGGATGGGAACAGACCTGTATGTTGGATTCATCAAATAAAATAATCTGAGGAAGATAAGTGAAGCTATCCTTGTATAATTAAATGATATACATGTATATCCTCGTAAAATTATTTGCTCCAGAATTGGCTGATGATGGTTGCCAAAGTAATGAAGGCTGCGACGCCGTATTGGAAGAAATTGGGAAGTTGATTCTCCGACGGTGGTCAAATCTTTCGAATTCTCTTTTAATCGATGATGCCGAGGCTCTGTCTCCGACGCGAGAGAAGTAGTCGTGTATTTAAAAGTCGCCGGTCAGATTCTGCGGTCGGTGGAAGCGCATCCATCTGAACGCTTCTGATTTCGGTGAGCTATGTCATATGTTGTTTGTTTGTTTTTCTCTTCTTTTGTTGCCAAAAGTTGTGAAATGCCTCAATTTGACATGTTAGTTCATGCTTTATCCGTCGATTATTCTGATTCGCCCATGAATTCGCATGATTATGCCTGTTTGGGTGTTAATTTTCAATTTTCATGCTATGCTCATCTTTGAATTGATTTCGAGTTTACATCCGACGGGGTGAGGCTCTGCAACTGTTTGATGAAATATCGAGCGAAGACTCAAAGGTTAAACCCAATTTTCTGTGTTCTTTTATTATTTTGTGATTTGAAGTTTTTCGTTTGTTTTGATTTTGTTTCGAAGTTGTTTCTTTTATGTTTCTTTTGTGCTTTTATGTATTTTCTATTTATTTGTTATTTTTTATTTGTTGTGTTATCTATCTGACTGTGTATCTTTTTTTTTTCTTTTGTAGTGAATGTGGGATTTTTTGTTTGTTTGTCATGCTGATCATTTTATTGTTGGGGAGGCTATGGACGTTGAAGCATTCGAGATAGAGAATGAACAAGCAAGGCTCAGTAATCTGCTTCACAATCATGCTAAGTTGAAGCTGCAAAATGATGATGACGATGACAACGATATTGAGTTTCTACCTCCACTTCCTAATAATTTTAGAGAATTGTTGATATGTAAATCTTAATGATGGTGTAATCAGTTGAAAAATGTAAGAAACATAAATAAAACATGTAAGAAATAATTATGAAACAGGGGATCATGTGATAAAAGTTTGTAGCAAATTGCTTTTAAATTTAGAGAAATAGTGTAGTTTTTCCTCATATACTCTTCAGTTTTTTTTTGTCATCCTTGTAAATGTTGATCTTGCTTCATTCGGTGTCTGCATGACTAATCTTGAACTAAAGATCTCACGTACTCTAGCAAAGTTGTTACTAGTAGGTCTTTCACCGCTACAGTTGATGCATTCAATAATTCTAGGATGTTGGAAATCAATACAAAGTATTTTTTGGTCTGACAGTGGAGTCGTGTCCATTTCTTGTAGCCGATGATGGACAAGTAAGCTCAAATTTTCTGAATTGAATTTGTTGTTCCAAGATTTCTTTTAGGTCTTGAATGTGCAATCCATTGGAATCGAGATTCTTGTTATCACAAAGTTGGTATACTCTCTATTTTCTTCCCATTGTCCATTATGGCATACCAGTGAGATTTTCACCATGCAACTGTGGAATGCAATGAAAAGTTGGCTAAGTGAAACATATAAGAAACATAAATGAAAAGTATGAAAAAACAAAGAAACAACAAACATGTTTGAAACAACAAAGAAACCAACGCAAAAATCGGAAAATGGGTATTTTTGTCAAAAATCAGCGGAAAATGGGTATTTTTGTCAAATTTCAGCGAAAAATGGTATTTTTGTCCAAAATCTGTGGAAAATGGATATTGTGTAGGGATTGGTATGAAAAATAGGGTATTCATGTCATTTTCCCATAAAATTTCCCGTTGGCCACCACAAATGACTTTAATCTCTTGTGGGTGGAGATTGTAAGTTACATTCCACAATACTTCGTCAAAATGCCCCTGGGATATGCGAGATCCTAATTTGATTAGCATGTATCTTGGGATTGCATCTAATATGTAAAGATCT
This sequence comes from Rehmannia glutinosa, assembly GCA_016081115.2. Taxonomy (NCBI): domain Eukaryota; kingdom Viridiplantae; phylum Streptophyta; class Magnoliopsida; order Lamiales; family Orobanchaceae; genus Rehmannia; species Rehmannia glutinosa. Next base: position 302,246 of record JABTTQ020002076.1, read on the forward strand.
AATTATATTTCCTCCGTCCCAATAAGATAGACAGGTAGAGTTTTTCACACATATTAAGAAAATATAATAAATATAATTGGGATCATAAATTTTTCCCATATTGTTCCTACTTTACCCTTGAATTAAATGAAAGTATTATCATATTGTTAGTCTCAAACAAAGTGAATTAAATAGGGGTAGTTTAGTCTATTGTTTTGTAATTAATACTCTCAATAAGAAAACAAGACAATAATTTGGGACGGACGAAAAAGGAAAGGTAGCCTATCTTATTGGGACGAATGGAGTAATAGGGATTGAGATATATTATTTTAATGTCTCCATATATTATTAGTAGTATAGATTATTAGACGTCTCCTACGATATCAAAAATTTCTCTCCCTCCTATAATTTTTCTCTACGATCTTTCTTGGAGCATCACCAAAGTTCTCCAAAGGTTTAAGGTGTGCACAACCAAGTATTTATTTACACCAACGAGAAAGACGGTTCATGATCTTGCTCGTGTTCAATCGATGCACGGTGTGTGTTCGTGGTTCAAGCAAAGAAGGTTTGTAGATGGGCTTAATCCAAGATCAAAAGGAGACTTGCAGACGGGCTTAATCCTGGCTATGTGGATCGACTTGGCTCCGCCAAATAGGTATACTCGATCCATTTTATGTGTGCAAATATGTAATTTATATTTTGACACATATTTGCTAACAGTAAGAACTCATACTGAATATCATTCGTGTGGGTTCGATTTAAGGGAGATCAAATATCCTTAGTGGGTCAGATATGCTTGTTCTCTTTACCTGGGAGAATCTGGTTATACGTTAGCAGACCCGACTAAAAGTACTGGTCAATTCTTGCACATATATCCTACAGTTTACCTTGATAACATCTGAGGAAATTCGAATCGTTATTCTATTGCATAGTCAGACGTATGTTGGAAATTGAGTTAAAAAATAATAATAAATTTTGAGAAAAGACCGAAAGACAATAAACAAACGAATCTTATTTCATGGAAAGAAAAAGAAAATCAATCGTTTTGAACATATCCAAATTCCAATACATAGCTGTAAAATTTACACAACTTCCAAAAAAACAGAATTCGAATAGCTGTAATTTGTCTAGATTCAGATTTCCAAATCTATCAAGAATTAAGAGAGGTCTCTCAATCGTAATAGGAAATTTCGTAAAACCAAGTCTAATCAATAATGTGGCTCTCTCAACCTGAGACGTCAAAAAAGAAAAAAGAAATAATGTCACACTTTTCCTGCTTTCGTTTTATAATTTCTATCTTTTTCAAAAATGGTGATTGGTGAGTAAAATTTATTCTTCAAGGCATGTCAAATGGTGGGAGTTGCAAGTAAGAGAGACCAAGATCAGTGCAAAATGAATCTTCTTAACAGATATTGACATTGACCATCTCAAAAATTATGATCATTAATATATGTTATTGGATTTAAATACACAAGTGCAAACCCTTTTTAACAAGTGTAACCTGTGGTTTGTACTGTTTTGGGAAGATTATTTTAGAAAATACTTTGAAAAATGTGTCAATGAAAGTAGGGTAATTTGCCTCCCTATATTTTCCTTGAGTATCACTTTACCCTTTTGTACTCTCAATTGTATCACTTTAACCCTTTATACTCTCAAATAGTATCACTTTTACCCCCTTATAAATTTAGAATATTATTTTGGGTAAATCTCATTTTGCCCCCTATATTCTCGTTGAGTATCACTTAATTTACTCTTTGTGCTCTCAATCGTATTATTTTTACCCCGTTATACTTTAATTAATATTACTTTACCCCCTTATACTTTTATAATATTATCTTAAACTCATATACTCAAAAATAACCATTTCATCCTTCATCAAACCATCCGCTTTTTTAAGGAAAATCACCCAAGTCAACAAAGTTGACCAAAATCATCTTCCCGAAAGGGAAGTCTTCACGCTAGTCCTCTTCCCGAGGGGGAAGTCTTCTCGTCTTCTATTTCTTGAATTGGTAACTACTTTGTCCGGGAACTTTCCCGCACACACGCGCAAACGTTAGAAGGCCCCGGGGGTTATCCTAGGGAGGTCCCTCTGATGCTCAAGTCAGCACAGTGAATGAAAGAAATAACAGTAAACGAATACTGTAAAATAATGCGTAGGAGAATAATGAATTTACTAACTTAAAGATAATGGGAGAGACCGTTTTATACTGGAGATGGGCCCCGGGGCCGTGTGTAGGAGAATTTGGTCATGGGTCGGTCCACGTAGGAGAAAACGAGCTCCTTTGGGCCAAACCTGGACTCCTTTGGGTCGGTTCAATTATCAAGAGCCCATTGGACAATTAATATTTAATAAACATATATAGAAAATGAATTATATATTTAATTAATGAAATTCTGTTTTTGTCCCCAACATAACCTCCCCAACTCCGGTGCTGCGGAGGGATGAAATAGTGCGGGAGCTAATCCGGTGTAGGAATATATGGCTTGTCTTGAAGTATATGTTGTCTTGTCTTTGGAGAATATTTGACCATTTTGCACAAGGACACTTCGGAGTGGAGGCTTGTGACCATGTCTTCCAAAGGTAAATTCTCTTTCTCTCAACCTCTCAACTTTTGAATTTTTTGCTTTGTAGAAGACTTAAGAAACTTCTTACAAGTGAGAGGTGAGGTGAGATTTAAGGTGAGAATTGAGGTGAAACTTAAGGTGAGACTTGGGGTGAGAGTTGATGGAGAGGTGGAATGCATTTTGCGAGGAGAGAGAGATGAGAGTCATAGAGGGCGTCCCGTGACACCTCCCCGGAGAAGGCTAGGGCGCGCCCAGGGGCCCTCCCCGATGGAGGAGGGCGTGCCCTGGGGGGTGTACAGAGCCCCCGATCCACTTTTCTTCCCACTTTTCTCTGTCTTCCCCTGAGTTTTCATATGTTTCAAGCCATATCTCAGATTCTGGTACTTCTTCTATTCCACTTGGTGGCCGAGGTGTTACTGGGCGTTCTGTTCCTGTTCAGTCATTCCATGTCCACTTTTCTCCATAGAGTTTGTTATTCCTCCCCTTTCTCTGGACTTGCATTTTCGATGGTGATGGAGAGGTAGAGCTTGAGCCGGATTCGAGCTCATGTGATTAGTCTTCTGGGGCAGAGTTTGAAAGAGATAGTCCCAAAAAGGTCCACCCCACCTAGTACCAGCATAGGCCTCCTCTCGGGAGTCGAGCAGTTGTCCCGGGAGAGTTGGCTAGTCGAGTGTCCTCCATTTGTCTTCGTAGGCTGCGTGAGCAGCGTGAGCTTCCTTTGACTTTTGTGATGTTAGCTCCGGGTTCGGGCAATAGGATCACTCATCCACCTGAAAGCTTCATCATAGTATACCTTTACAACTTCTCAGTTGGCTACGTGCTTCAACATAGACTTTTTTCTCTAGCAGTCCATTTAGAAATGTACTCTTCACATCCATTTGATATACAATGAAGTTATTATGTGCAGCATAAGCAAGAAACATCTTTATTGCTTCCAATCTGGCAACAAGAGCAAAGATTTCATCAAAATCTATACCTTCTTCTTGGCAATACCCTTTGACTACCAATTTTGCTTTGTTTCTTACAACAGATCCTTCCTCGTTCATCTTATTTCTGAATACCCGCTTAGTACCAATAACATTTTGGTTGGTTGGTCTTTGAACTAATTCCCATACTTTGTTCCTTTCAAACTGATTCAGCTCTTCTTGCATGGCCTGAATCCAATGTGTGTCTTCCAATACTTGAGACACATCTTTAGGCTCTATTTGGGAAATAAAACAAACGAACATTGCTTCATGAAGTGCTCTGGATCTGGTTCTTATGCCATCTATAACATCTCCAATGATTAACTCAGGTGGATGGTCTCTCAGCCATCTCACATCAGGTTGGAGTAAGTCTGCTGGATTCGTAGTGCCTTGCGACTAAGTTGTCTTGAAGCCTTCTTCATCCTTCTTACGGTGGGCTATGGAAGGAGGATTTCTTCTATGTGACGGATTATGGTTGGGAGCTTCCTCACAAGTGGGTTTCGGAGGTTAAGACTGCCCGAGGCACTCTCACTTCCCAGAAGGAGATGGCGGAAGCTTATAGGTCTCGGGGCTTGTTTAAAAATCTTCTGAACCTTAGGGAATTCTTGGGTATTCCACCTTGCTTTACTTCTTTACATGATTCCTGCTTTACTTGTATATTTTGACTACTTTCTTTTTTGATATTGCTTCCGCTTTTTTTAGGTAATGAGAGTTACAAAGATTGCGGAGTTGATGGCTTTTTGAATAAGGAGAAGGATAAGGCCAAGGGGTAGTTTGTCGATGTCGAAGCTCGAATGTCCCACCTCGGAGTGATAGACCGCACCCTTTCTCCCCGGAGAGTGAGAGATGCCCTTCTCACTTTGGCTAGGAGGGTGATCGCACTCGGATCACGCCTGATGATTGGCCGATGTTGCTCCAATTCCTCATCCTTCTGCATCCTTTTTCGGGAGGGAAGAGGCCAAGGATGGAGCTCAGAGTCGCTGCTTCTAAGAGTGTTGGTCCTTGAGCTCTCTTCACCGGTGAAGTGAACCATCATGAGGGAATCCAGTCTCATTGGGACTACACTGATTCTAGCTTGGGATATGCAAGTACTTGAGGAGCTCTATCGACTGATAGCTAGTCCCACCTTGGGACTTTGTCTTCAAGAACATTGAGACTCACCTTTGCAGGGACATTGCTCGGGTAAGCTTACATAGTTTCTTTACATTTCCATTCTTCATGCTTTGTCTCTTTACTTGGCTAAGACTTGTACAAATTATGTTGTAGATTCTAAACCTCGCAGCGGCTTCGAACTATCTAGGCGAGGTGATCGAGGTGGAGAACTATCGGCTTCAAGGTAAGGTGAAGGCACTCATTGCCGCAACTAGCCATCACAAGTGTGAGATGTCAGATTTGTCAAAGTAGTGTGCCCGGGCGAAGAGTCAGCTTGTCCACGAGGCTGAGATGGGTGAGTTATTCTTCTAGTCTCCTGTTGGAGTTGAGTTGTCGGCCAAGGAGAGGTCCAGTTCAGTTGAGGCCTACAAAGTTTCCTTGTCCTATCACTCCGGCATGATGAGAGAGTTTTGCTCTTAATACGATAAGGCAGTGCGCCACTGCTAGAAACTTCTACGGTAGAGTGGAAAGGCTTCTAGTGAGCTGATCGCCATCTTGGATTGCGGCATTTTTGATGAGGAGGAGGATTAAGAGGTCGAGGCCTTGCTGGATCTTCCTAATGATGTTGGTGGCGATGGAGATGTTGTTGATGGAGATGAGGAGCCTCCCGCTTGAGCAATGATGGTATTTTCTTGGCTTGATAGTCTTTGCTTCTTGCCCACCTATTTAGGGCTTACTTTACGCATTTGGATATTCCTCTGTACGCATTTGGATATTTCATCTCATGCAGATGGATATTTCTCCCTCTCTTTTAGTCTTGAGATCTTTGATTTTCCCCTATAGGGCTGGATGATTTTCCATCTTGTTTGTGTATATTAGTTTTCCATCGTCGTGTTTTACTTGTGATATTTGCATGTGACTTTTTGCGGGAGATTAGATTTTACATTGCTTTTTAACACCAGGAGGTGCCTTTTCGAAACTCGGAGGAGGGCGCCCCTTTGGGTTCCTGGGCGCCCTTTCAGAGCCCTGAAGGAGGCTTCTCCTTGGATTTTCCCCCAAGCCTTCGCTTTACGTAGTGATTTGATATAACGTCTTTCTGTAGAAGACTTGTTCATTTTCCATGCTGAGGTGGACCTTCCCTTTGGAGAAAAGTCTTGATTCTTTCGGAATAGCTGAAAATAGTCGTGTTCAAGGTTAATGCATGCATCACATGAGTCCTTGAGGGCGCCTTTCGGAACTCGGAGAGGGCGCCCTTCAGGGGCTCGGAAGGGGCTTCCTTCTGGAACTTTTCTCTAGCTTCGCTTTTGATGTCTTCCACATGTGTTAGAATTTTTGCCTTCTTCTTTTGCTGGGGAATAATATTTTATGACCCTTCCAAAGCCTGGAGTGGGCACATTTCCGAAGCTTGGAAGAGGGACCCTTCTGGAGCTTCCACCATAATTTTTGCTTCAGATATTCGATCTCTTTTCCAAATGTGTTAGCATTTTTCGCCTTTTTTTTCTTGCACATTTTGATCGTGGAGAAAAATTCACCAGAACTCTTGTAAGAAGGCCCCTTCCCGGGGTCTTAGCCAGAGGAAAATGAATTTTTGTTAGGACCTCCTTGTGAGGAAGCCCCTCCCATCCGGGTTTTAGCCGGAAGGAGCCATCCCACCTGGGGTTTTAGCCGGGTGAGGTTAATTACTAGGACTTCCATGAGGAAGCTCCTCCCATCCCGGGTCTTACCCAGAAGGGGTCATCCATCCTGGGGTCTTAGTTGGGTGAGGCCATACCCTCTAGGGTCTTAGCCAGAGGAGGTTATTTACGAGGACCCCCATGAGAAAGCCCCTCTTGTCCGGGACCTTAGCCGGAAAGATGGGGTTTGTTGAGGAGTGCATCTAACTGGTCATTGACCTTGGCCATGTGTGGCCATTAACTACATTCACAACATCAAAGTAGAAAAAGTGAAAGTGCTTTTATTCATTATAGTGAAAAGATTTACGCCCTGTGAGCGGAAATATTACTGAAATATAAATAAATATTTAACGCCTCTTGGGCGGAGATAATTTGATAATGATAAAATAAAGTGATAAAATAATAAGGCCCTTAGAAGGCTGATGAGAGCTGGTGTAGGCGGAAGCTAAGAAGATCTGCGACTTTCATGGAGGTGTGATGTCTTTGCCTGTTGGCTAGGAGAGTTCACTTCATCTTCAGTGTCATCGGTCAGTGTCTTCGGATAGTCCCTATGTCCCCTGTAGTGTCGCATGTCTCTTACTTCTTGACGAGTTTCGGCTAAAGGGAAGTGTTGGTGAGGTGATCCAACGCTAACCCAGGGGGCGCTCTCCAGAGTTCATGCCGCAGGGCAAAGTATTTTCAAAGTAGCGAGCCGGACTGTCCTTCCCATGTGATGTAGGACGTCCCCAACTGTTGTCTTCCCGAGTCCGATCATGGTCTGGGTAATCCACGTACTCTTGCAGGTGGCCTCTTTGAATTAACTTTTTGATAGAGGCTCTCAACTGGATGCAAGCCTCAGTGGTGTATCCTTTGTCATAATGAAAGTAACAAAAATGCTTGGACCAACGTCGTCTAAAACTGTCTCTCATCTCCCATGGAGATTCTATGATTTTCCATCTCCGAGCAGTGGCTAGTATTTCCAATTGCGATACTTTTAATGGAGTTGTTATTTGTCCCGATTTCTTCTCGCAGCTTCGAGGCTGGCTGTGGAGATCCTCTTCAGCCTTGTGCTTGCTCCTCCGTGGTGGCTTTAATGCTTCATCTCCCTCGTCGAGTGCTCTTCTGGAGTGGGCGTTTCTTCCTGGAGTGGGAAGACCTCCTTCCTTTGATATGCCTTGAGCACACTCTTGGAGGGCGATACGTCGTTGCATCCTTATCAATGTCTCTTGTTGGACGTTGGTTACTTCATTTACAGACTCCACGAGTTATCCCACGAGATTGCGTAACGGCTCTCCCACCTTAAGCTGGAATATGTTTGTGATGGTCTTGTGGTTCTCCATGTTGACGGAAAACTATTGTACGAAAGCCTCCGCAAACTTGTGCATCATAGTGATGGAGTCCTCCGGGAGCTGATCGAACTAAGCCTGGGCTTTCTTGGTCAGGGTACTTAGAAAATCTTTGCAAAGAGGGCAACATCGTCATCTCATAGAGGTCCGCCTCCGCATAAAATTTGTTTAAATGCTCCCGGGGATCTCCTTCCATCATACTGGGAGATTAGATGTCGTAACTCTTGGGGTAGTCATGTTACGCCGAATATCGTGCCCAACGGACACCCCCTTCTCTGGCGGTAGCTTGTGAATGAGTGTGGCTAGATGGTGTTGCTTTAGCTTCTTTTGCTATAGGTGGCCCTTCTTGGTTTCTGTCGCGTCCTTCATCTCCTTTTCCTTGCCATTCTAGGTCAAGGTCTTCACTCGCGGGTGGAGTATGGGATAGCGCTCCCTTGGTTCTGACCGCGGCTTGATGTCTTAGGCGTTCTGGGCAGCTTCTTCTAACAGGATTCGGAGAGTCTCCTTGGTTAGACGAATTTCTTCATTGGGCGGAGCACCTCTGAGGGGAGGTGGCGGCACCCTTCTTTTCTTGCGGGAGTGGCGAGCCCTTCGGTGGAACGGTCGCTAGCCGCCATTGTCTTAATAGTCTTTCTTCATGCTAGTCTCGATACCACGACCCGCAACTTGAGGCCCGACTTTCCGCTACCGGCGATTGAGTTTGCTTCGTGTACTTTGGCACTTCCCACAGACGGCGCCAAAACGATGTTGCTTTTTTAAGGCAGATCACCCAAGTCAACTAAGTTGACCAAAATCCTCTTCCCAAGAGGGAAGTCTTCATGTTAGTCCCCTTCTCGAGGGGGAAGTCTTCTCGTCTTTTGCTCCTTGAACTGGTAACTCATTTTTTTGGGAACTTGCCTGCACACACGTGCAAACATTAGAGGGCCTCGGGGGTTGTCCCATGGAGGCCCCTCCAATGCTTCAGTCAACACGGTGAATAAGAGAAATAACAGTAAACGAATATTGTAAAATAATGCGTAAGAGAATAATGAATTTATTAACTTACAGATAATATGAGGGATCTTTTTATACTTGGGAGATGAGTCACGTGGATTGTGTAGGAGAATTTGGCCTATGGGCCAGTCCACATAGGAAAAAATGGCCAATTGGGCCAAACCCAGACTTCTTTGGGCCGGTTCAATTATCAAGAGCCCATTGGAAAATTAATATTTAATAAACATATATACAAAATGATTATATATTTAATTAATAAAATACCATTTTTGTCCCAAACACTTACCTATTAGTTTTATTAAAATAATAAAAGCATTTTAAAAGCATTTAGTTTTAATAAGTTGTACTTATTTTCTAAATGAACTTTCACAACTTGATTAATTAATGCTTAAATTAAATCTATTATATATTTTAAATTAGTTTCTATTTATTTAACTTTAATATAGTCCATATTAAATTAATATATAATAGGATAATTTTTATTAGCTAATACATTTATACTTTTAATTTATTTCATCACAAATTAGATAATATATAATACATTTTTATTAAAGATGTGAAATATTATTAGCAATTTTCAATTATTGATTGAATAATCATAATAAAAACTATGTTAAATTTAAAAAAATCATTTTAGTGGCTAACTTTTTGAATACAAAATATTATTTTACAATATAATATATAGTTCTTAGATTTATTATGAAAAAGAAATGTATGAATATATTAGTTTATAGAAATAACCTACAATATAGTTATTTAATAGGAACTATATTAATTTTAATAAATAGCAAATAAGTTTTCCGAAAGAACTATTTGATGCTATTGTTAAATTAAAATAATAGTAGGGACAATTAGGTCATTTGATAAAGGAATACGAGGATTAAATAATATTTTAATTATAAAAGGGGATAAAGTGGTACAAATTGATAGTATAAGGGGATAAAGTGATACAATTGAAAGTACAAGGGGTTAAAGTAATATTCAATGAGAGTATAGGGGATAAAGTGAGATTTGCCCTATTATTTTATACTCAAATGCTAAAAAATATGACCTTACCTATTAGTTTAACTAGTAATCCGCCCATGCGTTGCACGTATATTTTTTTCCGAGTGTATTTTTTTATTTTTATTTTAATATTATTGTTAATTTTGGTATAAAAATATCTATTAATAATGAGAGGTGATATTTATTACTTTATTTTAATAATAATATGCATATAAGAAAAATTAAAATTTATCTATCAAAATTATATTTTATAATATAAACTTAAATGTCATCTTGTTTATATTTATCTCTCAATCTATAGTTATCTTTGTATATATTGAATATATCCCTATCTATCTCACACACATTATGTCTCTCTATAAACAGGTTTATGTTCAACATATATTTTCATATTGAACTTGTATTGTTGAAAAAAATAAATACTTCACATTATTAATCAAATATTTTCTTAATAAAAATGTATTAATAAATCTATCAAGTTTCCATAAAAATATTAATGAATGAATGTAATTTACAAATTACGAAAAACTTCCTTGTATACAACATTCATAGTTATGTTCCTACACTTTTTTCCATCATCACAAATTAGCATTTCTAAACTCTTACGATTAGTCACTCTAGATATAATAACGTATAATTGATCATCATTGAATATCGACTTTTTCAAACGAAATCCAACATTAGAGATCGCCTTGACTTTTGTTGATCGACATCGCATATGAAACAATCAAATGAATTATCGTTGTTAGAATCGAAAGGCAAACCTCGGATCGGATGGAGTTACTATCATCCGAGAAATTTATACATACTCACCATTATTGCTTCGAAAAGAATCATTGCCTCTAAAACATAATCACCAAACTTTGTACCAACCCACCTAGTAATTGGCGTTGCCTGACAAACCAATTGAATGACTTATGTTCCTCAACCACATCATTAGAGTTCTAACTTTCACTCATGATTCAACACTGAGAACATCTTATTTCGTCCCATTAATTTGGTGTATGCACATCCTACAATAGGTCAATATTTGAATCTTATTTTGCGCGCTTATAGAGCTTAAATATATCTTACATTTTCGGTCTTTCAATGAAGTCATATATTTGTTTATAGGATCAACCACATTAACTGTTGGTGCACGGATTCAACCCTGCAAATAAGTTGAGTAATTTATTTAATCGTATCAATAGTATTGATTAATATATTTTATTCTAGTCAATTTTATTAGTTTATCAATTTAGATTCAGACAATTAAATAATTATATAGAATTTTATATAGCAATTTGTGATGGTATGATTGATTGATACTATAATAATTAATTAGTAAATATTGAGTTAAAAATCAATAGCGATACAAATCGATTAGTAGATATTTTATAATATGATACATTAAAATATGTTTCAAATTGTTGAATAAATTAATTGCTATAAAAATCAATTATATATTACCGTAATATTATTTCAATCAATAAAAAAATATTGTATATAAATAGATACCATCAAGTGTATTTGTTTTGTATATTATGTAATAATCCTACATATACCATCAAATTTGATTAAAAACATGAGTGTAAACCATCTATGGAAAAATATAATTAGAAATTGTCAATTGTTTTATCAAAACTCGGTTCTCATATTGTTTCAATCAATAATTGATTATATCAATAGGATTGATTAAAAAAATAATAAATACTCATTGTATTTATAGAATTAATTACTGTCAATTTATTGATTATATAGTACAATTATAAGATTGATTTAAGAATTTTCAATATTTCCAAACATAAAATAATTACAATTATGAGCTAAAGACTATTATCCAATAAAATATTTTCGTTACTAAAAATCTTGTTATTGACTTACCAAAGCAAAATACTATCAGATTTAGATAACTCCAATACATGCATTGGTTAGGAGAAAGTTTGGATTAATTTGTCCTAAAATTTGAATGTTATTCTATTTCTTTTATTTTAGTCTCTATTTTTTTATTTTTCATCCAAATTTATTTAGTTCCATTAATTATTTTTAATTAGACCAACTTTTTAATTTTATATCATTAATTATGTAATTACTGTCAATTAATATCTATATAGGAATAGTTCCATTAATTATTTCATAGGAATTTATTCCATAATTATTGTCAATTCAATCTAATTGATTCTATCTTTTATCATGTATTAATATTTTTCCATAATTTATTTTGTCAATTACTATTAATTATATAGAATCATAAGATTTGCACATTGATTTGTCCCAAAAATCAATTAATTTGTTTATAGATTTACCAAATCAGAGCACAATCAGTTTAGACATCTCAAAAATATATTCACGTTATGAGAATTTTCTAATTGATCTGTCCAAAAATTTGTATTCCTCTTTTTTTTTTCTTTTTCCAACCGAGTCATTCTAATTTATATCATATATACTATTATTTTCTATAATTACTTACTTTAATTATTCTAAAAACTATATCATTTTTTTTTCTATTTTTTCTATAATCAATTTCATAAGTATTATCGACTTACTTTAGAAATATGATTAGTTATGTAATTATATCATAATAATTAATTCTTAAATTATTGTTAATTCTATATTTATTTTTCTATATATATAATTATTTTCACTAATTATTGTTTATTATTATCATAAATTCTTTTGATTGATTTAACCAATATCAATCAATTGATTTATTTGCGGATTTACTAAATCTAAACACAATTAATTTTTGATAACTCAAAAACATGCCAACATTAGGATAATTTTCTTTACTATATCATTTTTTTCAAATTATTCTTTAATTAATTCTATAATTATTGTCAGTTCAATTTAAAAATATAATTATTTTTGTAATTATATCACGTAAATTATTCCTTAATTTTTGTTAACTCAGTCTTTTTTTATATAATTAGTTCCACTAATTATTGTTAATTATATTAAAATATATCATTATTTTTAGGGTTATTGATATTTTAATACCCGACCTATAGACATTTTCTTGGTTTTGGTACTTGGCGTTTTCGAGTTACCAATTTAGTACCTATACTTCATATTTGTTCATAAATTGGTACCTATTCAATTTTGAGGACGAAAATGCCCCCAAGATTTTTTTAATTTTTTTTTCAAAAGTTAAGTTTTAATTAGAATTATTAAATTCAAAAACTAATTTTAATTTATAAATAACTTATTATTATTTTAATTAAATTATTAAATTCTTAATTGTAAAAAATAAAATAAATTAAAATAATTGATTTTTTTAAATTCGATGAAAAAACTAATTAAAAATTTAATATATCAATAAACAAATTGCTATAATTTTCTTATTTACTATCTTAATTTTAATTTAAATTATGTAATTTTCATTTTAATTTTTAAAATTAGTTAACTAAACTAATTTTTCTTTTTGAATAATTAAATTTTCATTTATGTTTATTAATTTACTAATTTAATGTAATTAATTTTATTTTTTCTAAAAATTCATTAATATTTTTAGAAATAATTTTTTATTTTTTATTAATGAAATTAATTAAAAATTTAATTAATTTTATAATTTAAATAAGTATACTCAAAAATTCATTTTGAGTATACTTATGTTCCTTGGGGGCAATTCGTCCTTAAAAGTAAATAGGTACCAATTTTTTAAAAAATGTTAAATATAAGTACTAAATTGGTAACTCGAAAATGACAGGTATCAAACCAAAGAAAGTGTCTCAGAGGCCAGGTCTCATGAAAAATCAATAACCCTTATTTTTAAGAGTAGGTCTCTCTGTAAGACGGTCATTACAAAGACGACGGAATGAACTTTTAGAGTAAAAAGTGATACTTTTAATATAAAATACGATACTTTTGGTGTAAAAAGTGATACTTCGCTAAATACACTTAATTTTAGTGTATTCAGACAAGGTATCACTTTTTACACCCAAAGTATCACCTTTTACACTAAAAGTATCCCAGTCGTATCGTGTGATTGTCTTACACAAGTTTTTGCCTATTTTTAATTACCCAAATATAAAATTCTTGGATTGATTTGTCCACAATAATCAATTAACTTGGGTGTGGATTTATCGAATCAAATTATTATCAGTTTTGGATAACTAAAACATATGCACAAGTTAATTAAGAGATTTTTCAGATTAATCTATCCAAAATGTTGTATCTCATTCTGGACTTTTCTTTTTTCTTTTTCTATCGAGTCATCCTAATTTATATCATACATTAATATTTTCTACAATTAGTTTCCCTAATTATTTGTAATTGCATAATATTATAATTTTTATATAAATAATTTTATAGTTACTGTCAATTCATTCTATAATTGGATTGATTTGTATAAAATCAATCAATGAATTTGTTTGCAGATTTACCAAATCAAAGTGCACGATCAATTTTAGATAACTAAAAAACATGTCCACAGTAGGAGTATTTTCGGATTGATTTGCCCAAAAATAATTTGCTAAATTGATTGGTGATATGGAAAGTGAATTGGTAAGAAATTAGATGATGTTTGTTGAGGGACGGATTGTGTGGATTTGAGAATTTTATATATGTTTTTAGGATATACATATATTAATATCAATATTAATTTGCAAGATTTTCATTGTAATAGATTGCAAGATCTACAGTTAGGATTTCATTGTAAAATTATTTACGAATTTAGCAAGTGTAAATGGGTGGGAAAAAAATATTTTCGGATTTCTGATATTATATATATATATATATATAGATATGGATGAGCTACATTGGCTACGAATAATTGTTATAGTAATCCGTATATTTAATATTTGGTATATTTTGGTATAATAGCTGGAAAAAATATATTTTTTATTTCATAATATTGCATCTATTATAACATCATAATATTATTAGTTAGATCAAATCAACTACTGTCAAAGATTGCTAATGGATTTCTAAATTTTTTATAATTTATGAATATTAAAGTATTTATCCATATTTATGATAATGAAATTGGCTAACATATCAAGATCTTTTCCAAAAGAATATAATATAGGCCTTCTAAATTTTGTTACAGAATCATATATTGCAATAATATCCAACTTCAAAATTTTATTTTTAAATATTTTCGTTTGATTATTAAATCAATATTTTTTAAAATTAGATACATAAGATAATTTTATTTTAAGACTAAATTTTCCTATAGTATGGCTAAATTGATTGATTATGTGGAAAGTGAATTGAAACTTGCACTGAGGACGTGGGAAGAAGTGGAAGAAGGTGTCACCCGGAGACTTCCAGACATAGAATAAGGAATGAAATCCATTTACAGTCGTAATCAAGTCCAATTGTTGCATAGCATGCTGATAACCTCGCATACATGCATAGGCTTGAGGAATCAACTGACCAACACATGCTCCCACCGACCTAAGGATCGAGATGAGGAAAACATCTAGTTTAACTTTGAAATTTTTTGCTGTGTAGAAGACTTAGAAAATTCTTCCCGCAGGAATAGAAGAGTACGCAAGCGCATTCATTGATGCAGCGAATGCAAGCTCCTATCGTCTTGAAAGTTGAGATGAGAGTTGAGATGAAAGCCCGATGAGGGGGGAGATTGCTCCGGGGCGCCTCCCTTGAGCGGGCAATGGCGTCTAAGATATCCAGCTTCAAATTTTAATTTTAAATATTTTCTTTTGATTACTAAATCAATAGATTTTACATTAAGAAAAATAAGATAATTTTTTATTTTAAGACTAAATTTTCCTATAATTTGGCTAAATTGATTGGTGATGTGCAAATTTAATTAGCAACAAATTAGGGGATATTTGGATAAATCAATCCAAATATTTTCATAACACGGGCATATATTTGAAGTATCCAAAATGGATTGTGCTTTGATTAGGTAAATCCGCAAACAAATCAATCCAAAAGTCTATATTTTGGTATAATTAACAATAAATCTTATGATTTGATATAATAAAAAATTAGCTAAATTAATTATATAGAAAATATAGATTGAATTAATAATAATTAAAGAATTAATTTATATGATATAATTATGGAACTAATCAAGTTTCTAAATTTAATTGACATTAATTATTATGGTATTAATTGTAGAAAAATTAGAAAAATCCGATTTAGTTAAGAGTAATTAACTTAATTATTTATAGAAAATATTAGTATATGATATAAATTATGATTTAGAAAAATAAAAAACATTGCATATAAAATATAATATTTTTCTAATTAATGAACATTAAACAATATTAAGTATTCATCCATTTTTATGATAATGAATTTGTCTAACATATCAAGATTTTTCTCTCAAAAGAATATAATATAAGTTTTCTAATTTTAGTTACAAAATCGCAAAACAAGCCTAAGGGTGACAAGCTACTCTCCTGAATGAATGATGACACATGAGGATCAATTTGACTTGATCGAATAACTCGTAGATAAGGCTTTCATCAGATCTCAAGTCTACAAGAAGAAAGTGGCCAAATATTACAACTCTCGAGTACGACCCCAAAGCATTCAAGTGGGAGACCTCGTATTGAGGAAAGTTGGAGTCTTCATACCAGTTGGAAAATTAGATGCTAACCGGGAAGGGTCGTATAAGGTGATTGAGCTGGTGAAATCGGAGCCAAGAAATTGCAACATCTAGATGGCAAAAGCATCCCTCGCACTTGGAATATTGACAACCTAGCTATGGAGATATAATCCTTGAAGGATTTTCCGCCCAGGAGGCGTTAAATATTTTTATTTCAGCATTATTTCCGCCCACAGGGCGTAAAACTTTTTCATTCTCGATCAATGAAGAAAAAGTACTTTCACATTTCTACTTTGATCTTGTGAATGCAGTTAATGACCACATAAGGCTAAGGTCCTTGACCATTTGGGCGCTCTCATCAACAAACCCCATATTTCTGGTTAAAGCCCTGCATTGGAGAGGCCTCCTCACGGGGATCCTCATAAATAACCTCCTCCGGCTAACACCCCAGAGGGGAAGACATCTCCTGGCTAAGACCCCAGGTGGGAAGACCTCTTCCGGCTAAGACCCTGGAGAGGAAGACCTTAACCGGCTAAAAACCCAGGTAAGAAGACCCCTTCCGGCTAAGACCTCAGAAGGGAGGGGCCTCCTCATCGGGGGTTCTAGTAAAAAATTTCCTCCTCCAGCTAAGATCCCGGAGGAAGGGGCCTCCTCGCAAAAGTTCCCAAGAGTTCTTCTCCATGATAAAAATGTGCAAGAAAAATAAGGCGAAAAAACTAACACATGTGGGGATGAGATACCAGCAAAAACTTGGAAGAAGATCCATAAGGACGCCCCCTCTGGACTCCCGAAGGGTTCCCCATGAGATCCATAAGGGCGCCCCCTCGGGGCTCCGAAAGGGTGCCCGGTAAAATAACAAAGATGTGCAAAGAAAAAGAAGGCAAAAATGATAACATAGATGGGGAAAAGAAGAACTTGGAGAAATCTCCATAAGTGTTCTCCCTCCGAACTCCAGAAGGGTGATCCCTCCAAGCTCCATAAGGGTGCTCCATTCGAGCTTGAGAAGGGTGCTCCCTCCGAGCTCCGGAAGGGATAAAGCAAAACACAAGTATCTCCGGCCACTCCGGAAGAATTAAATCTTCCTTTCAAAAGGGCAAGGTTCATCTCTACACAAAGAACAAATCCCCATGGATAAGAAATCAAAAGCTAAACCCCCAAAAAGATGGAGAAACACGAAAATGAAGAAAGGCCAAAATTCAAAATATGGCCCGAAATAGGGAAAAGCTCTAGAAAAAGGCGACAAAATACAAGGAATGAAGGACCGAGGGTCTTGGGCCGCCCTCGGAGGGCGCCCTCCTCCATGCACGAAGGCGCATGGGGGCGCCTTAAGGACACACCAATATTTTTTTATTTTGAATAAAGAAATCAATAATTATATTATAGTTGAATTAAAGATTTTCCAATGATTTTCTGATCATTTCAAACGGAAGACTTCCAACCTATTACAGTTGAATTAAAGATTTTCCAAAGATTTTCTCATTTCAAACGTAAGTATTTTGAAAATATTGGAGTAAGAACGCGTGAGAAAAAGTTTAACCATTATTCCGTGTTTGGAAAATCCAAGCATTGCCAGTGCCAACAACAAGAAAATTGGTCAAATCATCTCATTAATATTACTTCTTTTTCTTTTTTCTCAAAAAAAAATACTTCTTTTTCATCATTTAAAACAAATTTTATTTTCAAATATCCAAATTTAAATACTGTTTGCATGCCATCACATGAAAAAACAAACTATAATTATAAATCAATAAGTTCCTATCATAATTTATAAATATATTAATACAAGTTAATATTTTAGTTTGTGTGATAGTATGATTGTCAAGGTAATCTATATATATATATAATATATATATATATATATATATAATATCCAATGAACTTATAAATAGTAATCTAAAATTTTTCCCGCCTAAACTATCCTTCCGGAAATAGTAAAACACAATTTATTCACTTAACATTAAATTTGGTTATTATTGAATTATATCCGGTAAGTATATTACTAAAAATCTAATCACGCTAACATAGATACGGATTAATTTATTTTGGGCAAGATATTAATCATTAATATAATTTATTAAGGTAAATTTCACAGTTATTTTTGAAACTTTGATTATTGATTGATTGCAATTTTCCAATTTATGCAACAATTTAATAATTTATGCAGATATTTCTTTAAATCTAATGTTGATATTAGACACATCACACTACTACTAGATCAGAAATACAAAATTTTAAAGATACTATAGATCTTTACAAAAAAGGAAAATTTGAATTAGTTGCAGATTTTATTCTTTGTTAACTTAAACAATAACAAATCATCTTCCAGAAAAGGATTTTATATTACCAAAACAAATAAATAAATGAATAAGAAACTTCTATACAGATGGAACAGACTATATATATTTGGAAAAAATATCAAAAAGTCAAATCTTGAAATAATTTTACAATACATAATAAATAACCAGAATAATTAATTTCCATAATTATTCTCATAGTCCTAACTCCTATGAATATGAGGTTCTCATTGTTGTCATATTTTATCACACATTCGTTCTCTGGATGCAATGCCTACAACAATAAGAGTTTGGAAGCAAGAGAAGAATTAGAAGTATATTCCACATCATACAATCATGGAAGTCTCTTACCCTTCCCCATCACAATATTTGATGGAAGTAAAGGATCGAAGCTTACTCAATACCTTTTATACAAATAACAAAAATGTGAAAAACAAAGTAAAGGAAAAATAAGCATTATCTGCTTCTGATGCTAACATCAACTATATTGAGAGTATTTGCAAAAATTTCTGATTTTACAAGAAGTGATTTAATATAGTAGAAGTAGAATTAGTTGAGAATCAAAAGCTGGTAGTATTTGAAAATAGAATGAAAAGTTGAGAATGAGAAGTTGAGAGTGTTTAGTGAAAAAGTTATAAGAATACATATTTATTTGTAAAATTCAAGCTAGAAGCAGAGGCATAATTTAAAGCACTCATCTCCTTACTTTTAGATTCTGATTAAATGAAGTAGAATCAGAAGTAAAAGTTGATACTTGCAAATATTAAAAAGTGCTTTTTTAATCCAAAAAATGAGAAGCATGTTTTCTTAGTGATTGCAAACACTCCCATTTCTAAACCTCCATGCTGAAACTCAGAAAAGTGGTTGATCTTGCCAGCAGATAGTGTGGTTCGCCTATTTCCGTAGGGATGATTGCCTCAGATCCGTAAGTCAGACTCAATGGAGATTGACCCGTGGACATTTGGGGTGTCTTCTCGGTATGCCAATAACACGGGAGTTCTTCCGCCCACCTCCTCTTAGCCGCCCCATCATGGTTTTTATATGATGGAGTATGGTGCGTTAGTCACCGCCTCGTCCATTTGTTATGGGGTTCTCTACCGATGTGAATAATTTCTTGATTTTTTCTTATGGTACCACCGCTTTAACCTAGCTCATTGGAACTAAGTTCCATTATCGATAACAATACTGGGGATCCCAAACGAACAGATGATATTCTTCCATAGGAAGTTGATAACCTCCTTCTCCGATACGCATGCGAGTGGCTCTGTCTCCACCCATTTAGTGAAGTAGTCGACCGCTATGATCAAAGATCTCTTCTCGAATGGAACTAAAAGGAAAAGCTCAACTATGTCCATCCCCCATTGTGGAAGGGCAAGGATTCTCCGAATCTTTGTCTTGTTTTGGCAAGTAGATGTGTGATTGTCGCGTGCTCTTGGCATGGACAACAACGTCTTACAGTTGTCTTGGCATCCTTCAAAAGAGTTGGCCAAAAGTAGCATTGTCTTAAGATCTTCGTAGCTAGCGCTTTTTTCCCAATGGTTGCCACAACTCCCTTCACGAATCTCTCTAAGTACATAGTGGGATTCTTCGGGAGCCACGCACTTCGATATGGTTGTGAGAATCCTTTCTTGTATAATTCTCCATCTATCATCGCAAAGCAGAAAGCTTGGTTCATCAATCTCCAGGCGTCCACGAGGGAGTTGGGGACGATCCCGTGTTCCAAGTACTGGATGATCTCATCCTTCCATGATGGAGTTTATCAGTATAGTATTAAGCACCTCGCCTTTAGGTTTCTCCATTTGGATGGCTAGCTACTAAGAGGGTGATGACTTTACTGTCAATGTCATCCATAGAGCTAGCCAGATGAGCAAGTTGATCAACTTTCGTATTCTCCCCGCGTGGGACTTGCGTTACCATGAACCTCTCGAAACTATCAATAAATTCATTGGCGGCATTGAGGTACTTGGCCATCTTCTCTTCCCTGGCCTCGTAAGTCCCATCTATTTGGCTAGCCACGAGTTGAGAGTCAGTGAAGGCTGTAAGCCTCTTGGCCCCGGCAGCAAGGGCCAATTTTTCTCCTTCAATAAGGCTTCATATTCCGCCTCGTTGTTGGAGATGGGAAATTTGAACTTCACAGCATACTTGAGTTGGTATCCTTGTGACCTCTCCTACACAACTCCGTCTCCACTTCCCGAAGAAGTGGATGAGCTATTTACGTTCATTATCCACTCCATGGGTGGATTATATGTCTCCATTCCATTCATCTCCACCAAAACATTGGTCAACACTTGGGCTTTGATGATAGGCGTTGGCTAAAATTCAATCCTATTTTCACTAAGTTCCACTGCCCATATAACCATTCTTTTGGAGGCGGGGAGACTGGTGAGCACTTGCTTCAAGGGGTGATTGGTCAAGACCACAATCGGATGTGATTTGAAGTATACTGAGTTTTTCAAAGACAAGTGACCAAGGCCGTGCATGTTTCTCTATATGAGTATAGCGAAGTTTTCTAAGAGAACTTTGCTGATGTAGTATAACGGATGATGATATCGCCATTCCTCTGGGACAAAAACACCACAGAGGGCTTCTTCAGGCACTGATAGGTACAAATAAAAAGTCTCCCCTTCTGTTAGCTTCGTTAGAAGCGGGGATGAGGCCACATATGTCTTCAAGTCGTTGAATGCTTGTTGACATTCTAGAGTTTACTCAATTCTTTTTCTTCGCACGTAGTAACTTGAAAAATGGCAAACCTCTGTCGCCGGACTTGGAGATAAAGCGGCTCAAGGTAGCCATACAACTCGCCGGGCCGCAGACACCTTTCGCATCAAGGTCTTTGGCATGTTCAAGACGGCATTGATCTTCTTGGGTTGGCTTTGATTCTCGCTTGAGATCATGTAGCCCAAAAATTTGCCCTCATGTACGCCGAAGGTACATTTTGTGATGTTCAATTTCATTCTGTAAGTCTTTAGTGCATTGAAGCATTCTTCTAAATCCGCAGGGTGATGAGCCCCCTGGATACTTCCACCAGCATATTATCAATATAGACCTCCATGTTTTGGCCTATTTGATCTTCAAAAATACAATTGACTAGTATTTGATAAGTTGCTCCTGCGTTCTTTAGGCCAAAGGCATGACCTTGTAGTAATAGATCCCCTGCTCAGCCACGAAGTTGGTCTTCTCTTGATCCTCCTCAGCCAGTTGCATTTGATTGTACCTTTGGAAGGCATCCAAAAAGCTCAGGAGTTTGCATCTTGAGGTTGTATCTACTAGTTGGTTGATCCAAAAGAGCGGGAATGGATCCTTTGGACAAGCACTATTTAGGTTTGTGAAATCGATGCACATTCTCCATTTTCCATTGGACTGAGGGACGAGTACCACATTAGCCAACCATTTTGGATATTGCGCGAGCTTGATGTATTTTGCTTCGAGCAACTTGTTCACCTTTTCCTTTATTGCTTTACTTCTTTTTAGCCTGAAGGCTCTTTTCTTCTGCTCCACTAGTTTGTAAGTCGGGTCTACCCCCAGTCGGTGCAAGGCGACTTATGCGGGGATCCCTTGTTAGTCCTTCATCTCCCATGTGAACACCTGCGCGTTTCTCCTGAGGACTTCAATGATATCTTGCTCCACGTCTGGCTCTAGCTCAGTTCCAAGTCGCACGGTTCTCATTTCGTCATTTGGGTCTAAGGCCACTAGTTTGATCTATTCTATTGCCTCAAGTTTGGGTTATTCCTTCAGCTGGCTGGCATTGGAGTCTTCTTCCTCTTGAGGTTCTTCGAGGTAATATTCTTCATGGAGAAAGCCTACTTCCATGGGAGTAAGCAGTTTATTCCAAAGCTCCAGTCCCAGGCTTGGGGCTCCTCCTTCCAGGTGGTGTGATGGCACTCCTGGGCTATGCTTCTATCTCCACGTTCTTCTCCAATCCCCTCTGGGGTGGGGAATTTTAGCTTCTGGTGGTAGATGGAGGCAATGGCCCTGAATGCGTCAAGGATGGATGAGCAAGAATCACATTATATCTTTAGGGGCGTTAACTACTACAAATCTCATAATCTTCGGGACTCATCGTGGGTAACTTCCCAATGAGAGGGGAAGCATTACCTTCCCGATGATGGGGTCTTATGTTGACTGAGTTCTTGTAGTGTGGTAGCGACTTTGGTTATAGATGATTTCTCGAATCCTAACCGATGAAATGCACTATATGATAATATGTACATGGAGCTACCAATGTCCACCAATGCTCTCTTCACCCAATAATGGCTACAACTATGAAGATGATGAGGAGAGACGTTAGGCGTTCTCCCTCCCAAGCTCCAAAGGACAGGTCTTCTTCATCAAATATTATCTCCACCCGGGGCCTCTTCACACAGTATGCTTCCAGGTGGAATGTATCGGGATGAAAATGCACCCCTCTTAAGCTCTGCAACATGGCTTTCTTCGCACGAGTTGAACCTCCATACACCGGTCCTTTGGAGATGATATGTATCATCTTTGGTCGCCCATGTCCTTGGTAATTGTGTGTGTCTTAGCCCGTTCCCATAGCGGTGCCAAAATGATGTGTTTTTCAAGGCAGATCACTCCAAGTCAACGAGGTTGACAAAATTCTCTTCCCGATGAGGAAGTCTTCAAGTCTTTTTCTCCGAGAGCTTGAAAATACTTTGATTGGGAACTTATCTGCACACACTTGCAAACGTTAGAAGGCCCCGGGAGTTGTCCCGGGGAGGCCCCTCCGACGCTCAAGTTAGTACGGTGAACGAGAGAATAAAATAGTAATTGAATACTGAATTAAATGCGTAGGAGAATAATGAATTAATTAACTTACAGATAAATAGGAGGAACCTTTTTACACCTGGGAGATGGGTCCTGTAGGCCGTGTATGAAAAATCGGCCCAAGGGCCAGTCCCAGACACCTTTGGGCTGAGTTATTTTATTAAGAGCCAATTGGGTAATAAATATATATATTGAATTATATATTAATTAATTAAATATTATTTTTGCCCCCAACACATTCCTAATTATTTTTTTATTGAAACGTATATATTTATATTAATGTAATCATTGGAAGATATAAGCGTTATATATGTTTTACTAATATAATGACAATTGTACATAAATATATAAACAAACATAATATGATTTAATATAGTTGGGCGAAAAATGATATATTTTTTGGGATTTTAAAATTTTAATATTTATTTGAAAAAAAATCTTATAATACAGATTCCCCCAAAATAACACCATTGTTCCTCATCCAAATCCCTTTCTTTCTTGGTTTTATA
The DNA here is from genome assembly GCA_016081115.2 of Rehmannia glutinosa. Taxonomy (NCBI): domain Eukaryota; kingdom Viridiplantae; phylum Streptophyta; class Magnoliopsida; order Lamiales; family Orobanchaceae; genus Rehmannia; species Rehmannia glutinosa. The sequence goes on from JABTTQ020002076.1 coordinate 325,909, forward strand.
TACGTATTAATTTTGTTGTAGTAAGAAATTGTCCACTTCATAATTCTGTAACCCTGAATGGTGGGAATCTGGTTTTAGGGATGACAACAGTGCGGGTTTGGGACAAGTTTGGTCAAACTCGAAACCCACTGCCCCCCACCAAAAAAAAGTAGGAACCGAGACTCGGCCATCTCAACTCTAAAATTCCGACAGGTCCAATATGTTAGACCCTCAAACATTAATTTTATTATATTTGGTTTCGCTGATATCTTGCGAAAATAATATTTTCACGAATGTTTAAACAACAAAATTACGATATCAAAGAAAACATGCAATATATATTGAAATTCATATATTACTACATTAATAAGAAAAATATAACATAAATTGTGAAATACTTAACATGAAACTTCTATATTGTTGTAGAGAAATCACTGGGAGAAAAATATCCCACGCAGACCGTAGGATAGAAATATGAGAGAATAGAGATAAGAGATCCACAAATGAAGAATCGAGCAGAGCCTCCAGAATGAAGCTATGATGTTTGAACCCCTTCATTCGGTCGAGATGGCCTCTCGACTGCTGTTGGGAAAATTTATATATAGATTTTGATGATACCATGTAAAACTTAGATTAGGAAGTTGGAACCCCAATTCAAATGTAATTCAACTTGAAATAGATATGGTTCTAATAGGTGAGTCAAAGGCAACCAAGTTGAAGATTACATGACTCGACTGAAGATTGAAGAAGAAGAACCAACTGTGTGGCAGCTGAGTGAAGTGAAGTGAAGGTTCAGTCAAATGACAGAAACGCCATCTCAGTCAGCTGATTAATAGCAAAGTCATTCCAAAATGATTCGAATCGAATGTCAAAGGGGTATGCAACAGACAGGACTCGAGAAAGCTGAAAGAGATCCATTGCCAAGCAAAGTCAAGGTTTTGCTGAAAATAGGCATGTGTCAAACTGCCAACAATAAAGTTATTTTATTGAAAGAGTGCAAAAGGTAAGGAACCAATGGGATGTACCTGAAATTATGCAGAGGCTAAGGAAAGGCTGAAGAGTATTAAACTTAAGGTACAGTCTCCATCAATACTTGAAGACAAGACAAGCCAACAACCTATGAAGTGTAGTTTGAAAAGTGTGTCTATCTTTTCAACGGATATATTTTCAAACATGCACTATAAAAGGTAGAGGATTCATTTGAGAGAAGGTTATGAATACGAACTACACAGACTATCAAGCATACAAGCATTCAAGCAATAAAGCAAAATGTCTCTCAAGCTTTAAAAGAATACCCTCAAGCCTAAACTCAAAAGAAATCGATCCAATACACTCAGTGAAGGAAAGACAACTTCATCAATTGAAGAGAAAAACTTATTATCAAGAACATGGGGTCTACTCTCCGAGGTTGAATGAGTTGTAGTAAGGTTCCAGATCGAACTAGTGCTTTAAACATGTTGGAGGGCTAAGTGATCAAGTCCAAAGGTTTGAAGGAGGCTGAAGTAGTAGGACAAACGTCTTGTGAAGAAGCTGAGTCCCAGGAGTAGCAGGCTGTGTGATCAAAGTTGACTTGGACTGATAACTACTTTGTAACCAAGTCAAGTTACTTAGTGCATTCCTCCAGGGGTTGGAGAAGAATGGATTAGAGGAATTACCTCATCCTCTAACATCTATAATTGCTTGTGTTCATTTACTTACAGCGCACTTAATTTCTTGCATTATATACATAACTGTTGATAAGTTAAATTGCTTAAGTCTGCTGATAATAACCCTGCTAAAACAAGTGCTGAAAAATGTACTCAAAATTCTACGGGTGAAAGTCTTTCTCTGTTAAAAACCAAGTCAACTACTTATAAAAGTGTTTGGTGGCGATAAGTTATACTATCAACACTCGATCAGTCGTTGAGTGGGTAACTTTGTTGTGTAAGCCAACTTAGTTGTCCTCAAGGACTTAGCGACTGAGTCAACTCAGAAATTGTTTAAAAAAGACTAAAATCTAAAAATTGGTAAAGTTGATTCAACCTCCCATCCCCTCTAAACTTTACTTATCACCCCTTGGGACCTACAACCGCGCCCAACTGTGTGACTGTATGTATGTGCACATCTTGGGGTGAGTCGTATACTCACCCACGTAGGTTGAGGATAATCCTCTTAGCCCTCTCAACTAGGCTTATTTTCAGCAGCCGAGAGCCTTGCCCGAGCATCCATCCCTCAGTGGGACGTGGCGAGGCCTCGACCACTACCTGCTCATCCAGCCTATGGTCCTCTCGAGCAAAGTAGGACTGTCCAATTAGCCGGGTTTTTTTATTAACCATTGAGATAATCAATTCGACTAATTCAGCGAGTAATCGAAATATTTCGGCTCGGTAAATGGTTAAAGTTTTGAAAAAATTGAGTATGAGTTAATTCAATTTGCAAATTCAAAATTAATAGAATTAAACAAAATAATATATTAAACATATATTATATATAATTATATTTACATATAGTATTTATATAATTATATTTATTTATTTAATCATATATTATATATAACATATTTTCTTATTTTAAGAAATTTTGGTTAATTCAGTTAATCGACCGAATTAACCAAAATATTATTTGGATCGGTTAATTCAAAGAAAGAGAATATTAGTTCATTAATGGTTTTATAAATTAGTTAATTTGGTTTTTGATATTTCAATTAACGGTTAATTGAATTAATCGAATGAAAACCCTAAGCTGAAGTCCCGAATTCTTTTAGGACTTCTGTTTTTTCATTTGTTTCGCCTCAACATCTTTTCCAGTCTTCCCGTGAAAAATTTCATAGTTTGGTTATAAATTAATTACGAGGAAGAGGTCTTTTGGGACGTGTTATCCCTAGTTATATTCAACCTACTTTTTTTTCTCCACCAAAGTTATGTATATTTTCGCCCCCAATTTTGTGGAGTAGTATTCATAGAAAATTTCAGATTGTGTTGAGCTTTCTTCCGAGTCCAAAGAGTCTAGAGAGAGTGAATAATGTGAGGTTGAGGGTCAAAAGCAGACTGTTGTGGATGAATGTCCTTATGATTTGTCTAAGTCTAGAGATGAGTGTTGTTCAGTTGTTCTAAGTCAGAGTAAAACTATGATTTGAGACTATAGTTAGCAATATTACCGCTAAACACCTTTGTAAGCTGAGGAGTCGCTTATATTTACCTTGACCTCTCATTTATTTGCTCTTCCTCCGGATCGAGGTTAGGCATCCTCAAGATGGTCATTTCACTATAAATCTTGCAAGCTTATCTAGTGGATTAACTATTCCTCTAGATCCTTTCTTAGTCAAGGTCCCGAAGTCCTTTGGGTTTGTTTATTGGGTAGGTGACTCCCAACTCTTGTATGTATCATGTAAGAAATGGAGATTATATGGAGAAAATTGTGCTTTCATCCTATTTGAAGAATGGTCTTTTTTCATTTTTTTCTTCGCTTAAAGTGCACGTTTATTGATGGAGTCTCACATTTTTATGGGACTTATAAGAATGATTTATTTTTTGTGAGGGATAATAGTTGGGGTCACCCCATGAGTGGTGTGATGTCCATTTGACTACTTTCACTACTCATGGTTATGCAAGAGTTGTCAAGAGCATTATAGAAATCTTGGGTTATTCTACTAGATGTTTGATATTCGAAATATATTGGTATTCACCCTTTCATTTATTCTTATGACTTAGTCATATTTTATTGCTTATTGAATATTATATATTGTTTGTCCTGTTTAAGAAAGGAGAATTTCAGCGTGTGAAGCTCATGGCTAACAAGTAGAAAAAGAAAGACTGAGAGTCTATTGATCGAGGGTGGAGTTCTAGCAGGCTAGAAGTTTGTGGAATGATGATGATTTGACTCGCTTGGAGCTATGTCCTTCGAGAACTTGGATATTACCCTCTGGGGAATTTAGCACGAGCAAACTCCTTTTCATTTCTCAAGCTCTCTTAGTACTTGTATTATTTTGTTAAGCTTAGGTCCAGCATCCTTCTTGCAATGGGCTTTAAAAGAGGCGCAAGGCGCAGCCCGTGATTCGAACACGTGACCACTGGATTGCACAGTTAAAAAAAGCTTAAAGGATTAGATATGAACTACCCATACCAACAGATGCATCTTTCTTTCTGATGCTCATTACATATATACTCTATGGTTATGCGTGCTTGGCATAGAGTAGACATGGGATGAGTGACCCCAGGGAAGTTTTTCTAGGAAGCGCGTGAGTAAGGACAAAGCACGCTAAAAAAGACTCGTATCGAATTGTGTGTATCGTCATCAATCTGGTAAAGCGCTTGAGGTCTAACAACTTTGTTACTTGTTATTCATATAATTCATTTGGAGACCGTTAATTCTTTAGCATCAGCCAGTCGCAGGGGCAAGTCCTTAGAAGAAGTGCTTTGTAACTCTTGTTCTAAAGTTATGGGATTGACAGAGACCATCATCAGTTAAGAAGAGAAGGCATGAGATGGTCAAGAGATATGAGAGGGTGAAGGCTCAACATGAACATGAGCTGAAGGCTCGCGAGGGATTCCTCAAGTCTTCGAGCGGGGTTCAGTAGATTGTTGAGAGAGACTCTGCATCTATGAAGGCTTATGAGGCCTCTACTATTTAGAAATGTGACTATTTTGGATGAGTTTGCGATCTACTTGATTAATTTGTTTGCCATTGTCATTGAGTACTTAGAGAGTCTGGGCGAGTTTCTGAGGAGATCATTGGTCTATTAAAGCTAGAAGTTTCTGATACAAATAATTATCATGGAACAAAGTAATTACAATATATTAATTTGCTTTCCAAGTAGCCTAAATTTATCAATGTATATGGCTCAATTTGATCACCAATGTGTGTACATTTATGAAAGCGCAACAGAAAATATGGAGTCCATTATTATTATTGGTATAACTAGAACAACGTCCATTTGTTACATGAGATATATCAAAACATAAAATTTTGGTATCATAATTTTGTTTGTGATAGTTATAGAAGATGCAAAATACTAGTTATAATAGTAAAATATGAATTCATAATTTAGAAAGGTATCTTACAAATTGTTCCAAAATATCCAATAAAAATATTTTCTATTTCTTAAATTTCGGTATGATATAAATAGTTGAGCAAATGTAATCGTAAAACTTTCAATCAGTTGCCTCATTATCATCTCTTCAATCCAGTGTAGGATAAATACAAAAAATATACATTTGTATCTATTTACGTATTTTTTTGAAGAAAACAAAGATGTTTATAAATTCAAATAGAGTATAAAATTTCTTCGTCAATTTGCATGTCATAAACCCATCACAAGCATGATACGTGTTTTGCATATTTTTGTGTGTGTTTTGTGTGATGATTTGTACATATTTTTGGCATGTTTTATTTGCATTTGCATGTTTTAGTGTTACGTTGGGTTATTTTGTCCATTTTTTAGGATTTGTTGGAAAAAAACAAGTTTTGGAGCAAGAAACGTCAAAAAGTCATTTATTCAACAACTACGGAAGTCTTCATATTTGGAACATAAAGTTTTCATACAAAGTTAGATTGACCTGATTCTTATGCCACTAGAAAGATAACAGAGAGTTCTACAATGTCTATTTCTGGTACAAAATGCAAATGAAGACGTTTGGATGGGTTAAAATCATGTGAAAATGGAATCACGTGATGAGATTTTGGAAATGACTGTCTTAGTATTTTGGCCATAACTCTTTCTAGTAAATTGATATTGCGGTCATTCAATGGGCTATGGAAAGCTAAGATATATAATTCATAAGAAGACTTGGAGAGCTAATTCCGACATTTCAAGGGTTCGCGGGGGCGCACAAAGTGCACAGACGCGCACGGTCACTTGCAGAACATGAAATTTTTGAGTTGTTTTGCGTTTTTTGGCTCTTCCACCTTGTATAGGACTCTAGGCTTATAAATAAGATTGGGGAGCCCATATTTTCGAACACCTTTACTTCTTAGCACTTTTAAACCCTGGTTTTTATTATTTTCTGTTCTATTCAACATGGGGATTGCTTGAGTTCTTCCCATTGAAGTTATTTTTGCGTCTTAATCAAAGCGTAATATTTATTCATCTCTTTTGTCTGATTTCAATTGTTGGGTGATTATTATTGTTACATGATGATGTTTATGATTGTTTCTTCCCTTCAATTGAGATTATGATCCCACCCCAAAGCATGAACTAAGTTTCTTGTTCCAGGATTAAGATTATTTGATTCAAATAAACAAGCATGAGTATTAAGTAATTGATTTACTTTCCTGAATAAATTTCTTTACTTGTTGATTAATTGTTTGGCCAACTCTTGATTGTTTTGAGGGAATAATTGAGACCAAGAGAAGATATATTATTCTTGGACTAAATTTATTTAGGAATTTAGATATGAATCAGAGATGTATTATCTAACTTGGCTAATGAAAATAGAAAATTATGTTGGGATAGCCAAATATGTGAATACGTGAGTTATCAGAGTTAGGCGTAATTTTTACATGTTTGTTATATTTGTTAACCACGTGATCAATTAGTTGATATTCTGCTTACAAGTTTGATGAGATGATTCTGAAACCCTACACTTTCATCTATATTGTTTTTCGTCGAGTTTAATTGTGTTCAATTTTAATTTATCATTTTACTCATTTTTTCTTTAGTTTATTATAATCAAAAAATCTGGTTAGAGTGTTTAGGATTTACTTTTTGTTTATTGTGATACATAATAATTATTTGTCGGCTAAGTCTTCCTTGAGAGACGACTTGTGGTTAACTTGCTATCCTACAATTGATCTCGTACTCTTGCGAGCGTCGCTAGATTAATTTAGGTATTTAGCAGTTCGAACAAAATTTCGTTGTCGGGGAAGCCTTTAGGCGTAATAATTATTGTGTTTATTTTTTCCATATTTCTATATTAGGATTCTTTTTTTGGTTTCTAGTTTAGGTTTATTCGTTAGGTGCGTTAGATCTATTTTTCTAGTGTTGTTTATATATGCACCAGATATGACGACCAATCAAAAAGGACATATTACCTAGTCAACCACCATGGCCCTCATTAGATCATTGGAGGCCTCTTTTAAGAGAATTGAGACTCAAGTCGGCCAATTAGCTAAGCAAGTTGGTGAGATAGCTCGACATCTCGTCAAAAAGGACATATTACCTAGTCAACCAGCGCAAGGTCAAGCCATCACTAATCTTGAAATTGATGAGAATTATGAAAATAAAATTGAGTTTCCATTTTCTACTGTCTCGTCTAAACCCGCAGGTGTTGCTAAAGTGGAAAATAATGCAAGTGAAGAAAGCACGAATAAAGAGGCAAGTAAACGATCATCCTTACACAAAATGGATAATCCCTACAAACGTTCTATTCCATCCTCGTAGGTCTCAAGGGGTGTGAGTAAGGTTTAGAAGGGGGGGTTGAATAAACCTAACCAACTTTTCGATTTTAGTCCTTTTAAAACTATTACAGAGTTAACTCAAACAACTGTTTCCTTGAGGGACAACTAAGTTGGTTATTCAGCTGAGTTAGCAACTCAACAGACTCGATAGAGCTATTGATAGAATCACTCGGTTGTTTAACCTGTACTTTAACTTGGCTGTATTGGTTTTATCAGCGGAAGACTTAACACCCTTTGAATTGTTTAATGCTAGTTTTAACAATTGATTTTAGCACTTGGTTATTAATCAGTTGGATAGCAAATATGAGTTTATCAGCATATATGATGTAAGTATGCAGAAATGTAAATGTACTAAAAAATAAATGACACAGATAATTTTTATAGAGGTTCGAAGATGGGGTAATTCTTCTAATCCTCTCTTATCCAACTCCTGGAGGAATCGCCTAAGTAATGATCGTTTACAAAGTGGTGAACTGTCTGCAGAGAGAACCTTGGTCACACAAAGTGGCTTTCTTCCGACTAAACTTCTTCACAGGGCAAATTTGCTACTTTTGACTCACTTTCTCAAGCTCTTGGATTTGATCACGAAGCCCTCCAATAACTTGATTGGTTCGACCTTGAACCTTCCTACAATCCTCCTTGGAAAGTAGACCCTTTTGATTCTTCAAAGTTTCCTCTTCAACAGATTTGAAGTTATCTTTCCTTCACATGACTTGCATTGGATCGATTTCCATCGAGTTTGTGCTTGAGGATTTGCTTGAATATACTTGAGAATATTTGTAGGTTAATAACTTGAATAATGCTTGCTTGTTCGTGGTTCAGGTCACCTTTTCTCAATGAATTTCCTCAGCCTTTTATAGTAAACTTTTGAAATTTTGCCCGTTGAAGAGTTAGGCTGATTTCAAAAGTCACTTGTGTTCATTAGCTTGTCTTGTTGCAGTCCTTGATGTTGACATTTCCTCGTATTTAATGTCTTGCAGCATTGCAGCGTTTCTTACAATTGGTGCAGGCTTCCGATTGGTTTGTTCCTTTTGCACACAACTGGAACTAACACTTTATCTCTGACAACTTTAATATGTTACCATTCTGAGTAACATTCTTGACTTTCATCAACGGATCTCATTCAGTTGTCTTGACTTGGCTGCAGTCTTTTATTACCCAGGTGACTTGAGTTAGCTTCCAATCCTTGGATGACTCATCTGTCACTTCAACTTGAGATTTGGCTTCTTGAGTTGACTTGACTGACTTTTCACATAGCTGAGTCACAGCTGATACATCTTCAGTTTGAGTTCTTGACCTTCCTTCTTAGCCATACTCAGTTTTCTTGCGCGGAGTCTTGACTTTAGTCTTCAGTTGACTTCTTGTATTTCCAGGCGTAGCTGACTTGACTCAGCTTTTCCAGCCCTATCTATTACAATGTAAATTACAAGGAAAATGGAGTGCCAACTTGCTAGTTTATGTTTTACATGGTATCATCAAAATCTACAAGATAAATTTCCTAATAATTTCCCCCTTTTTGATGATGCCAAAACTTAAAACATTCAATGAAACGTAAATAGCAAAGATACATACAGACAATGCAGTAACAAAGAATGTATGCTTGAATAGATCGTTTTATTAATCATAGCATTCTTGTCCTTTACATAGCTGTTTACAAATGGTATCATCGCATTCTTGTCAAAACAAAACACATATCTATGCTATGATACAAGAGTAAATACAAAGTGAAAATTTACAGAGAAAATCACTAAGTATTACAGATGACTTACAAAAATGTATTTACATAAGTAATATACATGAAGGTTCGCAGCAACACTTCAATGCCTTCGCTGCCTCCTTCTTTCTTCTTCAACTTTGTCGAAGTCATCAGCTCTTTTTATTTTTCTTTCTTCTTCTACAGCTCTCTGCCTCTTTTCATAAGCTCTTTTAGAGGTATCATCCCTCCGCTTCCTCTCGAGCCATAGCTGAGTTTGCCTTTCGTTCTCTTCTTCCTGTCTTCTTACAGCCTCTGCATTCTTCCTTGCCACTTCCAGAATTGCCACTTTGTCATACCCAGCCCAGTAGATCCTCCCCTTCTTTTCGGGATCTACATAATCAATATTCTTGGGTCTTGGACGAGGTCGAGAACCTCTTCTACCACCACTTCTTCCTCCTTTTATGGGTGTGTACTGCATGGGAGTCTTCTGCTTAATAGCTGAGTGGTCAGCTAGATCGCTTTTGCCTTCTTCGCAAAATGTAAGACCTTTCTCCCAGTACAGATCCCAGGCTTGGGCTAGTGACATCCCTTGGAAATAGCTTTCAGATTCGAGCATCTTGAATTCTTCAACTGATCTCGGCTCGGATCCATTGTCAGGTATAGCATCTTGATCCTTCCCTGCTAGAATGCCACCATATTGTTTTAGTACTTCTAACGGGCATCCCGCTTTTAGAAAACTCCTCAATCCCTGCTTCAATGATTCTTCTTTTCTCCCACATTGGCACAACAGAGTGCTCAATGGGTAGGGTTACGGGGAGTTTGCTCAAGATGGAGGCTGTAACATGACCCTACTGAGGGGTTTCAGCTATCATTAACGTAAGATCTTTTGAACATTCCCCCTCAGCTGTTTTTCCCTTCTTCTCAACTGCAATCTTCTCAGCTGCAGATTTCTTCAACTTTTATTCTTTTAAGTTCCTTAGGGACTCCTCTTCCCCTTTTTTTGCATCATCAAATGAGAGAGGGACCCAGGGAACATGCCTGCGAGCATGAAGTCAAGTCTGCTTAGAGTTGAATTCTGTTTGGAGTCTACTGCTGCATAAGTTGTTCGAAATTCTAAGCGAGTTGCCTTGGACTCGGCTACCACCAACTTCATTTCATCCATGAGTAGGCCGAATTTAGCATTCATTGTTTACTCAAGGCGCATAATTTCTTTTCTCTCGGAATTCTTGTAGTGACTCCATTTCGGACTTGTGAGACTCGTAGCCTTTCGATATACGCTTGCATCTTTTTCTTGAGATCGTTGTCGGCACCATCCGCGAGCATTCTTCCGTGATAGTGATTTGAAATAACGAACTTGTTCGAGTCGCACGGGGCAGATTGCTATTTAGACCATTCTCCGATTGTACCACTATCCCTCCAGAAGTCGAGTGAGGGTAGCATCCCCGTTGTCCAGTCTTAAGTCGAGAGTGAGGCTTGATGTCTTTCAATCTTCTCAATCTCTTCACAGATTTTCTTGAAGACCTCATGAATCTCAGCTGTCTCACTTGATTCAACTGCAGGCCACTCTTCATTAAAGTTGAAATCGGCTAGAACAATGGTGTCAGTGGGAATGATTGGATCTTCTCTTACGGTGAATCTTTGTTTTTGAGCGGTCTCTTATTCTAACTGGTAGGATCGGGCGAAAGGAAACATCTTTCGAAGGCATCATCGCGCACATATGGGATGGTTTGCGAGGTTTGTGCCTGCGATGATGGAGATTGTGTAGTCATTATCATTTTGTTTGGGGAGCTGCGCGCGTTGACTCGAGTTCGGTTGGGGCTTTGGGATGGCTTTGCCCAGCTGACTGAGCCTCAGCTATCTTAATAGCTTCTTCGGTCTCAATAGATTTTTCTAAATGAATTACGGGTTCGTCTGCTGCATCATCAGCATCATCAGATGATGATGAGACCTGTGGGCTTGGCTCATCATCGACGTTAAATTTTTGAGCCGCTTTGTCACTTAGTTGGCTCTTAGTTTTGAGAACATCCTCAGCTGGGTCCTTAGGATTTACAATTGGAGTGGACTCGACTTCATCTTCGACTCAGGAATGATACATCAAGGTTCTCCTAGGAGTCATGAAGTGCACTTATTTCCTTTTATGTTTTTGTGGAACTGGAGGAATGTTCCATCTTGACCCTTACCTAGGGAAGTCTCAACCTCCTTAGGCCTTCAATACCTCCCGAGACTCAATTGTTGCGAGGCCTTCAACGTTCCTTCGACAGTCTCAACTATCTTAGGGTCTTCTATATTCCCTTTGCAGTAGTAGTCTGTCTTAGGGTCTTCGACCATGACATCCATAGAGTCTCAACCCCAAGATTGCACTTTCACTTCCTAGAGTGTTAACTCCCGGGACATCTCCATAATGTGCCTCGACTATAAGAATAAAGTGTCATTAGCCTTCAAAGCAAAAGAGACATTTCACCGGGATAGACTCAATTGTCCGACCTTCAATGTCACTGGGCCATGATTCTTTTTCTCGCTTTCCACTCGCCTTCTTGCTTCAAGTTGGAGTCTTCCACAAGATCCTCCAACCCTGTTTGTGGTGGAGAGAGCTTCCCCCTCGCCTGGCGCACCAACCGAGTGACTAACATTGGGGTCACTCGCTCCCGACTGCGGCTTTTTCCTTTGAGTGCTCAACACAAGGTGGTAAAACACATTCTTCGTGGGTTGGCTCAACTTGGGTGCCCAAAATCCCAGTGTCATTGCCGGTGCCTTGGATCCATCCTTCGATTGTCTGAGGGCGGGGCAACGCAACGCATCGAGGCAATGTGTTGTGCCACTCCCGGAGATCGGCCGCAGGAGAGATTGAGATTACTCTCCTGGTCCTTCGAACAATTGTTGCTCATGCATTAGCTTCGATTCCCTCGTAGGCATTTGCATGTCCGATCGTCACGCAGCAGTGGGATCCTCATCATTTTCGTGAGTACACATCGAGATGTGTATGAGTGTTGTCGAGAGCCGAAACTCGCACATCTTCGCTTTCTCAAGTATTTATGCTTCCTCTGCTTTTTCCTTTTTTTTATCCACGATGATGTGAAGAATATCCATGCAATTTTCTTCATCAAGTGTCTCAGAGATTGGTAATACCGAGCAAATTGCAAGAATTCTCTTCTTCTTCGATGTACTCAAGGTGAGCAAACCGCACCTTGAGTTATCGTTTCCATGCCCTCCACTCTTGTAGGAGCCTTTGATGTCTGGATATAGTGGAGAGTACATGATTATGTCGTAATCATCATCTTCATCTTCTTGTCCTCCTTTTTCAGAATTGAAGGCAAGAGATTTCACGCTCCTCACCGCCAGGTAAGATCAAGAGCATTGGGGAGACAACCTTTTCAATCGAAGGTTCGCTTGTCTCGCCGTTATTACCCTCGATTTGTCTCTCGTACAATCGTGTCTTCCACTGATTCTTGATCGCCCTCAGAGATTTCGCGATTCATCAATTACTTCAAGAGATCGCTTTTTCCCGAGTGTCGCTAGCCTCAGATGCTTTCTCCACCTGAGGTAGATTCAAATTGTCTTTTTCCAATTCAGATCGCTTAACCACCATCTCCTTTTAGTAGCAGGGAACCTCTTCATCAATGTTTTCTGTTCCCCGAAGGAGATAACTTTCGCGAATCGCTTTCTTGTCACGGCAAGACGCTTCTTCTTTTTAACAAGAGGAGAAGGAGTATGGTGTTTCTCCTCTTCCTCGGCTCCGTGAGCATGTGATCTCGCCACTGGGTGAGTCTCACGCTCGGCGTGGGACTCACTGCAGGAGGCAGGTGCTCTCTTGACTTTTCTGGAGCCTTCTTTTGTCTTTATCCTGGGCAACTTTCTTCTTCGTGGAAGCGGGGTAGTACTGTGTTTTCTGGGGTCACCGATTCTCTCACTTGTGTCGCCTCTCTTCGCATGAGCTCTCTTCCGGGCACCCGAGAGGTTTGCTCGAACATTTCTTCTTCACGTGAAACGGTTTGCCATGGCGAAGGGCAACACCTTTCACTTCCATCATGATGTGAACCGCAACAACAATCGTGGTATACGACCCAACAATAATATGTTGTTAACCCAAGATCTTCACTAGTCGTTAATTTGGTGGAAACCTCACCTCGCTGCTTAGTAAAGCAACAAACCCCATATGCAAAGATGCCACAATAAATTATGGATTATTGCCCGATAAGTCGATAATTGCAACAAAAACGTAAATCTTGAAGCACTCGGAGAAACACTCAATGTAGAGAGTGAAAGATTAATTGTATTGATAATTGATTGAAAATAATGTTGTTCACCCTTATAAAGCGGTCTAAAACCCTAACCTACCAAGAAAACAACTTAAAATGAAAAGGAAACAAAACGGAAAAATTCGAAAAATCTAGTAAAGAGCACTTGGTGTGCTTGAGAAACACAAACCAGGTGAGTTCAGATGACGTCCCCCTATCCCATCCCACACTGGGCCGTGCCTAGAAGACGGCCAGCCGTGTTCGCGAGGAAATTTTCGAACACGCGGGGACAAAGCACGCCATGCCGCGGTTTTCCATGAACCCACGATCACATCTTCCACATGGCCGTGCCTGTATACCGGCCAGGCCGTGTTAGCGATGACAGTCTAAACACGGCCGTGTAATTTAAAGCACGCCAGGCCGTCTTTCCATGGCGCTCCGCCTTCGATTTCAAGATTTTTATCCCCGCTTGTCCTAAACTCGAAAAATAACAACTCAAGACGCGGCCTTAAAGGTTTATGGGCCTCCAAAACACTAACATGACTCAAAATAAGAACCAAACTACAACTAACATTTATAAACAAATACAACACCATGGAGCACTTGATTACTGAGTCTGTTTGGTATTAGTGACTTGTATTTCGCATCCTTACTTGCTCACTCTGAGGTGAACCCCGGGCCGTTGACGACGCCAATCAAATGGACCACCCGATCATCTTTCCTCCGGCAATGCATCCGCTCTTTCTCCGAATGACTTGAATCAACCCATTTAGTGCATCCTTGAACTTCCTTGCCCGTTCCTCGCCACCGACCAATTGATACTTTTATCGGGCTTTGTCCATGGATTCTCATCATTCCCTCTTTCTTAAGAAGGATTTGTCCTCAACCAATTGACAAATGGACTAAGATCTCGCATAACATTAAAGAAGCATTATTCTATAGTCACCGGTAAATCAATTTTGTAAGCATATCGTTGATCCGCTCGAGCACTTGAACAGACCATCTCCCAAGATTTGCGCTTGGACTTTTGATATGTCGGGAATCGTCGCCGCATGTGTACCCAAACCCGGGGCCACCCGCTTGAACACCATCTTCTTGCGATGCTTGTTAGCTTGCGCCGTGTATTGCTCATTCGCCGCTTGATGTTGAGTCTCGCTCTTCTCATGCTTTGTTTCAAAATCTGCCTTTCTTCTGCCCATCTAAGATTAACATGCTCAAATGTAAAGGTGATAAATCCAATGGGGTTAGTGGGTTAAAACCATAAACAAGTTCAAATGGTGAAAGCTTTGATGGAGAATGCACAACACGATTATAAGCAACTCGACATGCGGTAAACAATCTTCCAAGTTTTTAATAGTCTTTATAATGATGGCCCTTAACAACATGTATTAATGCTCTATTCACTCACTTTAGTTCGATTCAAATGCATTGGGGATGACATGTAGTATAAAATAACAACTTAGTTCCCAACTTCACCGACAAGGACTTCCAAAAGTAACTAAGAACTTAGAATCTCTATCCCATAATGGTTCTAGGCATACCATGCAACCTCACAACCTCTTTTTTAAAGAATAAATCGGGCAATCAAAGACGACACGCTTTCGGTTTATGACATGAATGAAATGTGCCATATTTGAAAAAGGATTTACGACAGCAATACGT